>CM055120.1:272633896-272667297 GCA_029206835.1 Rana muscosa | reverse complement strand
AAGGTCAAGCGATTTCTCTCTCTCTCTCCCGGAAAGGTTGAGCGATTTCTCTCTCTCTCTCTCTCTCCCGGAAAGGTCAAGCGATTTCTCTCTCTCTCTCCCAGAAAGGTCAAGCGATTTCTCTCTCTCTCCCGGAAAGGTTGAGCGATTTCTCTCTCTCCCGGAAAGGTCGAGCGATTTCTCTCTCTCTCCCGGAAAGGTTGAGCGATTTCTCTCTCTCTCTCTCCCGGAAAGGTTGAGCGATTTCTCTCTCTCTCTCTCCCGGAAAGGTTGAGCGATTTCTCTCTCTCTCTCTCTCTCTCTCCCGGAAAGGTTGAGCGATTTCTCTCTCTCTCTCCCGGAAAGGTTGAGCGATTTCTCTCTCTCTCTCCCGGAAAGGTCGAGCGATTTCTCTCTCTCTCTCCCGGAAAGGTCGAGCGATTTCTCTCTCTCTCTCTCCCGGAAAGGTTGAGCGATTTCTCTCTCTCTCTCTCCCGGAAAGGTTGAGCGATTTCTCTCTCTCTCTCTCCCGGAAAGGTTGAGCGATTTCTCTCTCTCTCTCTCCCGGAAAGGTTGAGCGATTTCTCTCTCTCTCTGTGCCGGAAAGGTCAAACGATTTCTCTCTCTCTGTGCCGGAAAGGTCGAGCGATTTCTCTCTCTCTCTGTGCCGGAAAGGTCGAGCGATTTCTCTCTCTGTGCCGGAAAGGTCGAGCGATTTCTCTCTCTCTGTGCCGGAAAGGTCGAGCGATTTCTCTCTCTCTCTCTCTGTGCCGGAAAGGTCGAGCGATTTCTCTCTCTCTCTCTGTGCCGGAAAGGTCGAGCGATTTCTCTCTCTCTCTGTGCCGGAAAGGTCGAGCGATTTCTCTCTCTGTGCCGGAAAGGTCGAGCGATTTCTCTCTCTGTGCCGGAAAGGTCGAGCGATTTCTCTCTCTGTGCCGGAAAGGTCGAGCGATTTCTCTCTCTGTGCCGGAAAGGTCGAGCGATTTCTCTCTCTCTCTCTCTCTCTGTGCCGGAAAGGTCGAGCGATCTCTCTCTCTCCCGGAAAGGTCGAGCGATTTCTCTCTCTCTCTCTCCCGAAAAGGTCGAGCGATTTCTCTCTCTCTCTCTCTCCCGAAAAGGTCGAGCGATTTCTCTCTCTCTCTCTCTCTCCCGGAAAGGTCGAGCGATTTCTCTCTCTCTCTCCCGGAAAGGTCGAGCGATTTCTCTCTCTCTCCCGGAAAGGTTGAGCGATTTCTTTCTCTCTCTCTCTCTCTCTCCCGGAAAGGTCGAGAGATTTCTCTCTCTCTGTGCCGGAAAGGTCAAGCGATTTCTCTCTGTGTGCCGGAAAGGTTGAGCGTTTTCTCTCTCTCTCCCGGAAAGGTAGAGCGATTTCTCTCTCTCCCGGAAAGGTCGAGCGATTTCTCTCACTCTCCCGGAAAGGTTGAGCGATTTCTCTCTCTCTCTCTGTGCTGGAAAGGTTGAGCAATTTCTCTCTCTCTCTCTGTGCCGGAAAGGTCGAGCGATTTCTCTCTCTCTCTCTCTCAAAGGTCGAGCGATTTCTCTCTCTCTCCCAGAAAGGTCGAGCGATTTCTCTCTCCCGGAAAGGTCAAGCGATTTCTCTCTCTCTCCCGGAAAGGTCGAGCGATTTCTCTCTCTCTCTCTCTCCCGAAAAGGTCGAGCGATTTCTCTCTCTCTCTCTCTCCCGGAAAGGTAGAGCGATTTCTCTCTCTCTCTCTCCCGGAAAGGTCGAGCAATTTCTCTCTCTCTCGGAAAGGTTAAGCGATTTCTCTCTCTCCCGGAAAGGTCAAGCGATTTCTCTCTCTCTCTCTCTCTCCCGGAAAGGTCAAGCGATTTCTCTCTCTCCCGGAAAGGTCAAGCGATTTCTCTCTCTCCCGGAAAGGTCAAGCGATTTTTCTCTCTCTCTCTCTCTCTGTGCCGGAAAGGTCGAGCAATATTTCTCTCTCTCTCTCTCTCTCCCGGAAAGGTTGAGCGATTTCTCTCTCTCCCGGAAAGGTTGAGCGATTTCTCTCTCTCCCGGAAAGGTCGAGCGATTTCTCTCTCTCTCTCCCGGAAAGGTCGAGCGATTTCTCTCTCTCTCTCCCGGAAAGGTCGAGCGATTTCTCTCTCTCTCTCTCTCTCCCGGAAAGGTCGAGCGATTACTCTCTCTCTCTCCCGGAAAGGTCGAGCGATTTCTCTCTCTCTCCCGGAAAGGTCGAGCGATTTCTCTCTCTCTCTCTCTCTCCCGTAAAGGTCGAGCGATTTCTCTCTCTCTCTCTCTCTCTCTCTGTGCCGGAAAGGTCGAGCAATTTCTCTCTCTCTCTCTCTCTCTCTCTGTGCCGGAAAGGTCAAGCGATTTCTTTCTCTCTCTCTCTCTCTTTCTCTCTTTCTCTCTGTGCCGGAAAGGTCGAGCGATTTCTCTCTTTCCCGGAAAGGTCGAGCGATTTCTCTCTCTCCCGGAAAGGTCAAGCGATTTCTCTCTCTCTCTCTCCCGGAAAGGTCAAGCGATTTCTCTCTCTCTCTCCCTCTCCCGGAAAGGTCAAGCAATTTCTCTCTCTCTCTCTCTGTGCCGGAAAGGTTGAGCGATATTTCTCTCTCTCCCGGAAAGGTTGAGCGATTTCTCTCTCTCCCAGAAAGGTCAAGCGATTTCTCTCTCTCTCTCTCTCCCGGAAAGGTCAAGCGATTTCTCTCTTTCTTTCTCCCGGAAAGGTCGAGCGATTTCTCTCTTTCCCGGAAAGGTCGAGCGATTTCTCTCTCTCTCTCCCGGAAAGGTCGAGCGATTTCTCTCTCTCTCTCCCGGAAAGGTCGAGCGATTTCTCTCTCTCTCTCCCGGAAAGGTCGAGCGATTTCTCTCTCTCTCCCAGAAAGGTCGAGCGATTTCTCTCTCTCTCCCGGAAAGGTCGAGCAATTTCTCTCTCTCTCTCTCCCGGAAAGGTCGGGCGATTTCTCTCTCTCTCTCCCGGAAAGGTCGGGCGATTTCTCTCTCTCCCGGAAAGGTCGGGCGATTTCTCTCTCTCCCGGAAAGGTCGGGCGATTTCTCTCTCTCCCGGAAAGGTCGGGCGATTTCTCTCTCTCCCGGAAAGGTCAAGCGATTTCTCTCTCTCCCGGAAAGGTCAAGCGATTTCTCTCTCTCTCTCTCCCGGAAAGGTCAAGCGATTTCTCTCTCTCCGGAAAGGTCAAGCGATTTCTCTCTCTCCCGGAAAGGTCAAGCAATATTTCTCTCTCTCCCGGAAAGGTCAAGCAATATTTCTCTCTCTCTCTCTCTCCCGGAAAGGTCGAGCGATTTCTCTCTCTCTCTCTCCCGGAAAGGTTGAGCGATTACTCTCTCTCTCTCCCGGAAAGGTCGAGCGATTTCTCTCTCTCTCTCCCGGAAAGGTCGAGCGATTTCTCTCTCCCGGAAAGGTTGAGCGATTTCTCTCTCTCTCTCTCCCGGAAAGGTCGAGCGATTTCTCTCTCTCTCTCCCGGAAAGGTCGAGCGATTTCTCTCTCTCTCTCTGTGCCGGAAAGGTCGAGCGATTTCGCTCTCTCTCTCTGTGCCGGAAAGGTCGAGCGATTTCTTTCTCTCTCTCTCTCTCTCTCTCTCTGTGCCGGAAAAGTTGAGCGATTTCTCTCTCTCCCGGAAAGGTCGAGCGATTTCTCTCTCCCGGAAAGGTCAAGCTATTTCTCTCTCTCTCTCTCTCCCGGAAAGGTTGAGCGATTTCTCTCTCTCTCCCGGAAAGGTCAAGCGATTTCTCTCTCTCTCTCTCCCGGAAAGGTCAAGCGATTTCTCTCTCTCCCGGAAAGGTCGAGCGATTTCTCTCTCTCTCTCCCGGAAAGGTTGAGTGATTTCTCTCTCTCCCGGAAAGGTCGAGCGATTTCTCTCTCTGTGCCGGAAAGGTCGAGCGATTTCTCTCTCTCTCTCTCCCGGAAAGGTTGAGCGATTTCTCTCTCTCTCTCTCCCGGAAAGGTTGAGCGATTTCTCTCTCTCTCTCTCTCCCGGAAAGGTTGAGCGATTTCTCTCTCTCTCTCCCGGAAAGGTCGAGCGATTTCTCTCTCTCTCTCTCTCCCGGAAAGGTTGAGCGATTTCTCTCTCTCTCTCTCTCCCGGAAAGGTTGAGCGATTTCTCTCTCTCTCTCTCTCCCGGAAAGGTTGAGCGATTTCTCTCTCTCTCTCTCTCCTGGAAAGGTTGAGCGATTTCTCTCTCTCTCTCTCCCGGAAAGGTCGAGCGATTTCTCTCTTTCCCGGAAAGGTCGAGCGATTTCTCTCTTTCCCGGAAAGGTCGAGCGATTTCTCTCTCTCCCGGAAAGGTCAAGCGATTTCTCTCTCTCTCTCTCCCGGAAAGGTCAAGCGATTTCTCTCTCTCTCTCCCTCTCCCGGAAAGGTCAAGCAATTTCTCTCTCTCTCTCTCTGTGCCGGAAAGGTTGAGCGATATTTCTCTCTCTCCCGGAAAGGTTGAGCGATTTCTCTCTCTCCCAGAAAGGTTGAGCGATTTCTTTCTCTCTCTCTCTCTCTCTCTCCCGGAAAGGTCAAGCGATTTCTCTCTTTCTCTCTCCCGGAAAGGTCGAGCGATTTCTCTCTTTCCCGGAAAGGTCGAGCGATTTCTCTCTCTCCCGGAAAGGTCGAGCGATTTCTCTCTCTCTCTCCCGGAAAGGTCGAGCGATTTCTCTCTCTCTGCCAGAAAGGTCGAGCGATTTCTCTCTCTCTCTCCCGGAAAGGTCGAGCAATTTCTCTCTCTCTCTCTCCCGGAAAGGTCGAGCAATTTCTCTCTCTCTCTCTCCCGGAAAGGTCGGGCGATTTCTCTCTCTCTCTCCCGGAAAGGTCGGGCGATTTCTCTCTCTCCCGGAAAGGTCGGGCGATTTCTCTCTCTCTCGGAAAGGTCGGGCGATTTCTCTCTCTCTCGGAAAGGTCGGGCGATTTCTCTCTCTCCCGGAAAGGTCAAGCGATTTCTCTCTCTCCCGGAAAGGTCAAGCAATATTTCTCTCTCTCTCTCCCGGAAAGGTCGAGCGATTTCTCTCTCTCTCTCTCCCGGAAAGGTTGAGCGATTACTCTCTCTCTCCCGGAAAGGTCGAGCGATTTCTCTCTCTCTCTCCCGGAAAGGTCGAGCGATTTCTCTCTCCCGGAAAGGTTGAGCGATTTCTCTCTCTCTCTCTCCCGGAAAGGTCGAGCGATTTCTCTCTCTCTCTCCCGGAAAGGTCGAGCGATTTCTCTCTCTCTCTCCCGGAAAGGTCGAGCGATTTCTCTCTCCCGGAAAGGTCGAGCAATTTCCCCCCTCTCTCTCTCTCTGTGCCGGAAAGGTCGAGCGATTTCGCTCTCTCTCTCTGTGCCGGAAAGGTCGAGCGATTTCTTTCTCTCTCTCTCTCTCTCTCTCTCTGTGCCGGAAAAGTTGAGCGATTTCTCTCTCTCCCGGAAAGGTCGAGCGATTTCTCTCTCCCGGAAAGGTCAAGCGATTTCTCTCTCTCTCTCTCTCTCTCTCTCTCTCCCGGAAAGGTTGAGCGATTTCTCTCTCTCTCTCTCCCGGAAAGGTCAAGCGATTTCTCTCTCTCTCCCGGAAAGGTCAAGCGATTTCTCTCTCTCTCTCTCCCGGAAAGGTCAAGCGATTTCTCTCTCTCTCTCCCGGAAAGGTCGAGCGATTTCTCTCTCTCTCTCCCGGAAAGGTTGAGCGATTTCTCTCTCTCCCGGAAAGGTCGAGCGATTTCTCTCTCTGTGCCGGAAAGGTCGAGCGATTTCTCTCTCTCTCTCCCGGAAAGGTTGAGCGATTTCTCTCTCTCTCTCTCTCTCTCCCGGAAAGGTTGAGCGATTTCTCTCTCTGTGCCGGAAAGGTCAAGCGATTTCTCTCTCTCTCTCCCGGAAAGGTTGAGCGATTTCTCTCTCTCTCCCGGAAAGGTTGAGCGATTTCTCTCTCTCTCCCGGAAAGGTTGAGCGATTTCTCTCTCTCTCCCGGAAAGGTTGAGCGATTTCTCTCTCTCTCCCGGAAAGGTTGAGCGATTTCTCTCTCTCTCTCTCCCGGAAAGGTTGAGCGATTTCTCTCTCTCTCTCTCCCGGAAAGGTTGAGCGATTTCTCTCTCTCTCTCCCGGAAAGGTCGAGCGATTTCTCTCTCTCTCTCCCGGAAAGGTTGAGCGATTTCTCTCTCTCTCTCTCTCTCTCCCGGAAAGGTTGAGCGATTTCTCTCTCTCTCTCTCTCTCCTGGAAAGGTTGAGCGATTTCTCTCTCTCTCCCGGAAAGGTTGAGCGATTTCTCTCTCTCTCTGTGCCGGAAAGGTCGAGCGATTTCTCTCTCTCTCTGTGCCGGAAAGGTCGAGCGATTTCTCTCTCTCTCTGTGCCGGAAAGGTCGAGCGATTTCTCTCTCTGTGCCGGAAAGGTCGAGCGATTTCTCTCTCTCTCTGTGCCGGAAAGGTCGAGCGATTTCTCTCTCTGTGCCGGAAAGGTCGAGCGATTTCTCTCTCTGTGCCGGAAAGGTCGAGCGATTTCTCTCTCTCTCTGTGCCGGAAAGGTCGAGCGATTTCTCTCTCTCTCTGTGCCGGAAAGGTCGAGCGATTTCTCTCTCTGTGCCGGAAAGGTCGAGCGATTTCTCTCTCTGTGCCGGAAAGGTCGAGCGATTTCTCTCTCTGTGCCGGAAAGGTCGAGCGATTTCTCTCTCTGTGCCGGAAAGGTCGAGCGATTTCTCTCTCTCTCTCTCTCTCTGTGCCGGAAAGGTCGAGCGATTTCTCTCTCTCTCCCGAAAAGGTCGAGCGATTTCTCTCTCTCTCTCTCCCGGAAAGGTCGAGCGATTTCTCTCTCTCTCTCCCGGAAAGGTCGAGCGATTTCTCTCTCTCCCGGAAAGGTTGAGCGATTTCTTTCTCTCTCTCTCTCTCTCCCGGAAAGGTCGAGAGATTTCTCTCTCTCTGTGCCGGAAAGGTCAAGCGATTTCTCTCTGTCTGTGTGCCGGAAAGGTTGAGCGTTTTCTCTCTCTCTCCCGGAAAGGTCGAGCGATTTCTCTCTCTCTCCCGGAAAGGTCGAGCGATTTCTCTCACTCTCCCGGAAAGGTCGAGCGATTTCTCTCTCTCTCCCGGAAAGGTCGAGCGATTTCTCTCTCTCTCTCTCTGTGCCGGAAAGGTCGAGCGATTTCTCTCTCTCTCTCTCAAAGGTCGAGCGATTTCTCTCTCTCTCTCCCAGAAAGGTCAAGCGATTTCTCTCTCTCGGTCTCTTTCTCTCTCTCTCCCGGAAAGGTCGAGCGATTTCTCTCTCTCTCTCTCTCCCGAAAAGGTCGAGCGATTTCTCTCTCTCTCCCGAAAAGGTCGAGCGATTTCTCTCTCTCTCCCGGAAAGGTCGAGCGATTTCTCTCTCTCTCTCTGTGCCGGAAAGGTCGAGCGATTTCTCTCTCTCTCTCTCTCAAAGGTCGAGCGATTTCTCTCTCTCTCTCCCAGAAAGGTCAAGCGATTTCTCTCTCTCGGTCTCTTTCTCTCTCTCTCCCGGAAAGGTCGAGCGATTTCTCTCTCTCTCTCTCCCGAAAAGGTCGAGCGATTTCTCTCTCTCTCCCGAAAAGGTCGAGCGATTTCTCTCTCTCTCTCCCGGAAAGGTCGAGCGATTTCTCTCTCTCTCTCCCGGAAAGGTCGAGCGATTTCTCTCTCTCTCTCGGAAAGGTCGAGCGATTTCTCTCTCTCCCGGAAAGGTCGAGCGATTTCTCTCTCTCCCGGAAAGGTCAAGCGATTTCTCTCTCTCCCGGAAAGGTCAAGCGATTTCTCTCTCTCCCGGAAAGGTCAAGCGATTTCTCTCTCTCCCGGAAAGGTCAAGCGATTTCTCTCTCTCTCTCTCTCTCTGTGCCGGAAAGGTCGAGCAATATTTCTCTCGCTCTCTCTCTCCCGGAAAGGTTGAGCGATTTCTCTCTCTCCCGGAAAGGTCGAGCGATTTCTCTCTCTCTCCCGGAAAGGTCGAGCGATTTCTCTCTCTCCCGGAAAGGTTGAGCGATTTCTTTCTCTCTCTCTCCCGGAAAGGTCGAGAGATTTCTCTCTCTCTGTGCTGGAAAGGTCAAGCGATTTCTCTCTGTCTGTGTGCCGGAAAGGTTGAGCGTTTTCTCTCTCTCTCTCCCGGAAAGGTCGAGCGATTTCTCTCTCTCTCCCGGAAAGGTCGAGCGATTTCTCTCTCTCTCCCGGAAAGGTCGAGCGATTTCTCTCACTCTCCCGGAAAGGTCGAGCGATTTCTCTCTCTCTCCCGGAAAGGTCGAGCGATTTCTCTCTCTCTCTCTCTCTGTGCCGGAAAGGTCGAGCGATTTCTCTCTCTCAAAGGTCGAGCGATTTCTCTCTCTCTCTCCCAGAAAGGTCGAGCGATTTCTCTCTCCCGGAAAGGTCAAGCGATTTCTCTCTCTCGGTCTCTTTCTCTCTCTCTCCCGGAAAGGTCGAGCGATTTCTCTCTCTCTCTCTCCCGAAAAGGTCGAGCGATTTCTCTCTCTCCCCCGAAAAGGTCGAGCGATTTCTCTCTCTCTCTCCCGGAAAGGTCGAGCGATTTCTCGCTCTCTCTCCCGGAAAGGTCGAGCGATTTCTCGCTCTCTCTCCCGGAAAGGTCGAGCGATTTCTCTCTCTCTCTCCCGGAAAGGTCGAGCGATTTCTCTCTCTCCCGGAAAGGTCAAGCGATTTCTCTCTCTCCCGGAAAGGTCAAGCGATTTCTCTCTCTCCCGGAAAGGTCAAGCGATTTCTCTCTCTCCCGGAAAGGTCAAGCAATTTCTCTCTCTCTCTCTCTCTCTCTGTGCCGGAAAGGTCGAGCAATATTTCTCTCGCTCTCTCTCTCTCTGTGCCGGAAAGGTTGAGCGATTTCTCTCTCTCCCGGAAAGGTCGAGCGATTTCTCTCTTTCCCGGAAAGGTCGAGCGATTTCTCTCTTTCCCGGAAAGGTCGAGCGATTTCTCTCTCTCCCGGAAAGGTCAAGCGATTTCTCTCTCTCTCTCTCCCCCGGAAAGGTCAAGCGATTTCTCTCTCTCTCTCCCTCTCCCGGAAAGGTCAAGCAATTTCTCTCTCTCTCTCTCTCTCTCTCTCTCTCTGTGCCGGAAAGGTTGAGCGATATTTCTCTCTCTCCCGGAAAGGTTGAGCGATTTCTCTCTCTCCCAGAAAGGTTGAGCGATTTCTTTCTCTCTCTCTCTCTCTCTCTCTCCCGGAAAGGTCGAGCGATTTCTCTCTCTCTCTCTCGGAAAGGTCGAGCGAGTTTTCTCTCTCTCTCCCAGAAAGGTCGAGCGATTTCTCTCTCTCTCCCGGAAAGGTCGAGCGATTTCTCTCTCTCTCTCTCTCTGTGCCGGAAAGGTCGAGCAATTTCTCTCTCTCTCTCTCTCTCTCTCTTTCCCGGAAAGGTCGAGCGATTTCTCTCTTTCCCGGAAAGGTCGAGCGATTTCTCTCTTTCCCGGAAAGGTCGAGCGATTTCTCTCTTTCCCGGAAAGGTCGAGCGATTTCTCTCTTTCCCGGAAAGGTCGAGCGATTTCTCTCTTTCCCGGAAAGGTCGAGCGATTTCTCTTTCCCGGAAAGGTCGAGCGATTTCTCTCTTTCCCGGAAAGGTCGAGCGATTTCTCTCTTTCCCGGAAAGGTCGAGCGATTTCCCTCTTTCCCGGAAAGGTCGAGCGATTTCCCTCTTTCCCGGAAAGGTCGAGCGATTTCCCTCTTTCCCGGAAAGGTCGAGCGATTTCTCTCTTTCCCGGAAAGGTCGATCGATTTCTCTCTTTCCCGGAAAGGTCGAGCGATTTCTCTCTTTCCCGGAAAGGTCGAGCGATTTCTCTCTCTCCCGGAAAGGTTGAGCGATTTCTTTCTCTCTCTCTCTCTCTCCCGGAAAGGTCGAGAGATTTCTCTCTCTCTGTGCCGGAAAGGTCAAGCGATTTCTCTCTGTCTGTGTGCCGGAAAGGTTGAGCGTTTTCTCTCTCTCTCTCCCGGAAAGGTCAAGCGATTTCTCTCTCTCTCTCTCCCGGAAAGGTCAAGCGATTTCTCTCTCTCCCGGAAAGGTTGAGCGATTTCTCTCTCTCCCGGAAAGGTTGAGCGATTTCTCTCTCTCCCGGAAAGGTCAAACAATTTCTCTCTCTCTCTCTCTGTGCCGGAAAGGTCGAGCGATTTCTCTCTCTCTCTCTGTGCCGGAAAGGTCGAGCGATTTCTCTCTCTCTCTCTGTGCCGGAAAGGTCGAGCGATTTCTCTCTCTCCCGGAAAGGTTGAGCGATTTCTCTCTCTCTGTGCCGGAAAGGTCAAGCAATTTCTCTCTCTCTCTCTCTCTCTCTCTCTGTGCCGGAAAGGTCAAGCAATTTCTCTCTCTCTGCCGGAAAGGTCGAGCGATCTCTCTCTCTGTGCCGGAAAGGTCGAGCGATTTCTCTCTCTCTCTCTGAAAGGTCGAGCGATTTCTCTCTCTCTCTCTCTCTCTGTGCCGGAAAGGTCGAGCAACTTCTCTCTCTCTCTTTCTCTCTCTCTGTGCCGGAAAGGTCGAGCGATTTCTCTCTCTCTCTCTCTGTGCCGGAAAGGTCGAGCGATTTCTCTCTCTCTCTCTCTGTGCCGGAAAGGTCGAGCAACATTTCTCTCTCTCTCTCTCTCTCTCTCTCTGTGCCGGAAGGGTCGAGCGATTTCTCTCTCTCTCTCTCTCTCTCTCTCTCTCTCTCTGTGCCGGAAAGGTCGAGCGATTTCTCTCTCTCTCTCCCGGAAAGGTCGAGCAATTTCTCTCTCTCTCTCTCCCGGAAAGGTCGAGCGATTTCTCTCTCTCTCTCTCTCTCCCGGAAAGGTCGAGCAATTTCTCTCTCTCTCTCCCGGAAAGGTCGAGCAATTTCTCTCTCTCTCTCTCCCGGAAAGGTCGAGCGATTTCTCTCTCTCTCTCTCCCGGAAAGGTCGAGCAATTTCTCTCTCTCTCCCGGAAAGGTCGAGCAATTTCTCTCTCTCTCTCCCGGAAAGGTCGAGCGATTTCTCTCTCTCTCTCTCTCTCCCGGAAAGGTCGAGCGATTTCTCTCTCTCTCTCTCTCTCCCGGAAAGGTCGAGCGATTTCTCTCTCTCTCTCCCGGAAAGGTCGAGCGATTTCTCTCTCTCTCTCCCGGAAAGGTCGAGCGATTTCTCTCTCTCCCGGAAAGGTCGAGCGATTTCTCTCTCTCTCTCCCGGAAAGGTCGAGCGATTTCTCTCTCTCTCTCTCTCCCGGAAAGGTCAAGCGATTTCTCTCTCTCTCTCTCCCCCGGAAAGGTCAAGCGATTTCTCTCTCTCTCTCCCTCTCCCGGAAAGGTCAAGCAATTTCTCTCTCTCTCTCTCTCTCTCTCTGTGCCGGAAAGGTTGAGCGATATTTCTCTCTCTCCCGGAAAGGTTGAGCGATTTCTCTCTCTCCCAGAAAGGTTGAGCGATTTCTTTCTCTCTCTCTCTCTCTCTCTCTCCCGGAAAGGTCGAGCGATTTCTCTCTCTCTCTCTCGGAAAGGTCGAGCGAGTTTTCTCTCTCTCTCCCAGAAAGGTCGAGCGATTTCTCTCTCTCTCCCGGAAAGGTCGAGCGATTTCTCTCTCTCTCTCTCTCTGTGCCGGAAAGGTCGAGCAATTTCTCTCTCTCTCTCTCTCTCTCTCTTTCCCGGAAAGGTCGAGCGATTTCTCTCTTTCCCGGAAAGGTCGAGCGATTTCTCTCTTTCCCGGAAAGGTCGAGCGATTTCTCTCTTTCCCGGAAAGGTCGAGCGATTTCTCTCTTTCCCGGAAAGGTCGAGCGATTTCTCTCTTTCCCGGAAAGGTCGAGCGATTTCTCTTTCCCGGAAAGGTCGAGCGATTTCTCTCTTTCCCGGAAAGGTCGAGCGATTTCTCTCTTTCCCGGAAAGGTCGAGCGATTTCCCTCTTTCCCGGAAAGGTCGAGCGATTTCCCTCTTTCCCGGAAAGGTCGAGCGATTTCCCTCTTTCCCGGAAAGGTCGAGCGATTTCTCTCTTTCCCGGAAAGGTCGATCGATTTCTCTCTTTCCCGGAAAGGTCGAGCGATTTCTCTCTTTCCCGGAAAGGTCGAGCGATTTCTCTCTCTCCCGGAAAGGTTGAGCGATTTCTTTCTCTCTCTCTCTCTCCCGGAAAGGTCGAGAGATTTCTCTCTCTCTGTGCCGGAAAGGTCAAGCGATTTCTCTCTGTCTGTGTGCCGGAAAGGTTGAGCGTTTTCTCTCTCTCTCTCCCGGAAAGGTCAAGCGATTTCTCTCTCTCTCTCTCCCGGAAAGGTCAAGCGATTTCTCTCTCTCCCGGAAAGGTTGAGCGATTTCTCTCTCTCCCGGAAAGGTTGAGCGATTTCTCTCTCTCCCGGAAAGGTCAAACAATTTCTCTCTCTCTCTCTCTGTGCCGGAAAGGTTGAGCGATTTCTCTCTCTCTCTCTGTGCCGGAAAGGTCGAGCGATTTCTCTCTCTCTCTCTGTGCCGGAAAGGTCGAGCGATTTCTCTCTCTCCCGGAAAGGTTGAGCGATTTCTCTCTCTCTGTGCCGGAAAGGTCAAGCAATTTCTCTCTCTCTCTCTCTCTCTCTCTCTCTCTGTGCCGGAAAGGTCAAGCAATTTCTCTCTCTCTGCCGGAAAGGTCGAGCGATCTCTCTCTCTGTGCCGGAAAGGTCGAGCGATTTCTCTCTCTCTCTCTGAAAGGTCGAGCGATTTCTCTCTCTCTCTCTCTCTCTGTGCCGGAAAGGTCGAGCAACTTCTCTCTCTCTCTTTCTCTCTCTCTGTGCCGGAAAGGTCGAGCGATTTCTCTCTCTCTCTCTCTGTGCCGGAAAGGTCGAGCGATTTCTCTCTCTCTCTCTCTGTGCCGGAAAGGTCGAGCAACATTTCTCTCTCTCTCTCTCTCTCTCTCTGTGCCGGAAGGGTCGAGCGATTTCTCTCTCTCTCTCTCTCTCTCTCTCTCTGTGCCGGAAAGGTCGAGCAATTTCTCTCTCTCTCTCTCCCGGAAAGGTCGAGCGATTTCTCTCTCTCTCTCTCTCTCCCGGAAAGGTCGAGCAATTTCTCTCTCTCTCTCCCGGAAAGGTCGAGCGATTTCTCTCTCTCTCTCTCCCGGAAAGGTCGAGCGATTTCTCTCTCTCTCTCTCCCGGAAAGGTCGAGCAATTTCTCTCTCTCTCTCCCGGAAAGGTCGAGCAATTTCTCTCTCTCTCTCCCGGAAAGGTCGAGCGATTTCTCTCTCTCTCTCTCTCTCTCTCCCGGAAAGGTCGAGCGATTTCTCTCTCTCTCTCTCTCTCCCGGAAAGGTCGAGCGATTTCTCTCTCTCTCTCCCGGAAAGGTCGAGCGATTTCTCTCTCTCTCTCCCGGAAAGGTCGAGCGATTTCTCTCTCTCCCGGAAAGGTCGAGCGATTTCTCTCTCTCTCTCCCGGAAAGGTCGAGCGATTTCTCTCTCTCTCTCTCTCCCGGAAAGGTCGAGCGATTTCTCTCTCTCTCTCTCTCTCCCGGAAAGGTCAAACGATTTCTCTCTCTCTCTCCCGGAAAGGTCAAACGATTTCTCTCTCTCTCCCGGAAAGGTCAAACGATTTCTCTCTCTCTCTCCCGGAAAGGTCAAACGATTTCTCTCTCTCTCTCCCGGAAAGGTCAAACGATTTCTCTCTCTCTCCCGGAAAGGTCAAACGATTTCTCTCTCTCTCCCGGAAAGGTCAAACGATTTCTCTCTCTCTCCCGGAAAGGTCAAGCGATTTCTCTCTCTCTCCCGGAAAGGTCAAGCGATTTCTCTCTCTCTCCCGGAAAGGTCAAGCGATTTCTCTCTCTCTCCCGGAAAGGTCAAGCGATTTCTCTCTCTCTCCCGGAAAGGTCAAGCGATTTCTCTCTCTCTCCCGGAAAGGTCAAGCGATTTCTCTCTCTCTCCCGGAAAGGTCAAGCGATTTCTCTCTCTCTCCCGGAAAGGTCAAGCGATTTCTCTCTCTCTCCCGGAAAGGTCAAGCGATTTCTCTCTCTCTCCCGGAAAGGTCAAGCGATTTCTCTCTCTCTCCCGGAAAGGTCAAGCGATTTCTCTCTCTCTCCCGGAAAGGTCAAGCGATTTCTCTCTCTCTCTCTCCCGGAAAGGTAGAGCGATTTCTCTCTCTCTCCTGGAAAGGTAGAGCCATTTCTCTCTCTCTCCTGGAAAGGTAGAGCCATTTCTCTCTCTCTCCTGGAAAGGTAGAGCCATTTCTCTCTCTCTCCCGGAAAGGTCGAGCGATTTCTCTCTCTCTCCCGGAAAGGTCGAGCGATTTCTCTCTCTCTCTCTGTGCCGGAAAGGTCGAGCGATTTCTCTCTCTCTCTCTGTGTCGGAAAGGTCGAGCGATTTATCTCTCTCTCTCTCTCTCTCACTCTCTCAAAGGTCGAGCGATTTCTTTCTCTCTCTCTCAAAGGTCGAGCGATTTCTCTCTCTCTCCCAGAAAGGTCGAGCGATTTCTCTCTCTCTCTCTTTCTCTCTCTCTCCCGGAAAGGTCGAGCGATTTCTCTCTCTCTCTCCCGAAAAGGTCGAGCGATTTCTCTCTCTCTCTCCCGAAAAGGTCGAGCGATTTCTCTCTCTCTCTCCCGAAAAGGTCGAGCGATTTCTCTCTCTCTCTCCCGAAAAGGTCGAGCGATTTCTCTCTCTCCCGAAAAGGTCAAGCGATTTCTCTCTCTCCCGAAAAGGTCAAGCGATTTCTCTCTCTCCCGAAAAGGTCGAGCGATTTCTCTCTCTCTCTCCCGGAAAGGTTGAGCGATTTCTCTCTCTCCCGGAAAGGTTGAGCGATTTCTCTCTCTCCCGGAAAGGTAGAGCGATTTCTCTCTCTCTCCCGGAAAGGTCGAGCAATTTCTCTCTCTCTCTCTCCCGGAAAGGTCGAGCGATTACTCTCTCTCTCTCCCGGAAAGGTCGAGCGATTACTCTCTCTCTCTCTCCCGGAAAGGTCGAGCGATTTCTCTCTCCCGGAAAGGTCGAGCGATTTCTCTCTCTCTCTCTCTGTGCCGGAAAGGTCGAGCGATTTCTCTCTCTCTCTGTGCCGGAAAGGTCGAGCGATTTCTCTCTCTCTCTCTCTGTGCCGGAAAGGTCAAGCGATTTCTCTCTCTCCCGGAAAGGTCAAGCGATTTCTCTCTCTCTCTCTCCCGGAAAGATCAAGCGATTTCTCTCTCTCTCTCCCTCTCCCGGAAAGGTCAAGCAATTTCTCTCTCTCTGTGCCGGAAAGGTTGAGCGATATTTCTCTCTCTCCCGGAAAGGTTGAGCGATTTCTCTCTCTCCCAGAAAGGTTGAGCGATTTCTCTCTCTCTCCCGGAAAGGTCGAGCGATTTCTCTCTCTCTCTCTCCCTCTCTCTCTCTCTCTCTCGGAAAGGTCGAGCGATTTCTCTCTCTCTCTCTCGGAAAGGTCGAGCGATTTCTCTCTCTCTCCCGGAAAGGTCGAGCGATTTCTCTCTCTCTCCCGGAAAGGTCGAGCGATTTCTCTCTCTCCCGGAAAGGTAGAGCGATTTCTCTCTCTCTCCCGGAAAGGTAGAGCGATTTCTCTCTCTCTCCCGGAAAGGTCGAGCGATTTCTCTCACTCTCCCGGAAAGGTCGAGCGATTTCTCTCACTCTCCCGGAAAGGTCGAGCGATTTCTCTCTCTCTCCCGGAAAGGTCGAGCGATTTCTCTCTCTCTCCCGGAAAGGTCGAGCGATTTCTCTCTCTCTCTCTCTCTCTGTGCCGGAAAGGTCGAGCGATTTCTCTCTCTCTATGTGCCGGAAAGGTCGAGCGATTTATCTCTCTCTTTCTCTCTCTCACTCTCTCAAAGGTCGAGCGATTTCTTTCTCTCTCTCTCAAAGGTCGAGCGATTTCTCTCTCCCGGAAAGGTCAAGCGATTTCTCTCTCTCTCTTTCTCTCTCTCTCTCCCGGAAAGGTCGAGCGATTTCTCTCTCTCCCGAAAAGGTCGAGCGATTTCTCTCTCTCCCGAAAAGGTCGAGCGATTTCTCTCTCTCCCGAAAAGGTCAAGCGATTTCTCTCTCTCCCGAAAAGGTCGAGCGATTTCTCTCTCTCTCTCCCGAAAAAGTCGAGCGATTTCTCTCTCTCTCTCCCGGAAAGGTCAAGCGATTTCTCTCTCTCCCGGAAAGGTCAAGCGATTTCTCTCTCTCCCAGAAAGGTCAAGCGATTTCTCTCTCTCTCCCGGAAAGGTCAAGCGATCTCTCTCTCTCTCTCTCTCTCTCTCTGTGCCGGAAAGGTCGAGCAATATTTCTCTCTCTCTCTCTCTCCTGGAAAGGTCGAGCGATTTCTCTCTCTCCCGGAAAGGTCAAGCGATTTCTCTCTCCCGGAAAGGTCAAGCGATTTCTCTCTCTCTCTCCCGGAAAGGTCAAGCGATTTCTCTCTCTCCCGGAAAGGTCAAGCGATTTCTCTCTCTCTCTCCCGGAAAGGTCAAGCGATTTCTCTCTCTCTCTCTCTCTGTGCCGGAAAGGTCGAGCAATATTTCTCTCTCTCTCTCTCTCCCGGAAAGGTTGAGCGATTTCTCTCTCTCCCGGAAAGGTAGAGCGATTTCTCTCTCTCTCCCGGAAAGGTCGAGCGATTTCTCTCTCTCTCTCTCTCTCTCTCTCTCCCGGAAAGGTCGAGCGATTTCTTTCTCTCTCTCTCTCTCTCTCACTGTCTGTGTGCCGGAAAGGTTGAGTGATTTCTCTCTCTCTCTCCCGGAAAGGTCGAGCGATTACTCTCTCTCTCTCTCCCGGAAAGGTCGAGCGATTACTCTCTCTCTCTCTCCCGGAAAGGTCGAGCGATTACTCTCTCTCTCTCTCCCGGAAAGGTCGAGCGATTTCTCTCTCCCGGAAAGGTCGAGCGATTTCTCTCTCTCTGTGCCGGAAAGGTCGAGCGATTTCTCTCTCTCTCTCTCTGTGCCGGAAAGGTCGAGCGATTTCTCTCTCTCTCCCTGTGCCGGAAAGGTCAAGCGATTTCTTTCTCTCTCTCTTTCTCTCTGTGCCGGAAAGGTCGAGCGATTTCTCTCTCTCCCGGAAAGGTCGAGCGATTTCTCTCTCTCCCGGAAAGGTCAAGCGATTTCTCTCTCTCTCCCGGAAAGGTCAAGCGATTTCTCTCTCTCTCTCCCGGAAAGGTCAAGCGATTTCTCTCTCTCTCTCCCTCTCCCGGAAAGGTCAAGCAATTTCTCTCTCTCTCTCTCTCTGTGCCGGAAAGGTTGAGCGATATTTCTCTCTCTCCCGGAAAGGTTGAGCGATTTCTCTCACTCCCAGAAAGGTCGAGCGATTTCTCTCTCTCTCCCGGAAAGGTCGAGCGATTTCTCTCTCTCTCCCGGGAAGGTCGAGCGATTTCTCTCGCTCTCTCCCGGAAAGGTCAAACGATTTCTCTCTCTCTCCCGGAAAGGTCGAGCGATTCCCCCCCCTCTCTCTCTCTCTCTCTCTCTCTGTGCCGGAAAGGTCGAGCGATTTCTCTCTCTCTCCCGGGAAGGTCGAGCGATTTCTCTCGCTCTCTCCCGGAAAGGTCAAACGATTTCTCTCTCTCTCTCCCTGAAAGGTCGAGCGATTTTCCCCTCTCTCTCTCTCTCTCTGTGCCGGAAAGGTCGAGCGATTTCTCTCTCTCTCTGTGCCGGAAAGGTCGAGCGATTTCTCTCTCTCTCTCTCTCTCTCTTTCCCGGAAAGGTCGAGCGATTTCTCTCTTTCCCGGAAAGGTCGAGCGATTTCTCTCTTTCCCGGAAAGGTCGAGCGATTTCTCTCTTTCCCGGAAAGGTCGAGCGATTTCTCTCTTTCCCGGAAAGGTCGAGCGATTTCTCTCTTTCCCGGAAAGGTCGAGCGATTTCTCTCTTTCCCGGAAAGGTCGAGCGATTTCTCTCTTTCCCGGAAAGGTCGAGCGATTTCTCTCTTTCCCGGAAAGGTCGAGCGATTTCTCTCTCTCCCGGAAAGGTCGAGCGATTTCTCTTTCCCGGAAAGGTCGAGCGATTTCTCTCTCTCTCTCTCTCCCGGAAAGGTCGAGCGATTTCTCTCTCTCTCTCTCTCCCGGAAAGGTCAAACAATTTCTCTCTCTCTCGGAAAGGTCGAGCGATTTCTCTCTCTCTGTGCCGGAAAGGTCAAGCAATTTCTCTCTCTCTGCCGGAAAGGTTGAGCGATTTCTCTCTCTCTCTGTGCCGGAAAGGTCGAGCAATTTCTCTCTCTCTCTCTCTCTCTCTCTCTCTCTGTGTGCCGGAAAGGTCAAGCAATTTCTCTCTCTCTCTGCCGGAAAGGTCGAGCGATTTCTCTCTCTCTCTCTCTGTGCCGGAAAGGTCGAGCGATTTCTCTCTCTCTCTGAAAGGTCGAGCGATTTCTCTCTCTCTCTCTCTGTGCCGGAAAGGTCGAGCGACATTTCTCTCTCTCTCTCTCTCTCTGTGTGCCGGAAAGGTCGAGCGATTTCTCTCTCCCGGAAAGGTTGAGCGATTTCTCTCTCCCGGAAGGGTCGAGCGATTTCTCTCTCTCTCTCTGTGCCGGAAGGGTCGAGCGATTTCTCTCTCCCTCTCTGTGCCGGAAAGGTCGAGCGATTTCTCTCTCTCTCTCTCCCGGAAAGGTCGAGCGATTTCTCTCTCTCTCTCTCCCGGAAAGGTCGAGCGATTTCTCTCTCTCTCTCTCCCGGAAAGGTCAAACAATTTCTCTCTCTCTCTCTCTCCCGGAAAGGTCAAACAATTTCTCTCTCTCTCTCTCCCGGAAAGGTCAAACGATTTCTCTCTCTCTCTCCCGGAAAGGTCAAACGATTTCTCTCTCTCCCGGAAAGGTCAAACGATTTCTCTCTCTCTCCCGGAAAGGTCGAGCGATATTTCTCTCCCGGAAAGGTCGAGCGATTTCTCTCTCCCGGAAAGGTCGAGCGATTTCTCTCTCTCTGTGTGCCGGAAAGGTCGAGCGATTTTTCTCTCTCTCTCTCTCTCTGTGCCGGAAAGGTCGAGCGATTTTTCTCTCTCTCTCTCTCTCAAAGGTCGAGCGATTTCTCTCTCTCTCCCGGAAAGGTCAAGCAATTTCTCTCTCTCCCTCTCCCGGAAAGGTCAAACGATTTCTCTCTCTCTCTCCCGGAAAGGTCAAGCGATTTCTCTCTCGCTCTCTTTCTCTCTCCCGGAAAGGTCGAGCGATTTCTCTCTCCCGGAAAGGTCAAACGATTTCTCTCCCGGAAAGGTCAAGCGATTTCTCTCTCGCTCTCTCTCGGAAAGGTCGAGCGATTTCTCTCTCTCTCTGTGTGCCGGAAAGGTCAAGCGATTTTTCTCTCTCTCTCTCTCTCTCTGTGTGCCGGAAAGGTCAAGCAATTTCTCTCTCTCTGAAAGGTCGAGCGATTTCTCTCTCTCCCGGAAAGGTCGAGCGATTTCTCTCTCTCTCCCGGAAAGGTCAATCGATTTCTCTCTCTCTCTCTCTGTGCCGGAAAGGTCGAGCAATATTTCGCTCTCTCTCTGTGCCGGAAAGGTCAATCGATTTCTCTCTCTCTCTCTCTCTGTGCCGGAAAGGTCGAGCAATATTTCTCTCTCTCTCTCTCTCTGTGCCGGAAAGGTCGAGCGATTTCTCTCTCCCAGAAAGGTCAAACAATTTCTCTCTCTCTCTCTCTCTCTCTCTCTCTCTCTCTCTCGGAAAGGTCGAGCGATTTCTCTCTCTCTCTCTGTGTGCCGGAAAGGTCAAGCGATTTCTCTCTCTCTTTCTCTGTGTGCCGGAAAGGTCAAGCGATTTCTCTCTCTCTCTGAAAGGTCGAACGATTTCTCTCTCTCCTGGAAAGGTCGAGCAATATTTCTCTCTCTCTCTCTCTGTGCCGGAAAGGTCGAGCGATTTCTCTCTCTCTCTCTCTGTGCCGGAAAGGTCGAGCGATTTCTCTCTCTCTCTCTCTGTGCCGGAAAGGTCAAGCGATTTTTCTCTCTCTCTCTCTCTGAAAGGTCGAGCGATTTCTCTCTGTGCCGGAAAGGTTGAGCGATTTCTCTCTCTCCCGGAAAGGTCGAGCGATTTCTCTCTCTCCCGGAAAGGTCGAGCGATTTCTCTCTCTCCCGGAAAGGTCGAGCGATTTCTCTCTCTCCCGGAAAGGTCGAGCGATTTCTCTCTCCCGGAAAGGTCGAGCGATTTCTCTCTCTCTCTCTCTCTGTGTGCCGGAAAGGTCGAGCGATTTCTCTCTCTCTCTCTCTCTCTCTCTCTCTCTCTCTCTCTGTGTGCCGGAAAGGTCGAACGATTTCTCTCTCTCTCTCTCTCCCGGAAAGGTCGAGCGATTTATCTCTCTCCCGGAAAGGTTGAGCGATTTCTTTCTCTCTCTCTCTCTGTGCCGGAAAGGTCGAGCGATTTCTCTCTCTCTCTCTGAAAGGTCGAGCGATTTCTCTCTGTGCCAGAAAGGTCGAGCGATTTCTCTCGCTCTCTCCCGGAAAGGTCGAGCGATATTTCTCTCCCGGAAAGGTCGAGCGATTTCTCTCTCCCGGAAAGGTCGAGCGATTTCTCTCTCTCTCCCGGAAAGGTCGAACGATTTCTCTCTCTCTCCTGGAAAGGTCGAGCGATTTCTCTCTCTCTCTCTCTCTCTCTCTCTCTCTGTGCCGGAAAGGTCGAGCGATTTTTCTCTCTCTCTCCCGGAAAGGTGAAATGATTTCTCTCTCTCTCTCTCTGAAAGGTCGAGCGATTTCATTCTCTCCCGGAAAGGTCGAGCGATTTCTTTCTGTGCCGGAAAGGTCGAGCGATTTCTCTCTCTCTCCTGGAAAGGTTGAGCGATTTCTCTCTCTCTCTCTCTCTGTGCCGGAAAGGTTGAGCGATTTTTCTCTCTCTCTCCCGGAAAGGTGAAATGATTTCTCTCTCTCTCTCTCTGAAAGGTCGAGCGATTTCATTCTCTCCCGGAAAGGTCGAGCGATTTCTTTCTGTGCCGGAAAGGTCGAGCGATTTCTCTCTCTCTCCTGGAAAGGTTGAGCGATTTCTCTCTCTCTCTCTGTGCCGGAAAGGTCGAGCGATATTTCTCTCCCGGAAAGGTCGAGCGATATTTCTCTCCCGGAAAGGTCGAGCGATTTCTCTCTCCTGGAAAGGTCGAGCGATTTCTCTCTCTCTGTGCCGGAAAGGTCGAGCGATTTCTCTCTCTGTGCCGGAAAGGTCAAGCGATTTCTTTCTCTGTGCCGGAAAGGTCGAGCGATTTCTCTCTCTCTGTGTGCCGGAAAGGTCGAGCGATTTCTCTCTCTCTCCCGGAAAGGTCGAGCGATTTCTCTCTCTCCCGGAAAGGTCAAGCGATTTTCTCTCTCTCTCTCTCTCTCTCTCCGTGCCGGAAAGGTCGAGCGATTTCTCTCTCTCTCCCGGAAAGGTCAAGCGATTTCTCTCTCTCTCTCTCTCCCGGAAAGGTTGAGCGATTTCTCTCTCCCAGAAAGGTTGAGCGATTTCTTTCTCTCTCTCTCTCTTAGCCGGAAAGGTCAAGCGATTTCTCTCTCTCCCGGAAAGGTCAAGCGATTTTTCTCTCTCTCTCTCTGTGCCGGAAAGGTCGAGCGATTTCTCTCTCTCTCTCTCCCTCTCTCTCTCTCTCTCTCGGAAAGGTCGAGCGATTTCTCTCTCTCTCTCTCGGAAAGGTCGAGCGATTTCTCTCTCTCTCCCGGAAAGGTCGAGCGATTTCTCTCTCTCTCCCGGAAAGGTCGAGCGATTTCTCTCTCTCCCGGAAAGGTAGAGCGATTTCTCTCTCTCTCCCGGAAAGGTAGAGCGATTTCTCTCTCTCTCCCGGAAAGGTCGAGCGATTTCTCTCACTCTCCCGGAAAGGTCGAGCGATTTCTCTCACTCTCCCGGAAAGGTCGAGCGATTTCTCTCTCTCTCCCGGAAAGGTCGAGCGATTTCTCTCTCTCTCCCGGAAAGGTCGAGCGATTTCTCTCTCTCTCTCTCTGTGCCGGAAAGGTCGAGCGATTTCTCTCTCTCTATGTGCCGGAAAGGTCGAGCGATTTATCTCTCTCTTTCTCTCTCTCACTCTCTCAAAGGTCGAGCGATTTCTTTCTCTCTCTCTCAAAGGTCGAGCGATTTCTCTCTCCCGGAAAGGTCAAGCGATTTCTCTCTCTCTCTTTCTCTCTCTCTCTCCCGGAAAGGTCGAGCGATTTCTCTCTCTCCCGGAAAGGTCGAGCGATTTCTCTCTCTCTCTCCCGAAAAGGTCGAGCGATTTCTCTCTCTCTCTCCCGAAAAGGTCGAGCGATTTCTCTCTCTCTCTCCCGAAAAGGTCGAGCGATTTCTCTCTCTCTCTCCCGAAAAGGTCGAGCGATTTCTCTCTCTCTCTCCCGAAAAGGTCGAGCGATTTCTCTCTCTCCCGAAAAGGTCAAGCGATTTCTCTCTCTCCCGAAAAGGTCAAGCGATTTCTCTCTCTCCCGAAAAGGTCGAGCGATTTCTCTCTCTCTCTCCCGGAAAGGTAGAGCGATTTCTCTCTCTCCCGGAAAGGTTGAGCGATTTCTCTCTCTCCCGGAAAGGTAGAGCGATTTCTCTCTCTCTCCCGGAAAGGTCGAGCAATTTCTCTCTCTCTCTCTCCCGGAAAGGTCGAGCGATTACTCTCTCTCTCTCCCGGAAAGGTCGAGCGATTACTCTCTCTCTCTCTCCCGGAAAGGTCGAGCGATTTCTCTCTCCCGGAAAGGTCGAGCGATTTCTCTCTCTCTCTCTCTGTGCCGGAAAGGTCGAGCGATTTCTCTCTCTCTCTGTGCCGGAAAGGTCGAGCGATTTCTCTCTCTCTCTCTCTGTGCCGGAAAGGTCAAGCGATTTCTCTCTCTCCCGGAAAGGTCAAGCGATTTCTCTCTCTCTCTCTCCCGGAAAGATCAAGCGATTTCTCTCTCTCTCTCCCTCTCCCGGAAAGGTCAAGCAATTTCTCTCTCTCTGTGCCGGAAAGGTTGAGCGATATTTCTCTCTCTCCCGGAAAGGTTGAGCGATTTCTCTCTCTCCCAGAAAGGTTGAGCGATTTCTCTCTCTCTCCCGGAAAGGTCGAGCGATTTCTCTCTCTCTCTCTCCCTCTCTCTCTCTCTCTCTCGGAAAGGTCGAGCGATTTCTCTCTCTCTCTCTCGGAAAGGTCGAGCGATTTCTCTCTCTCTCCCGGAAAGGTCGAGCGATTTCTCTCTCTCTCCCGGAAAGGTCGAGCGATTTCTCTCTCTCCCGGAAAGGTAGAGCGATTTCTCTCTCTCTCCCGGAAAGGTAGAGCGATTTCTCTCTCTCTCCCGGAAAGGTCGAGCGATTTCTCTCACTCTCCCGGAAAGGTCGAGCGATTTCTCTCACTCTCCCGGAAAGGTCGAGCGATTTCTCTCTCTCTCCCGGAAAGGTCGAGCGATTTCTCTCTCTCTCCCGGAAAGGTCGAGCGATTTCTCTCTCTCTCTCTCTCTCTGTGCCGGAAAGGTCGAGCGATTTCTCTCTCTCTATGTGCCGGAAAGGTCGAGCGATTTATCTCTCTCTTTCTCTCTCTCACTCTCTCAAAGGTCGAGCGATTTCTTTCTCTCTCTCTCAAAGGTCGAGCGATTTCTCTCTCCCGGAAAGGTCAAGCGATTTCTCTCTCTCTCTTTCTCTCTCTCTCTCCCGGAAAGGTCGAGCGATTTCTCTCTCTCCCGAAAAGGTCGAGCGATTTCTCTCTCTCCCGAAAAGGTCGAGCGATTTCTCTCTCTCCCGAAAAGGTCAAGCGATTTCTCTCTCTCCCGAAAAGGTCGAGCGATTTCTCTCTCTCTCTCCCGAAAAAGTCGAGCGATTTCTCTCTCTCTCTCCCGGAAAGGTCAAGCGATTTCTCTCTCTCCCGGAAAGGTCAAGCGATTTCTCTCTCTCCCAGAAAGGTCAAGCGATTTCTCTCTCTCTCCCGGAAAGGTCAAGCGATCTCTCTCTCTCTCTCTCTCTCTCTCTCTGTGCCGGAAAGGTCGAGCAATATTTCTCTCTCTCTCTCTCCTGGAAAGGTCGAGCGATTTCTCTCTCTCCCGGAAAGGTCAAGCGATTTCTCTCTCCCGGAAAGGTCAAGCGATTTCTCTCTCTCTCTCCCGGAAAGGTCAAGCGATTTCTCTCTCTCCCGGAAAGGTCAAGCGATTTCTCTCTCTCTCTCCCGGAAAGGTCAAGCGATTTCTCTCTCTCTCTCTCTCTGTGCCGGAAAGGTCGAGCAATATTTCTCTCTCTCTCTCTCTCCCGGAAAGGTTGAGCGATTTCTCTCTCTCCCGGAAAGGTAGAGCGATTTCTCTCTCTCTCCCGGAAAGGTCGAGCGATTTCTCTCTCTCTCTCTCTCTCTCTCTCCCGGAAAGGTCGAGCGATTTCTTTCTCTCTCTCTCTCTCTCTCTCTCACTGTCTGTGTGCCGGAAAGGTTGAGTGATTTCTCTCTCTCTCTCCCGGAAAGGTCGAGCGATTACTCTCTCTCTCTCTCCCGGAAAGGTCGAGCGATTACTCTCTCTCTCTCTCCCGGAAAGGTCGAGCGATTACTCTCTCTCTCTCTCCCGGAAAGGTCGAGCGATTTCTCTCTCCCGGAAAGGTCGAGCGATTTCTCTCTCTCTGTGCCGGAAAGGTCGAGCGATTTCTCTCTCTCTCTCTCTGTGCCGGAAAGGTCGAGCGATTTCTCTCTCTCTCCCTGTGCCGGAAAGGTCAAGCGATTTCTTTCTCTCTCTCTTTCTCTCTGTGCCGGAAAGGTCGAGCGATTTCTCTCTCTCCCGGAAAGGTCGAGCGATTTCTCTCTCTCCCGGAAAGGTCAAGCGATTTCTCTCTCTCTCCCGGAAAGGTCAAGCGATTTCTCTCTCTCTCTCCCGGAAAGGTCAAGCGATTTCTCTCTCTCTCTCCCTCTCCCGGAAAGGTCAAGCAATTTCTCTCTCTCTCTCTCTCTGTGCCGGAAAGGTTGAGCGATATTTCTCTCTCTCCCGGAAAGGTTGAGCGATTTCTCTCACTCCCAGAAAGGTCGAGCGATTTCTCTCTCTCTCCCGGAAAGGTCGAGCGATTTCTCTCTCTCTCCCGGGAAGGTCGAGCGATTTCTCTCGCTCTCTCCCGGAAAGGTCAAACGATTTCTCTCTCTCTCCCGGAAAGGTCGAGCGATTCCCCCCCCTCTCTCTCTCTCTCTCTCTCTGTGCCGGAAAGGTCGAGCGATTTCTCTCTCTCTCCCGGGAAGGTCGAGCGATTTCTCTCGCTCTCTCCCGGAAAGGTCAAACGATTTCTCTCTCTCTCTCCCTGAAAGGTCGAGCGATTTTCCCCTCTCTCTCTCTCTCTCTGTGCCGGAAAGGTCGAGCGATTTCTCTCTCTCTCTGTGCCGGAAAGGTCGAGCGATTTCTCTCTCTCTCTCTCTCTCTCTTTCCCGGAAAGGTCGAGCGATTTCTCTCTTTCCCGGAAAGGTCGAGCGATTTCTCTCTTTCCCGGAAAGGTCGAGCGATTTCTCTCTTTCCCGGAAAGGTCGAGCGATTTCTCTCTTTCCCGGAAAGGTCGAGCGATTTCTCTCTTTCCCGGAAAGGTCGAGCGATTTCTCTCTTTCCCGGAAAGGTCGAGCAATTTCTCTCTTTCCCGGAAAGGTCGAGCGATTTCTCTCTTTCCCGGAAAGGTCGAGCGATTTCTCTCTTTCCCGGAAAGGTCGAGCGATTTCTCTCTCTCCCGGAAAGGTCGAGCGATTTCTCTTTCCCGGAAAGGTCGAGCGATTTCTCTCTCTCTCTCTCTCCCGGAAAGGTCGAGCGATTTCTCTCTCTCTCTCTCTCCCGGAAAGGTCAAACAATTTCTCTCTCTCTCGGAAAGGTCGAGCGATTTCTCTCTCTCTGTGCCGGAAAGGTCAAGCAATTTCTCTCTCTCTGCCGGAAAGGTTGAGCGATTTCTCTCTCTCTCTGTGCCGGAAAGGTCGAGCAATTTCTCTCTCTCTCTCTCTCTCTCTCTCTCTCTCTGTGTGCCGGAAAGGTCAAGCAATTTCTCTCTCTCTCTGCCGGAAAGGTCGAGCGATTTCTCTCTCTCTCTCTCTGTGCCGGAAAGGTCGAGCGATTTCTCTCTCTCTCTGAAAGTTCGAGCGATTTCTCTCTCTCTCTCTCTGTGCCGGAAAGGTCGAGCGACATTTCTCTCTCTCTCTCTCTCTCTGTGTGCCGGAAAGGTCGAGCGATTTCTCTCTCCCGGAAAGGTTGAGCGATTTCTCTCTCCCGGAAGGGTCGAGCGATTTCTCTCTCTCTCTCTGTGCCGGAAGGGTCGAGCGATTTCTCTCTCCCTCTCTGTGCCGGAAAGGTCGAGCGATTTCTCTCTCTCTCTCTCCCGGAAAGGTCGAGCGATTTCTCTCTCTCTCTCTCCCGGAAAGGTCGAGCGATTTCTCTCTCTCTCTCCCGGAAAGGTCAAACGATTTCTCTCTCTCTCTCTCCCGGAAAGGTCAAACGATTTCTCTCTCTCTCTCCCGGAAAGGTCAAACGATTTCTCTCTCTCCCGGAAAGGTCAAACGATTTCTCTCTCTCCCGGAAAGGTCAAACGATTTCTCTCTCTCTCCCGGAAAGGTCGAGCGATATTTCTCTCCCGGAAAGGTCGAGCGATTTCTCTCTCCCGGAAAGGTCGAGCGATTTCTCTCTCTCTGTGTGCCGGAAAGGTCGAGCGATTTTTCTCTCTCTCTCTCTCTCTGTGCCGGAAAGGTCGAGCGATTTTTCTCTCTCTCTCTCTCTCAAAGGTCGAGCGATTTCTCTCTCTCTCCCGGAAAGGTCAAGCAATTTCTCTCTCTCCCTCTCCCGGAAAGGTCAAACGATTTCTCTCTCTCTCTCCCGGAAAGGTCAAGCGATTTCTCTCTCGCTCTCTTTCTCTCTCCCGGAAAGGTCGAGCGATTTCTCTCTCCCGGAAAGGTCAAACGATTTCTCTCCCGGAAAGGTCAAGCGATTTCTCTCTCGCTCTCTCTCGGAAAGGTCGAGCGATTTCTCTCTCTCTCTGTGTGCCGGAAAGGTCAAGCGATTTTTCTCTCTCTCTCTCTCTCTCTGTGTGCCGGAAAGGTCAAGCAATTTCTCTCTCTCTGAAAGGTCGAGCGATTTCTCTCTCTCCCGGAAAGGTCGAGCGATTTCTCTCTCTCTCCCGGAAAGGTCAATCGATTTCTCTCTCTCTCTCTCTCTCTGTGCCGGAAAGGTCGAGCAATATTTCGCTCTCTCTCTGTGCCGGAAAGGTCAATCGATTTCTCTCTCTCTCTCTCTCTGTGCCGGAAAGGTCGAGCAATATTTCTCTCTCTCTCTCTCTCTGTGCCGGAAAGGTCGAGCGATTTCTCTCTCCCAGAAAGGTCAAACAATTTCTCTCTCTCTCTCTCTCTCTCTCTCTCTCTCGGAAAGGTCGAGCGATTTCTCTCTCTCTCTCTGTGTGCCGGAAAGGTCAAGCGATTTCTCTCTCTCTTTCTCTGTGTGCCGGAAAGGTCAAGCGATTTCTCTCTCTCTCTGAAAGGTCGAACGATTTCTCTCTCTCCTGGAAAGGTCGAGCAATATTTCTCTCTCTCTCTCTCTGTGCCGGAAAGGTCGAGCGATTTCTCTCTCTCTCTCTCTGTGCCGGAAAGGTCGAGCGATTTCTCTCTCTCTCTCTCTGTGCCGGAAAGGTCAAGCGATTTTTCTCTCTCTCTCTCTCTGAAAGGTCGAGCGATTTCTCTCTGTGCCGGAAAGGTTGAGCGATTTCTCTCTCTCCCGGAAAGGTCGAGCGATTTCTCTCTCTCCCGGAAAGGTCGAGCGATTTCTCTCTCTCCCGGAAAGGTCGAGCGATTTCTCTCTCCCGGAAAGGTCGAGCGATTTCTCTCTCTCTCTCTCTCTGTGTGCCGGAAAGGTCGAGCGATTTCTCTCTCTCTCTCTCTCTCTCTCTCTCTCTCTCTCTCTGTGTGCCGGAAAGGTCGAACGATTTCTCTCTCTCTCTCCCGGAAAGGTCGAGCGATTTATCTCTCTCCCGGAAAGGTTGAGCGATTTCTTTCTCTCTCTCTCTCTGTGCCGGAAAGGTCGAGCGATTTCTCTCTCTCTCTCTGAAAGGTCGAGCGATTTCTCTCTGTGCCAGAAAGGTCGAGCGATTTCTCTCGCTCTCTCCCGGAAAGGTCGAGCGATATTTCTCTCCCGGAAAGGTCGAGCGATTTCTCTCTCCCGGAAAGGTCGAGCGATTTCTCTCTCTCTCCCGGAAAGGTCGAACGATTTCTCTCTCTCTCCTGGAAAGGTCGAGCGATTTCTCTCTCTCTCTCTCTCTCTCTCTCTCTCTCTGTGCCGGAAAGGTCGAGCGATTTTTCTCTCTCTCTCCCGGAAAGGTGAAATGATTTCTCTCTCTCTCTCTCTGAAAGGTCGAGCGATTTCATTCTCTCCCGGAAAGGTCGAGCGATTTCTTTCTGTGCCGGAAAGGTCGAGCGATTTCTCTCTCTCTCCTGGAAAGGTTGAGCGATTTCTCTCTCTCTCTCTCTCTGTGCCGGAAAGGTTGAGCGATTTTTCTCTCTCTCTCCCGGAAAGGTGAAATGATTTCTCTCTCTCTCTCTCTGAAAGGTCGAGCGATTTCATTCTCTCCCGGAAAGGTCGAGCGATTTCTTTCTGTGCCGGAAAGGTCGAGCGATTTCTCTCTCTCTCCTGGAAAGGTTGAGCGATTTCTCTCTCTCTCTCTGTGCCGGAAAGGTCGAGCGATATTTCTCTCCCGGAAAGGTCGAGCGATATTTCTCTCCCGGAAAGGTCGAGCGATTTCTCTCTCCTGGAAAGGTCGAGCGATTTCTCTCTCTCTGTGCCGGAAAGGTCGAGCGATTTCTCTCTCTGTGCCGGAAAGGTCAAGCGATTTCTTTCTCTGTGCCGGAAAGGTCGAGCGATTTCTCTCTCTCTGTGTGCCGGAAAGGTCGAGCGATTTCTCTCTCTCTCCCGGAAAGGTCGAGCGATTTCTCTCTCTCCCGGAAAGGTCAAGCGATTTCTCTCTCTCTCTCTCTCTCTCTCCGTGCCGGAAAGGTCGAGCGATTTCTCTCTCTCTCCCGGAAAGGTCAAGCGATTTCTCTCTCTCTCTCTCTCTCTCCCGGAAAGGTTGAGCGATTTCTCTCTCCCAGAAAGGTTGAGCGATTTCTTTCTCTCTCTCTCTCTTAGCCGGAAAGGTCAAGCGATTTCTCTCTCTCCCGGAAAGGTCAAGCGATTTTTCTCTCTCTCTCTCTGTGCCGAAAGGTCGAGCGATTTCTCTCTCTCTGTGCTGGAAAGGTCGAGCGATTTCTCTCTCTCTCTCTGAAAGGTCGAGCGATTTCTCTCTCTCTCTCTCTGAAAGGTCGAGCGATTTCTCTCTCTCTGAAAGGTCGAGCGATTTCTCTCTCTCCCTGAAAGGTCGAGCGATTTCTCTCGCTCTCTCCCGGAAAGGTCGGGCGATTTCTCTCGCTCTCTCCCGGAAAGGTCGAGCTATTTCTCTCGCTCTCTCTGTGCCGGAAAGGTCGAGCGTTTTCTCT
This sequence comes from Rana muscosa, assembly GCA_029206835.1. Taxonomy (NCBI): domain Eukaryota; kingdom Metazoa; phylum Chordata; class Amphibia; order Anura; family Ranidae; genus Rana; species Rana muscosa. The sequence continues at coordinate 272,638,277 of CM055120.1, read as the reverse complement.
CTCCCGGAAAGGTCGAGCGATTTCTCTCCCTCTCTCTCTCTGTGCCGGAAAGGTCGAGCGATTTCTCTCTCTCTCTCTCTCTGTGCCGGAAAGGTCGAGCGATTTCTCTCCCTCTCTCTCTCTGTGCCGGAAAGGTCGAGCGATTTTTCTCTCTCTCTCTCTCCCGGAAAGGTCGAGCGATTTCTCTCTCTCTCCCGGAAAGGTTGAGCGATTTCTCTCTCCCGGAAAGGTTGAGCGATTTCTCTCTCCCGGAAAGGTTGAGCGATTTCTCTCTCTCTCTCCCGGAAAGGTTGAGCGATTTCTCTCTCTCTCTCCCGGAAAGGTTGAGCGATTTCTCTCTCTCTCTGTGCCGGAAATGTCGAGCGATTTCTCTCTCTCTCTCTCTCTGTGCCAGAAAGGTCGAGCGATTTCTCTCTCTCTCTCTGTGCCGAAAAGGTCGAGCGATTTCTCTCTCTCTCAAAGGTCGAGCGATTTCTCTCTCTCTCAAAGGTCGAGCGATTTCTCTCTCTCTCAAAGGTCGAGCGATTTCTCTCTCTCTCAAAGGTCGAGTGATTTCTCTCTCTCTCAAAGCTCGAGCGATTTCTCTCTCTCTCAAAGGTCGAGCGATTTCTCTCTCTCTCAAAGGTAGAGCGATTTCTCTCTCAAAGGTCGAGCGATTTCTCTCTCTCCCGGAAAGGTCAAGCGATTTTTCTCTCTCTCTCTCTGTGCCGGAAAGGTCGAGCGATTTCTCTCTCTCTGTGCTGGAAAGGTCGAGCGATTTCTCTCTCTCTCTCTGAAAGGTCGAGCGATTTCTCTCTCTCTCTCTCTCTCTCTCTGAAAGGTCGAGCGATTTCTCTCTCTCTCTCTCTCTCTGAAAGGTCGAGCGATTTCTCTCTCTCTCTCTGAAAGGTCAAGCGATTTCTCTCTCTCTCCCTGAAAGGTCGAGCGATTTCTCTCGCTCTCTCCCGGAAAGGTCGGGCGATTTCTCTCGCTCTCTCCCGGAAAGGTCAAACGATTTCTCTCTCTCTCTCCCGGAAAGGTCAAACGATTTCTCTCTCTCCCGGAAAGGTCAAACGATTTCTCTCTCTCTCCCGGAAAGGTCGAGCGATATTTCTCTCCCGGAAAGGTCGAGCGATTTCTCTCTCCCGGAAAGGTCGAGCGATTTCTCTCTCTCTGTGTGCCGGAAAGGTCGAGCGATTTTTCTCTCTCTCTCTCTCTCTGTGCCGGAAAGGTCGAGCGATTTTTCTCTCTCTCTCTCTCTCAAAGGTCGAGCGATTTCTCTCTCTCTCCCGGAAAGGTCAAGCAATTTCTCTCTCTCCCTCTCCCGGAAAGGTCAAACGATTTCTCTCTCTCTCTCCCGGAAAGGTCAAGCGATTTCTCTCTCGCTCTCTTTCTCTCTCCCGGAAAGGTCGAGCGATTTCTCTCTCCCGGAAAGGTCAAACGATTTCTCTCCCGGAAAGGTCAAGCGATTTCTCTCTCGCTCTCTCTCGGAAAGGTCGAGCGATTTCTCTCTCTCTCTCTGTGTGCCGGAAAGGTCAAGCGATTTTTCTCTCTCTCTCTGTGTGCCGGAAAGGTCAAGCAATTTCTCTCTCTCTCTGAAAGGTCGAGCGATTTCTCTCTCTCCCGGAAAGGTCGAGCGATTTCTCTCTCTCTCCCGGAAAGGTCAATCGATTTCTCTCTCTCTCTCTCTCTCTGTGCCGGAAAGGTCGAGCAATATTTCGCTCTCTCTCTGTGCCGGAAAGGTCAATCGATTTCTCTCTCTCTCTCTCTCTGTGCCGGAAAGGTCGAGCAATATTTCTCTCTCTCTCTCTCTCTCTCTGTGCCGGAAAGGTCGAGCGATTTCTCTCTCCCAGAAAGGTCAAACAATTTCTCTCTCTCTCTCTCTCTCGGAAAGGTCGAGCGATTTCTCTCTCTCTCTCTGTGTGCCGGAAAGGTCAAGCGATTTCTCTCTCTCTTTCTCTGTGTGCCGGAAAGGTCAAGCGATTTCTCTCTCTCTCTCTCTGAAAGGTCGAACGATTTCTCTCTCTCCTGGAAAGGTCGAGCAATATTTCTCTCTCTCTCTCTCTGTGCCGGAAAGGTCGAGCGATTTCTCTCTCTCTCTCTCTGTGCCGGAAAGGTCAAGCGATTTTTCTCTCTCTCTCTCTGAAAGGTCGAGCGATTTCTCTCTGTGCCGGAAAGGTTGAGCGATTTCTCTCTCTCCCGGAAAGGTCGAGCGATTTCTCTCTCTCCCGGAAAGGTCGAGCGATTTCTCTCTCTCCCGGAAAGGTCGAGCGATTTCTCTCTCCCGGAAAGGTCGAGCGATTTCTCTCTCTCTCTCTCTCTGTGTGCCGGAAAGGTCGAGCGATTTCTCTCTCTCTCTCTCTCTCTCTCTGTGTGCCGGAAAGGTCGAACGATTTCTCTCTCTCTCTCTCTCCCGGAAAGGTCGAGCGATTTATCTCTCTCCCGGAAAGGTTGAGCGATTTCTTTCTCTCTCTCTCTCTGTGCCGGAAAGGTCAAGCGATTTCTCTCTCTCTCTCTGAAAGGTCGAGCGATTTCTCTCTGTGCCAGAAAGGTCGAGCGATTTCTCTCGCTCTCTCCCGGAAAGGTCGAGCGATATTTCTCTCCCGGAAAGGTCGAGCGATTTCTCTCTCCCGGAAAGGTCGAGCGATTTCTCTCTCTCTCCCGGAAAGGTCGAACGATTTCTCTCTCTCTCCTGGAAAGGTCGAGCGATTTCTCTCTCTCTCTCTCTCTCTCTCTGTGCCGGAAAGGTCGAGCGATTTTTCTCTCTCTCTCCCGGAAAGGTGAAATGATTTCTCTCTCTCTCTCTCTGAAAGGTCGAGCGATTTCATTCTCTCCCGGAAAGGTCGAGCGATTTCTTTCTGTGCCGGAAAGGTCGAGCGATTTCTCTCTCTCTCCTGGAAAGGTTGAGCGATTTCTCTCTCTCTCTCTCTCTGTGCCGGAAAGGTTGAGCGATTTTTCTCTCTCTCTCCCGGAAAGGTGAAATGATTTCTCTCTCTCTCTCTCTGAAAGGTCGAGCGATTTCATTCTCTCCCGGAAAGGTCGAGCGATTTCTTTCTGTGCCGGAAAGGTCGAGCGATTTCTCTCTCTCTCCTGGAAAGGTTGAGCGATTTCTCTCTCTCTCTCTCTCTGTGCCGGAAAGGTCGAGCGATATTTCTCTCCCGGAAAGGTCGAGCGATATTTCTCTCCCGGAAAGGTCGAGCGATTTCTCTCTCCTGGAAAGGTCGAGCGATTTCTCTCTCTCTGTGCCGGAAAGGTCGAGCGATTTCTCTCTCTGTGCCGGAAAGGTCAAGCGATTTCTTTCTCTGTGCCGGAAAGGTCGAGCGATTTCTCTCTCTCTGTGTGCCGGAAAGGTCGAGCGATTTCTCTCTCTCTCCCGGAAAGGTCGAGCGATTTCTCTCTCTCCCGGAAAGGTCAAGCGATTTTCTCTCTCTCTCTCTCTCTCTCTCTCTCTCTCTCTCTCCGTGCCGGAAAGGTCGAGCGATTTCTCTCTCTCTCCCGGAAAGGTTGAGCGATTTCTCTCTCTCTCCCGGAAAGGTCAAGCGATTTCTCTCTCTCTCTCTCTCTCTCCCGGAAAGGTTGAGCGATTTCTCTCTCCCAGAAAGGTTGAGCGATTTCTTTCTCTCTCTCTCTCTTAGCCGGAAAGGTCAAGCGATTTCTCTCTCTCCCGGAAAGGTCGAGCGATTTCTCTCTCTCCCGGAAAGGTCGAGCGATTTCTCTCTCTCCCGGAAAGGTCGAGCGATTTCTCTCTCCCGGAAAGGTCGAGCGATTTCTCTCTCCCGGAAAGGTCGAGCGATTTCTCTCTCTCTCTCTCTCTGTGTGCCGGAAAGGTCGAGCGATTTCTCTCTCTCTCTCTCTCTCTCTGTGTGCCGGAAAGGTCGAACGATTTCTCTCTCTCTCTCCCGGAAAGGTCGAGCGATTTATCTCTCTCCCGGAAAGGTTGAGCGATTTCTTTCTCTCTCTCTCTCTCTCTCTGTGCCGGAAAGGTCGAGCGATTTCTCTCTCTCTCTCTGAAAGGTCGAGCGATTTCTCTCTGTGCCAGAAAGGTCGAGCGATTTCTCTCGCTCTCTCCCGGAAAGGTCGAGCGATATTTCTCTCCCGGAAAGGTCGAGCGATTTCTCTCTCCCGGAAAGGTCGAGCGATTTCTCTCTCTCTCCCGGAAAGGTCGAACGATTTCTCTCTCTCTCCTGGAAAGGTCGAGCGATTTCTCTCTCTCTCTCTCTCTCTCTCTCTGTGCCGGAAAGGTCGAGCGATTTTTCTCTCTCTCTCCCGGAAAGGTGAAATGATTTCTCTCTCTCTCTCTCTGAAAGGTCGAGCGATTTCATTCTCTCCCGGAAAGGTCGAGCGATTTCTTTCTGTGCCGGAAAGGTCGAGCGATTTCTCTCTCTCTCCTGGAAAGGTTGAG
>CM055120.1:272613896-272621396 GCA_029206835.1 Rana muscosa | reverse complement strand
CGATTTCTCTCTCTCTCGGAAAGGTCGAGCGATTTCTCTCTCTCCCGGAAAGATCGAGCGATTTCTCTCTCTGTGCCGGAAAGGTTGAGCGATTTCTCTCTCTGTGCCGGAAAGGTCGAGCGATTTCTCTCTCTCTCGGAAAGGTCGAGCGATTTCTCTCTCTCCCGGAAAGATCGAGCGATTTCTCTCTCTGTGCCGGAAAGGTTGAGCGATTTCTCTTTCTCTCTTTCGCTCTCTCTCTGTGCCGGAAAGGTCGAGCGATTTCTCTCTCTCTCTCTGTGCCGGAAAGGTCGAGCAATTTCTCTCTCTCTCTCTCTGTGCCGGAAAGGTCGAGCAATTTCTCTCTCTCTGTGCCGGAAAGGTCGAGCGATCTCTCTCTCTCTCTCTCTCTCTCCCGGAAAGGTCAAGCGATTTCTCTCTCTCTCTCTCCCGGAAAGGTCAAGCGATTTCTCTCTCCCGGAAAGGTCAAGCGATTTCTCTCTCTCTCTCCCGGAAAGGTCAAGCTATTTCTCTCTCTCTCCCGGATAGGTCAAGCGATTTCTCTCTCTCTCTGCCGGAAAGGTCGAGCGATTTCTCTCTCTCTCTCTCTCTGTGCCGGAAAGGTCGAGCGATTTCTCTCTCTCTGAAAGTTCGAGCGATTTCTCTCTCTCTGAAAGGTCGAGCGATTTCTCTCTCTCTCTCTCTGTGCCGGAAAGGTCGAGCAATTTCTCTCTCTCTCTCTCTGCCGGAAAGGTCGAGCAATTTCTCTCTCTCCCGGAAAGGTCGAGCGATTTCTCTCCCTCCCGGAAAGGTCGAGCGATTTCTCTCTCTCCCGGAAAGGTCGAGCGATTTCTCTCTCTCCCGGAAAGGTCGAGCGATTTCTCTCTCTCCCGGAAAGGTCGAGCGATTTCTCTCTCTCCCGGAAAGGTCGAGCGATTTCTCTCTCTCCCGGAAAGGTCGAGCGATTTCTCTCTCTGTGCCGGAAAGGTCGAGCGATTTCTCTCTCTGTGCCGGAAAGGTCGAGCGATTTCTCTCTCTGTGCCGGAAAGGTCGAGCGATTTCTCTCTCTGTGCCGGAAAGGTCGAGCGATTTCTCTCGCTCTCCCGGAAAGGTTGAGCGATTTCTCTCTTTCTCTCTTTCGCTCTCTCTCTGTGCCGGAAAGGTCGAGCGATTTCTCTCTCTCTCTCTGTGCCGGAAAGGTCGAGCGATTTCTCTCTCTCTCTGTGCCGGAAAGGTCGAGCGATATTTCTCTCTCTCTCTCTGTGCCGGAAAGGTCGAGCGATATTTCTCTCCCGGAAAGGTCGAGCGATATTTCTCTCCCGGAAAGGTCGAGCGATATTTCTCTCCCGGAAAGGTCGAGCGATATATCTCTCCCGGAAAGGTCGAGCGATATTTCTCTCCCGGAAAGGTCGAGCGATTTCTCTCTCCCGGAAAGGTCGAGCGATTTCTCTCTCTCTCTGTGCCGGAAAGGTCGAGCGATTTCTCTCTCTGTGCCGGAAAGGTCAAGCGATTTCTTTCTCTGTGCCGGAAAGGTCAAGCGATTTCTCTCTGTGTGCCGGAAAGGTCGAGCGATTTCTCTCTCTGTGTGCCGGAAAGGTCGAGCGATTTCTCTCTCTTCCGGAAAGGTCGAGCGATTTCTCTCTCTCCCGGAAAGGTCGAGCGATTTCTCTCTCTCTCCCGGAAAGGTCGAGCGATTTCTCTCTCTCTCCCGGAAAGGTCAAGCGATTTCTCTCTCTCTCTCTCTCTCTCTGCGCCGGAAAGGTCGAGCGATTTCTCTCTCTGTGCCGGAAAGGTCGAGCGATTTCTCACTCTCGCCCGGAAAGGTCAAGCGATTTCTCTCTCTCTCTCCCGGAAAGGTCGAGCGATTTCTCTCTCTGTGCCGGAAAGGTCAAGCAATATTTCTCTCTCTCTCTCTCTCCCGGAAAGGTTGAGCGATTTCTCTCTCCCAGAAAGGTTGAGCGATTTCTTTCTCTCTCTCTCTCTTAGCCGGAAAGGTCAAGCGATTTCTCTCTCTCCCGGAAAGGTCAAGCGATTTTTCTCTCTCTCTCTCTCTCTGTGCCGGAAAGGTCGAGCGATTTCTCTCTCTCTCTCTGAAAGGTCGAGCGATTTCTCTCTCTCTCTCTCTCTCTGAAAGGTCGAGCGATTTCTCTCTCTCTCCCGGAAAGGTCGAGCGATTTCTCTCGCTCTCTCTCTCTGTGCCGGAAAGGTCGAGCAATTTCTCTCTCTCTCTCTCTCTCTGCCGGAAAGGTCGAGCAATTTCTCTCTCTCTCTCTCTCTGCCGGAAAGGTCGAGCAATTTCTCTCTCTCTCTCTCTCTCTCTGCCGGAAAGGTCGAGCAATTGATCTCTCTCCCGGAAAGGTCGAGCGATTTCTCTCTCTCCCGGAAAGGTCGAGCGATTTCTCTCTCTCCCGGAAAGGTCGAGCGATTTCTCTCTCTCCCGGAAAGGTCGAGCGATTTCTCTCTCTCCCGGAAAGGTCGAGCGATTTCTCTCTCTGTGCCGGAAAGGTCGAGCGATTTCTCTCGCTCTCCCGGAAAGGTTGAGCGATTTCTCTCTTTCGCTCTCTCTCTGTGCCGGAAAGGTCGAGCGATATTTCTCTCTCTCTCTGTGCCGGAAAGGTCGAGCGCTTTCTCTCTCTCTCTCTCTGTGCCGGAAAGGTCGAGCGATTTCTCTCTCTCTCTCTCTGTGCCGGAAAGGTCGAGCGATATTTCTCTCTCTCTCTGTGCCGGAAAGGTCGAGCGATATTTCTCTCCCGGAAAGGTCGAGCGATATTTCTCTCCCGGAAAGGTCGAGCGATATTTCTCTCCCGGAAAGGTCGAGCGATATTTCTCTCCTGGAAAGGTCGAGCGATATTTCTCTCCAGGAAAGGTCGAGCGATATTTCTCTCCCGGAAAGGTCGAGCGATATTTCTCTCCCGGAAAGGTCGAGCGATATTTCTCTCCCGGAAAGGTCGAGCGATATTTCTCTCCCGGAAAGGTCGAGCGATATTTCTCTCCCGGAAAGGTCGAGCGATATTTCTCTCCCGGAAAGGTCGAGCGATATTTCTCTCCCGGAAAGGTCGAGCGATTTCTCTCTCCCGGAAAGGTCGAGCGATTTCTCTCTCTCTCTGTGCCGGAAAGGTCAAGCGATTTCTTTCTCTTTGCCGGAAAGGTCAAGCGATTTCTCTCTCTCTGTGTGCCGGAAAGGTTGAGCGATTTCTCTCTCTCTGTGTGCCGGAAAGGTCGAGCGATTTCTCTCTCTCTCCCGGAAAGGTTGAGCGATTTCTCTCTCTCTCCCGGAAAGGTCGAGCGATTTCTCTCTCTCCCGGAAAGGTCAAGCGATTTTTCTCTCTCTCTCTCTCTGTGCCGGAAAGGTCGAGCGATTTCTCTCTCTCTCCCGGAAAGGTCGAGCGATTTCTCACTCTCTCCCGGAAAGGTCAAGCGATTTCTCTCTCTCTCTCCCGGAAAGGTCGAGCGATTTCTCTCTCTGTGCCGGAAAGGTCAAGCAATATTTCTCTCTCTCTCTCTCCCAGAAAGGTTGAGCGATTTCTTTCTCTCTCTCTCTCTCTCTCTTAGCCGGAAAGGTCAAGCGATTTCTCTCTCATCCGGAAAGGTCAAGCGATTTTTCTCTCTCTCTCTCTCTCTCTCTGTGCCGGAAAGGTCGAGCGATTTCTCTCTTTCTCTCTCTGAAAGGTCGAGCGATTTCTCTCTCTCTCTCTCTGAAAGGTCGAGCGATTTCTCTCTCTCTCTCTCTGAAAGGTCGAGCGATTTCTCTCTCTCTGAAAGGTCGAGCGATTTCTCTCGCTCTCTCCCGGAAAGGTCGATCGATTTCTCTCGCTCTCTCTGTGCCGGAAAGGTTGAGCGTTTTCTCTCTCTCTCTCTGTGCCGGAAAGGTCGAGCGATTTCTCTCTCTCTCTCTCTGTGCCGGAAAGGTCGAGCGATTTCTCTCTCTCTCTCTCTCTGTGCCGGAAAGGTCGAGCGATTTTTCTCTCTCTCTCTCTCCCGGAAAGGTTGAGCGATTTCTCTCTCTCTCTCCCGGAAAGGTTGAGCGATTTCTCTCTCTCTCTCCCGGAAAGGTTGAGCGATTTCTCTCTCTCTCTCCCGGAAAGGTTGAGCGATTTCTCTCTCTCTCCCGGAAAGGTTGAGCGATTTCTCTCTCTCTCTCTCTCTGTGCCGGAAATGTCGAGCGATTTCTCTCTCTCTGTGCAAGAAAGGTCGAGCGATTTCTCTCTCTCTCTCTGTGCCGAAAAGGTCGAGCGATTTTTTTTCTCTCTCTCTCTCCCGGAAAGGTCAAGTGATTTTTCTCTCTCTCTCTCTCTGTGCCGGAAAGGTCGAGCGATATTTCTCTCTCCCGGAAAGGTCGAGCGATTTCTCTCTCTCTCTCTGCCGGAAAGGTCGAGCGATTTCTCTCTCTCTGTCTCTCTCTCTCTCTGCCGGAAAGGTCAAGCGATTTCTCTCTCTCTCTGTGCCGGAAAGGTCGAGCGATTTCTCTCTCTCTCAAAGGTCGAGCGATTTCTCTCTCTCCCGGAAAGGTCGAGCGATTTCTCTCTCTCCCGGAAAGGTCGAGCGATTTCTCTCTCTCCCGGAAAGGTCGAGCGATTTCTCTCTCTCCCGGAAAGGTCGAGCGATTTCTCTCTCTCTCTCTGTGCCGGAAAGGTCGAGCGATTTCTCTCTCTCTCTCCCGGAAAGGTCAAGTTTTTTTCTCTCTCTCTCTCTGTGCCAGAAAGGTCAAGCGATTTCTCTCTCTCTCTCTCTCTCTCTCTCTCAAAGGTCGAGCGATTTCTCTCTCTCCCGGAAAGGTCGAGCGATTTCTCTCTCTCCCGGAAAGGTCGAGCGATTTCTCTCTCTCCCGGAAAGGTCGAGCGATATTTCTCTCTCTCTCTCTGTTCCGGAAAGGTCAAGCGATTTCTCTCTCTCTGTGCCGGAAAGGTCGAGCGATCTCTCTCTCTCTCTCTCCCGGAAAGGTCAAGCGATTTCTCTCTCTCTCTCCCGGATAGGTTGAGCGATTTTTCTCTCTCTCTCTCTCTCTCTCTCTGTGCCGGAAAGGTCGAGCAATTTCTCTCTCTCTCTCTGTGCCCGAAAGGTCGAGCAATTTCTCTCTCTCTCTCTGTGCCGGAAAGGTCGAGCGATTTCTCTCTCTCTGAAAGGTCGAGCGATTTCTCTCTCTCTGAAAGGTCGAGCGATTTCTCTCTCTCTCAAAGGTCGAGCGATTTCTCTCTCTCTCTGAAAGGTCGAGCGATTTCTCTCTCTGAAAGGTCGAGCGATTTCTCTCTCTCTCTCTCTCTCTGTGCCGGAAAGGTCGAGCAATTTCTCTCTCTCTCTCTCTGTGCCGGAAAGGTCGAGCAATTTCTCTCTCTCTCTCTCTCTCTCTCTCTCTGTGCCGGAAATGTCGAGCAATTTCTCTCTCTCTCTCTCTCTCTCCCGGAAAGGTCGAGCAATTTCTCTCTCTCCCGGAAAGGTCGAGCAATTTCTCTCTCTCTCCCGGAAAGGTTGAGCGATTTCTCTCTTTCGCTCTCTCTCTGTGCCGGAAAGGTCGAGCGATATTTCTCTCTCTCTCTGTGCCGGAAAGGTCGAGCGATTTCTCTCTCTCTCTCTGTGCCGGAAAGGTCGAGCGATTTCTCTCTCTCTCTCTCTGTGCCGGAAAGGTCGAGCGATATTTCTCTCTCTCTCTGTGCCGGAAAGGTCGAGCGATATTTCTCTCCCGGAAAGGTCGAGCGATATTTCTCTCCCGGAAAGGTCGAGCGATATTTCTCTCCCGGAAAGGTCGAGCGATATTTCTCTCCCGGAAAGGTCGAGCGATATTTCTCTCCAGGAAAGGTCGAGCGATATTTCTCTCCCGGAAAGGTCGAGCGATATTTCTCTCCCGGAAAGGTCGAGCGATATTTCTCTCCCGGAAAGGTCGAGCGATATTTCTCTCCCGGAAAGGTCGAGCGATATTTCTCTCCCGGAAAGGTCGAGCGATTTCTCTCTCCCGGAAAGGTCGAGCGATTTCTCTCTCTCTCTGTGCCGGAAAGGTCAAGCGATTTCTTTCTCTTTGCCGGAAAGGTCAAGCGATTTCTCTCTCTCTGTGTGCCGGAAAGGTTGAGCGATTTCTCTCTCTCTGTGTGCCGGAAAGGTCGAGCGATTTCTCTCTCTCCCGGAAAGGTTGAGCGATTTCTCTCTCTCTCCCGGAAAGGTTGAGCGATTTCTCTCTCTCTCCCGGAAAGGTCGAGCGATTTCTCTCTCTCTCCCGGAAAGGTCAAGCGATTTTTCTCTCTCTCTCTCTGTGCCGGAAAGGTCGAGCGATTTCTCTCTCTCTCCCGGAAAGGTCGAGCGATTTCTCACTCTCTCCCGGAAAGGTCAAGCGATTTCTCTCTCTCTCTCCCGGAAAGGTCGAGCGATTTCTCTCTCTGTGCCGGAAAGGTCAAGCAATATTTCTCTCTCTCTCTCTCCCAGAAAGGTTGAGCGATTTCTTTCTCTCTCTCTCTCTCTCTTAGCCGGAAAGGTCAAGCGATTTCTCTCTCATCCGGAAAGGTCAAGCGATTTTTCTCTCTCTCTCTCTCTCTCTGTGCCGGAAAGGTCGAGCGATTTCTCTCTTTCTCTCTCTGAAAGGTCGAGCGATTTCTCTCTCTCTCTCTCTGAAAGGTCGAGCGATTTCTCTCTCTCTCTCTCTGAAAGGTCGAGCGATTTCTCTCTCTCTGAAAGGTCGAGCGATTTCTCTCGCTCTCTCCCGGAAAGGTCGATCGATTTCTCTCGCTCTCTCTGTGCCGGAAAGGTTGAGCGTTTTCTCTCTCTCTCTCTGTGCCGGAAAGGTCGAGCGATTTCTCTCTCTCTCTGTGCCGGAAAGGTCGAGCGATTTTTCTCTCTCTCTCTCTCCCGGAAAGGTCGAGCGATTTCTCTCTCTCTCCCGGAAAGGTTGAGCGATTTCTCTCTCTCTCTCCCGGAAAGGTTGAGCGATTTCTCTCTCTCTCTCCCGGAAAGGTTGAGCGATTTCTCTCTCTCTCCCGGAAAGGTTGAGCGATTTCTCTCTCTCTCTCTCTCTGTGCCGGAAATGTCGAGCGATTTCTCTCTCTCTGTGCAAGAAAGGTCGAGCGATTTCTCTCTCTCTCTCTCTGTGCCGAAAAGGTCGAGCGATTTTTTTTCTCTCTCTCTCTCCCGGAAAGGTCAAGTGATTTTTCTCTCTCTCTCTCTCTGTGCCGGAAAGGTCGAGCGATATTTCTCTCTCCCGGAAAGGTCGAGCGATTTCTCTCTCTCTCTCTGCCGGAAAGGTCGAGCGATTTCTCTCTCTCTGTCTCTCTCTCTCTCTCTGCCGGAAAGGTCAAGCGATTTCTCTCTCTCTCTGTGCCGGAAAGGTCGAGCGATTTCTCTCTCTCTCAAAGGTCGAGCGATTTCTCTCTCTCCCGGAAAGGTCGAGCGATTTCTCTCTCTCCCGGAAAGGTCGAGCGATTTCTCTCTCTCCCGGAAAGGTCGAGCGATTTCTCTCTCTCCCGGAAAGGTCGAGCGATTTCTCTCTCTCTCTCTGTGCCGGAAAGGTCGAGCGATTTCTCTCTCTCTCTCCCGGAAAGG
>CM055120.1:272606396-272611396 GCA_029206835.1 Rana muscosa | reverse complement strand
GCCGGAAAGGTCGAGCGATTTCTCTCTCTCTCTGTGCCGGAAAGGTCGAGCGATATTTCTCTCTCTCTCTCTGTGCCGGAAAGGTCGAGCGATATTTCTCTCCCGGAAAGGTCGAGCGATATTTCTCTCCCGGAAAGGTCGAGCGATATTTCTCTCCCGGAAAGGTCGAGCGATATTTCTCTCCCGGAAAGGTCGAGCGATATTTCTCTCCCGGAAAGGTCGAGCGATATTTCTCTCCCGGAAAGGTCGAGCGATTTCTCTCTCCCGGAAAGGTCGAGCGATTTCTCTCTCTCTCTGTGCCGGAAAGGTCGAGCGATTTCTCTCTCTGTGCCGGAAAGGTCAAGCGATTTCTTTCTCTGTGCCGGAAAGGTCAAGCGATTTCTCTCTGTGTGCCGGAAAGGTCGAGCGATTTCTCTCTCTCTGTGTGCCGGAAAGGTCGAGCGATTTCTCTCTCTTCCGGAAAGGTCGAGCGATTTCTCTCTCTCCCGGAAAGGTCGAGCGATTTCTCTCTCTCTCCCGGAAAGGTCGAGCGATTTCTCTCTCTCTCCCGGAAAGGTCGAGCGATTTCTCTCTCTCCCGGAAAGGTCAAGCGATTTCTCTCTCTCTCTCTCTCTGCGCCGGAAAGGTCGAGCGATTTCTCTCTCTGTGCCGGAAAGGTCGAGCGATTTCTCACTCTCGCCCGGAAAGGTCAAGCGATTTCTCTCTCTCTCTCCCGGAAAGGTCGAGCGATTTCTCTCTCTGTGCCGGAAAGGTCAAGCAATATTTCTCTCTCTCTCTCTCTCTCCCGGAAAGGTTGAGCGATTTCTCTCTCCCAGAAAGGTTGAGCGATTTCTTTCTCTCTCTCTCTCTTAGCCGGAAAGGTCAAGCGATTTCTCTCTCTCCCGGAAAGGTCAAGCGATTTTTCTCTCTCTCTCTCTGTGCCGGAAAGGTCGAGCGATTTCTCTCTCTCTCTCTGAAAGGTCGAGCGATTTCTCTCTTTCTCTCTCTGAAAGGTCGAGCGATTTCTCTCTCTCTCTCTCTCTGAAAGGTCGAGCGATTTCTCTCTCTCTGAAAGGTCGAGCGATTTCTCTCTCTCTCCCGGAAAGGTCGAGCGATTTCTCTCGCTCTCTCTCTCTGTGCCGGAAAGGTCGAGCAATTTCTCTCTCTCTCTCTCTCTCTGCCGGAAAGGTCGAGCAATTTCTCTCTCTCTCTCTCTCTCTGCCGGAAAGGTCGAGCAATTTCTCTCTCTCTCTCTCTCTCTCTCTGCCGGAAAGGTCGAGCAATTTCTCTCTCTCCCGGAAAGGTCGAGCGATTTCTCTCTCTCCCGGAAAGGTCGAGCGATTTCTCTCTCTCCCGGAAAGGTCGAGCGATTTCTCTCTCTCCCGGAAAGGTCGAGCGATTTCTCTCTCTCCCGGAAAGGTCGAGCGATTTCTCTCTCTCCCGGAAAGGTCGAGCGATTTCTCTCTCTGTGCCGGAAAGGTCGAGCGATTTCTCTCGCTCTCCCGGAAAGGTTGAGCGATTTCTCTCTTTCTCTCTCTCTCTGTGCCGGAAAGGTCGAGCGATATTTCTCTCTCTCTCTGTGCCGGAAAGGTCGAGCGATTTCTCTCTCTCTCTCTCTGTGCCGGAAAGGTCGAGCGATTTCTCTCTCTCTCTCTCTGTGCCGGAAAGGTCGAGCGATATTTCTCTCTCTCTCTGTGCCGGAAAGGTCGAGCGATATTTCTCTCCCGGAAAGGTCGAGCGATATTTCTCTCCCGGAAAGGTCGAGCGATATTTCTCTCCCGGAAAGGTCGAGCGATATTTCTCTCCCGGAAAGGTCGAGCGATATTTCTCTCCCGGAAAGGTCGAGCGATATTTCTCTCCCGGAAAGGTCGAGCGATATTTCTCTCCCGGAAAGGTCGAGCGATATTTCTCTCCCGGAAAGGTCGAGCGATATTTCTCTCCCGGAAAGGTCGAGCGATTTCTCTCTCCCGGAAAGGTCGAGCGATTTCTCTCTCTCTCTGTGCCGGAAAGGTCAAGCGATTTCTTTCTCTTTGCCGGAAAGGTCGAGCGATTTCTCTCTCTCTGTGTGCCGGAAAGGTTGAGCGATTTCTCTCTCTCTGTGTGCCGGAAAGGTTGAGCGATTTCTCTCTCTCTGTGTGCCGGAAAGGTTGAGCGATTTCTCTCTCTCTGTGTGCCGGAAAGGTCGAGCGATTTCTCTCTCTCCCGGAAAGGTTGAGCGATTTCTCTCTCTCCCGGAAAGGTCGAGCGATTTCTCTCTCTCTCCCGGAAAGGTCAAGCGATTTTTCTCTCTCTCTCTCTGTGCCGGAAAGGTCGAGCGATTTCTCTCTCTCTCCCGGAAAGGTCGAGCGATTTCTCACTCTCTCCCGGAAAGGTCAAGCGATTTCTCTCTCTCTCTCCCGGAAAGGTCGAGCGATTTCTCTCTCTGTGCCGGAAAGGTCAAGCAATATTTCTCTCTCTCTCTCTCCCAGAAAGGTTGAGCGATTTCTTTCTCTCTCTCTCTCTCTCTTAGCCGGAAAGGTCAAGCGATTTCTCTCTCATCCGGAAAGGTCAAGCGATTTTTCTCTCTCTCTCTCTCTCTCTGTGCCGGAAAGGTCGAGCGATTTCTCTCTTTCTCTCTCTGAAAGGTCGAGCGATTTCTCTCTCTCTCTCTGAAAGGTCGAGCGATTTCTCTCTCTCTCTCTCTGAAAGGTCGAGCGATTTCTCTCTCTCTGAAAGGTCGAGCGATTTCTCTCTCTCTGAAAGGTCGAGCGATTTCTCTCGCTCTCTCCCGGAAAGGTCGATCGATTTCTCTCGCTCTCTCTGTGCCGGAAAGGTTGAGCGTTTTCTCTCTCTCTCTCTGTGCCGGAAAGGTCGAGCGATTTCTCTCTCTCTCTCTCTGTGCCGGAAAGGTCGAGCGATTTCTCTCTCTCTCTCTCTGTGCCGGAAAGGTCGAGCGATTTTTCTCTCTCTCTCTCTCCCGGAAAGGTCGAGCGATTTCTCTCTCTCTCCCGGAAAGGTTGAGCGATTTCTCTCTCTCTCTCTCCCGGAAAGGTTGAGCGATTTCTCTCTCTCTCTCCCGGAAAGGTTGAGCGATTTCTCTCTCTCTCTCCCGGAAAGGTTGAGCGATTTCTCTCTCTCTCCCGGAAAGGTTGAGCGATTTCTCTCTCTCTCTCTCTCTGTGCCGGAAATGTCGAGCGATTTCTCTCTCTCTGTGCAAGAAAGGTCGAGCGATTTCTCTCTCTCTCTCTGTGCCGAAAAGGTCGAGCGATTTTTTTTCTCTCTCTCTCTCCCGGAAAGGTCAAGTGATTTTTCTCTCTCTCTCTCTCTGTGCCGGAAAGGTCGAGCGATATTTCTCTCTCCCGGAAAGGTCGAGCGATTTCTCTCTCTCTCTCTGCCGGAAAGGTCGAGCGATTTCTCTCTCTCTGTCTCTCTCTCTCTCTGCCGGAAAGGTCAAGCGATTTCTCTCTCTCTCAAAGGTCGAGCGATTTCTCTCTCTCTCAAAGGTCGAGCGATTTCTCTCTCTCCCGGAAAGGTCGAGCGATTTCTCTCTCTCCCGTAAAGGTCGAGCAATTTCTCTCTCTCTCTCTGTGCCGGAAAGGTCGAGCGATTTCTCTCTCTCTCTCTCTCTCTCCCGGAAAGGTCGAGCGATTTCTCTCTCTCCCAGAAAGGTCGAGCGATTTCTCTTTCTCCCGGAAAGGTCGAGCGATTTCTCTCTCTCTCTCTGTGCCGGAAAGGTCGAGCGATTTCTCTCTCCTCTCTCTGTGCCGGAAAGGTCGAGCGATTTCTCTCTCTCCCGGAAAGGTCAAGCGATTTCTCTCTCTCTCTCCCGGAAAGGTCAAGCGATTTCTTTCTCTCTCTCTGTGCCGGAAAGGTCGAGCGATTTCTCTCTCTCTCTGTGCCGGAAAGGTCAAGCAATTTTTTTTCTCTCTCTCTCTGAAAGGTTGAGCGATTTCTCTCTCTCTCTCTCTCTCTTTCTCTTTCTCTCTCTCTCTCTCTGTGCCGGAAAGGTCGAGCAATTTCTCTCTCTCTGTGCCGGAAAGGTCGAGCGATTTTATTTCTCTCTCTCTCTCTCTGAAAGGTTGAGCGATTTCTCTCTCTCTCTCTCTCTTTCTCTCAATCTCTCTGTGCCGGAAAGGTCGAGCGATTTCTCTCGCTCTCCCGGAAAGGTTGAGCGATTTCTCTCTCTCTCTCTCTCTGTGCCGGAAAGGTTGAGCGATTTCTCTCTCTCTCTCCCGGAAAGGTCAAGTTTTTTTCTCTCTCTCTCTCTCTGTGCCGGAAAGGTCAAGCGATTTTTCTCTCTCTCTCTCAAAGGTCGAGCGATTTCTCTCTCCCCCGGAAAGGTCGAGTGATTCCTCTCTCTGTGCCGGAAAGGTCGAGCAATTTCTCTCTCTCTCTCTGTGCCGAAAAGGTCGAGCGATTTTTTTTCTCTCTCTCTCTCCCGGAAAGGTCAAGTGATTTTTCTCTCTCTCTCTCTCTGTGCCGGAAAGGTCGAGCGATATTTCTCTCTCCCGGAAAGGTCGAGCGATTTCTCTCTCTCTCTCTGCCGGAAAGGTCGAGCGATTTCTCTCTCTCTGTCTCTCTCTCTCTCTGCCGGAAAGGTCAAGCGATTTCTCTCTCTCTCTGTGCCGGAAAGGTCGAGCGATTTCTCTCTCTCTCAAAGGTCGAGCGATTTCTCTCTCTCCCGGAAAGGTCGAGCGATTTCTCTCTCTCCCGGAAAGGTCGAGCGATTTCTCTCTCTCCCGGAAAGGTCGAGCGATTTCTCTCTCTCCCGGAAAGGTCGAGCGATTTCTCTCTCTCCCGGAAAGGTCGAGCGATTTCTCTCTCTCTCTCTGTGCCGGAAAGGTCGAGCGATTTCTCTCTCTCTCTCCCGGAAAGGTCAAGTTTTTTTTTCTCTCTCTCTCTGTGCCAGAAAGGTCAAGCGATTTCTCTCTCTCTCTCTCTCTCTCTCTCAAAGGTCGAGCGATTTCTCTCTCTCCCGGAAAGGTCGAGCGATTTCTCTCTCTCCCGGAAAGGTCGAGCGATTTCTCTCTCTCCCGGAAAGG
>CM055120.1:272586396-272601396 GCA_029206835.1 Rana muscosa | reverse complement strand
GGTCGAGCGATATTTCTCTCCCGGAAAGGTCGAGCGATATTTCTCTCCCGGAAAGGTCGAGCGATATTTCTCTCCCGGAAAGGTCGAGCGATATTTCTCTCCCGGAAAGGTCGAGCGATTTCTCTCTCCCGGAAAGGTCGAGCGATTTCTCTCTCTCTCTGTGCCGGAAAGGTCGAGCGATTTCTCTCTCTGTGCCGGAAAGGTCAAGCGATTTCTTTCTCTGTGCCGGAAAGGTCAAGCGATTTCTCTCTGTGTGCCGGAAAGGTCGAGCGATTTCTCTCTCTCTGTGTGCCGGAAAGGTCGAGCGATTTCTCTCTCTTCCGGAAAGGTCGAGCGATTTCTCTCTCTCCCGGAAAGGTCGAGCGATTTCTCTCTCTCTCCCGGAAAGGTCGAGCGATTTCTCTCTCTCTCCCGGAAAGGTCAAGCGATTTCTCTCTCTCTCTCTCTCTGCGCCGGAAAGGTCGAGCGATTTCTCTCTCTGTGCCGGAAAGGTCGAGCGATTTCTCACTCTCGCCCGGAAAGGTCAAGCGATTTCTCTCTCTCTCTCCCGGAAAGGTCGAGCGATTTCTCTCTCTGTGCCGGAAAGGTCAAGCAATATTTCTCTCTCTCTCTCTCTCTCCCGGAAAGGTTGAGCGATTTCTCTCTCCCAGAAAGGTTGAGCGATTTCTTTCTCTCTCTCTCTTAGCCGGAAAGGTCAAGCGATTTCTCTCTCTCCCGGAAAGGTCAAGCGATTTTTCTCTCTCTCTCTCTCTCTGTGCCGGAAAGGTCGAGCGATTTCTCTCTCTCTCTCTGAAAGGTCGAGCGATTTCTCTCTTTCTCTCTCTGAAAGGTCGAGCGATTTCTCTCTCTCTCTCTCTCTGAAAGGTCGAGCGATTTCTCTCTCTCTGAAAGGTCGAGCGATTTCTCTCTCTCTCCCGGAAAGGTCGAGCGATTTCTCTCGCTCTCTCTCTCTGTGCCGGAAAGGTCGAGCAATTTCTCTCTCTCTCTCTCTCTGCCGGAAAGGTCGAGCAATTTCTCTCTCTCTCTCTCTCTCTGCCGGAAAGGTCGAGCAATTTCTCTCTCTCTCTCTCTCTCTCTCTGCCGGAAAGGTCGAGCAATTTCTCTCTCTCCCGGAAAGGTCGAGCGATTTCTCTCTCTCCCGGAAAGGTCGAGCGATTTCTCTCTCTCCCGGAAAGGTCGAGCGATTTCTCTCTCTCCCGGAAAGGTCGAGCGATTTCTCTCTCTCCCGGAAAGGTCGAGCGATTTCTCTCTCTGTGCCGGAAAGGTCGAGCGATTTCTCTCGCTCTCCCGGAAAGGTCGAGCGATATTTCTCTCTCTCTCTGTGCCGGAAAGGTCGAGCGATTTCTCTCTCTCTCTCTCTGTGCCGGAAAGGTCGAGCGATTTCTCTCTCTCTCTCTCTGTGCCGGAAAGGTCGAGCGATATTTCTCTCTCTCTCTGTGCCGGAAAGGTCGAGCGATATTTCTCTCCCGGAAAGGTCGAGCGATATTTCTCTCCCGGAAAGGTCGAGCGATATTTCTCTCCCGGAAAGGTCGAGCGATATTTCTCTCCCGGAAAGGTCGAGCGATATTTCTCTCCCGGAAAGGTCGAGCGATATTTCTCTCCCGGAAAGGTCGAGCGATATTTCTCTCCCGGAAAGGTCGAGCGATATTTCTCTCCCGGAAAGGTCGAGCGATATTTCTCTCCCGGAAAGGTCGAGCGATATTTCTCTCCCGGAAAGGTCGAGCGATATTTCTCTCCCGGAAAGGTCGAGCGATATTTCTCTCCCGGAAAGGTCGAGCGATATTTCTCTCCCGGAAAGGTCGAGCGATTTCTCTCTCCCGGAAAGGTCGAGCGATTTCTCTCTCTCTCTGTGCCGGAAAGGTCAAGCGATTTCTTTCTCTTTGCCGGAAAGGTCGAGCGATTTCTCTCTCTCTGTGTGCCGGAAAGGTTGAGCGATTTCTCTCTCTCTGTGTGCCGGAAAGGTTGAGCGATTTCTCTCTCTCTGTGTGCCGGAAAGGTCGAGCGATTTCTCTCTCTCCCGGAAAGGTTGAGCGATTTCTCTCTCTCCCGGAAAGGTCGAGCGATTTCTCTCTCTCTCCCGGAAAGGTCAAGCGATTTTTCTCTCTCTCTCTCTCTGTGCCGGAAAGGTCGAGCGATTTCTCTCTCTCTCCCGGAAAGGTCGAGCGATTTCTCACTCTCTCCCGGAAAGGTCAAGCGATTTCTCTCTCTCTCTCCCGGAAAGGTCGAGCGATTTCTCTCTCTGTGCCGGAAAGGTCAAGCAATATTTCTCTCTCTCTCTCTCTCTCCCAGAAAGGTTGAGCGATTTCTTTCTCTCTCTCTCTCTCTCTTAGCCGGAAAGGTCAAGCGATTTCTCTCTCATCCGGAAAGGTCAAGCGATTTTTCTCTCTCTCTCTCTCTCTCTGTGCCGGAAAGGTCGAGCGATTTCTCTCTTTCTCTCTCTGAAAGGTCGAGCGATTTCTCTCTCTCTCTCTCTGAAAGGTCGAGCGATTTCTCTCTCTCTCTCTCTGAAAGGTCGAGCGATTTCTCTCTCTCTGAAAGGTCGAGCGATTTCTCTCTCTCTGAAAGGTCGAGCGATTTCTCTCGCTCTCTCCCGGAAAGGTCGATCGATTTCTCTCGCTCTCTCTGTGCCGGAAAGGTTGAGCGTTTTCTCTCTCTCTCTCTGTGCCGGAAAGGTCGAGCGATTTCTCTCTCTCTCTGTGCCGGAAAGGTCGAGCGATTTCTCTCTCTCTCTCTCTGTGCCGGAAAGGTCGAGCGATTTTTCTCTCTCTCTCTCTCCCGGAAAGGTCGAGCGATTTCTCTCTCTCTCCCGGAAAGGTTGAGCGATTTCTCTCTCTCTCTCTCCCGGAAAGGTTGAGCGATTTCTCTCTCTCTCTCCCGGAAAGGTTGAGCGATTTCTCTCTCTCTCTCCCGGAAAGGTTGAGCGATTTCTCTCTCTCTCTCCCGGAAAGGTTGAGCGATTTCTCTCTCTCTCCCGGAAAGGTTGAGCGATTTCTCTCTCTCTCTCTCTCTGTGCCGGAAATGTCGAGCGATTTCTCTCTCTCTGTGCAAGAAAGGTCGAGCGATTTCTCTCTCTCTCTCTGTGCCGAAAAGGTCGAGCGATTTTTTTTCTCTCTCTCTCTCCCGGAAAGGTCAAGTGATTTTTCTCTCTCTCTCTCTCTGTGCCGGAAAGGTCGAGCGATATTTCTCTCTCCCGGAAAGGTCGAGCGATTTCTCTCTCTCTCTGCCGGAAAGGTCAAGCGATTTCTCTCTCTCTGTCTCTCTCTCTCTCTGCCGGAAAGGTCAAGCGATTTCTCTCTCTCTCAAAGGTCGAGCGATTTCTCTCTCTCTCAAAGGTCGAGCGATTTCTCTCTCTCCCGGAAAGGTCGAGCGATTTCTCTCTCTCCCGTAAAGGTCGAGCGATTTCTCTCTCTCTCTCTGTGCCGGAAAGGTCGAGCGATTTCTCTCTCTCTCTCTCTCTCTCTCTCTCTCCCGGAAAGGTCGAGCGATTTCTCTCTCTCCCAGAAAGGTCGAGCGATTTCTCTTTCTCCCGGAAAGGTCGAGCGATTTCTCTCTCTCTCTCTGTGCCGGAAAGGTCGAGCGATTTCTCTCTCCTCTCTCTGTGCCGGAAAGGTCGAGCGATTTCTCTCTCTCCCGGAAAGGTCAAGCGATTTCTCTCTCTCTCTCTCTCTCTCCCGGAAAGGTCAAGCGATTTCTTTCTCTCTCTCTCTCTCCCGGAAAGGTCAAGCGATTTCTTTCTCTCTCTCTGTGCCGGAAAGGTCGAGCGATTTCTCTCTCTCTCTGTGCCGGAAAGGTCAAGCAATTTTTTTTCTCTCTCTCTCTGAAAGGTTGAGCGATTTCTCTCTCTCTCTCTCTCTCTTTCTCTTTCTCTCTCTCTCTCTCTGTGCCGGAAAGGTCGAGCAATTTCTCTCTCTCTGTGCCGGAAAGGTCGAGCGATTTTATTTCTCTCTCTCTCTCTCTGAAAGGTTGAGCGATTTCTCTCTCTCTCTCTCTCTTTCTCTCAATCTCTCTGTGCCGGAAAGGTCGAGCGATTTCTCTCGCTCTCCCGGAAAGGTTGAGCGATTTCTCTCTCTCTCTCTCTCTGTGCCGGAAAGGTTGAGCGATTTTTCTCTCTCTCTCTCCCGGAAAGGTCAAGTTTTTTTCTCTCTCTCTCTCTGTGCCGGAAAGGTCAAGCGATTTTTCTCTCTCTCTCTCAAAGGTCGAGCGATTTCTCTCTCCCCCGGAAAGGTCGAGTGATTCCTCTCTCTGTGCCGGAAAGGTCGAGCAATTTCTCTCTCTCTCTCTCTCTCTCTCTCTCTCTCTCCCGGAAAGGTCGAGCAATTTCTCTCTCTCCCGGAAAGGTCAAGCAATTTCTCTCTCTCTCCCGGAAAGGTCAAGCAATTTCTCTCTCTCTCCCGGAAAGGTCGAGCAATTTCTCTCTCTCCCGGAAAGGTCGAGCAATTTCTCTCTCTCCCGGAAAGGTCGAGCGATTTCTCTCTCTCCCGGAAAGGTCGAGCGATTTCTCTCTCTCCCGGAAAGGTCGAGCGATTTCTCTCTCTCCCGGAAAGGTCGAGCGATTTCTCTCTCTCCCGGAAAGGTCGAGCGATTTCTCTCTCTCCCGGAAAGGTCGAGCGATTTCTCTCTCTCTCGGAAAGGTCGAGCGATTTCTCTCTCTCTCGGAAAGGTCGAGCGATTTCTCTCTCTCTCGGAAAGGTCGAGCGATTTCTCTCTCTCCCGGAAAGATCGAGCGATTTCTCTCTCTGTGCCGGAAAGGTTGAGCGATTTCTCTCTTTCTCTCTTTCGCTCTCTCTCTGTGCCGGAAAGGTCGAGCGATTTCTCTCTCTCTCTCTCTCTGTGCCGGAAAGGTCGAGCAATTTCTCTCTCTCTCTCTCTCTGTGCCGGAAAGGTCGAGCAATTTCTCTCTGTGCCGGAAAGGTCGAGCGATCTCTCTCTCTCTCTCCCGGAAAGGTCAAGCGATTTCTCTCTCTCTCCCGGAAAGGTCAAGCGATTTCTCTCTCTCTCCCGGAAAGGTCAAGCGATTTCTCTCTCTCTCCCGGAAAGGTCAAGCTATTTCTCTCTCTCTCTCCCGGATAGGTCAAGCAATTTCTCTCTCTCTCTGCCGGAAAGGTCGAGCGATTTCTCTCTCTCTCTCTCTCTCTGTGCCGGAAAGGTCGAGCGATTTCTCTCTCTCTGAAAGGTCGAGCGATTTCTCTCTCTCTCTCTCTCTCTGTGCCGGAAAGGTCGAGCAATTTCTCTCTCTCTCTCTCTCTGCCGGAAAGGTCGAGCAATTTCTCTCTCTCCCGGAAAGGTCGAGCGATTTCTCTCTCTCCCGGAAAGGTCGAGCGATTTCTCTCTCTCCCGGAAAGGTCGAGCGATTTCTCTCTCTCCCGGAAAGGTCGAGCGATTTCTCTCTCTCCCGGAAAGGTCGAGCGATTTCTCTCTCTCCCGGAAAGGTCGAGCGATTTCTCTCTCCCGGAAAGGTCGAGCGATTTCTCTCTCTGTGCCGGAAAGGTCGAGCGATTTCTCTCGCTCTCCCGGAAAGGTTGAGCGATTTCTCTCTTTCTCTCTTTCGCTCTCTCTCTGTGTCGGAAAGGTCGAGCGATATTTCTCTCTCTCTCTCTCTCTGTGCCGGAAAGGTCGAGGGATTTCTCTCTCTCTCTCTGTGCCGGAAAGGTCGAGCGATTTCTCTCTCTCTCTGTGCCGGAAAGGTCGAGCGATATTTCTCTCTCTCTCTGTGCAGGAAAGGTCGAGCGATATTTCTCTCCCGGAAAAGTCGAGCGATATTTCTCTCCCGGAAAGGTCGAGCGATATTTCTCTCCCGGAAAGGTCGAGCGATATTTCTCTCTCTCTCCCGGAAAGGTCGAGCGATTTCTCTCTCTCCCGGAAAGGTCGAGCGATTTCTCTCTCTCCCGGAAAGGTCGAGCGATTTCTCTCTCTCTCTGTGCCGGAAAGGTCGAGCGATTTCTCTCTCTCTCCCGAAAAGGTCGAGCGATTTCTCTCTCTCCCGGAAAGGTCGAGCGATTTCTCTCTCTCCCGGAAAGGTCTAGCGATTTCTCTCTCTCCCGGAAAGGTCAAGCGATTTCTCTCTCTCTCCCGGAAAGGTCAAGCGATTTCTCTCTCTCTCCCGGAAAGGTCAAGCGATATTTCTCTCTCTCTCTCTCTCTGTGTGCCGGAAAGGTCGAGCATTTTCTCTCTCTCTCTCTGTGCCGGAAAGGTCGAGCGATTTCTCTCTCTCTCTCTCTGTGCCGGAAAGGTCGAGCGATTTCTCTCTCTCTCTCTGTGCCGGAAAGGTCGAGCGATTTCTCTCTCTCTCTCTCTCTCCCGGAAAGGTCGAGCGATTTCTCTCTGTGCCGGAAAGGTCGAGCGATTTCTCTCGCTCTCTCCCGGAAAGGTCGAGCGATTTCTCTCTCTCTCTCTCTCGCAAAGGTCGAGCGATTTCTCTCTCTCTCTGTGCCGGAAAGGTCGAGCGATTTCTCTCTCTCTCTCTCTGTGCCGGAAAGGTCGAGTGATTTCTCTCTCTCTCTCCCGGAAAGGTCAAGTGATTTCTCTCTCTCTCTCTCTCTGCTGGAAAGGTTGAGCGATATTTCTCTCTCTCTCTCTGTGCCGGAAAGGTTGAGCGATTTCTTTCTCTCTCTCGCGCGCGCGCTCTCTCTCTGCCGGAAATTTTGAGTGATTTCTCTCACTCTCTCTCTCTCTGTGCCGGAAAGGTCGAGCGATTTCTCACTCTCTCTCTCTCTGTGCCGGAAAGGTCGAGCGATTTCTCTCTCTCTCTGTGCCAGAAAGGTCGAGCGATTTCTCTCTCTCTCTGTGCCGGAAAGGTCGAGCGATTTCTCTCTCTCTCCCAGAAAGGTCGAGCGATTTTTCTCTCTCTCTCTCTCTCTCTCTCAAAGGTTGAGCGATTTCTCTCTGTGCCGGAAAGGTCGAGCGATTTCTCTCTGTGCCGGAAAGGTCGAGCGATTTCTCTCTGTGCCGGAAAGGTCGAGCGATTTCTCTCTGTGCCGGAAAGGTCGAGCGATTTCTCTCTCTCCCGGAAAGGTCGAGCGATTTCTCTCTCTCCCGGAAAGGTCGAGCGATTTCTCTCTCTCCCGGAAAGGTCGAGCGATTTCTCTCTCTCCCGGAAAGGTCGAGCGATTTCTCTCTCTCCCGGAAAGGTCGAGCGATTTCTCTCTCTCCCGGAAAGGTCGAGCGATTTCTCTCTCTCTCTCGGAAAGGTCGAGCGATTTCTCTCTCTCCCGGAAAGGTCGAGCGATTTCTCTCTCTCCCGGAAAGGTCGAGCGATTTCTCTCTCCCGGAAAGGTCAAGCGATTTCTCTCTCCCGGAAAGGTCAAGCCATTTCTCTCTCTCTCTCTCCCGGAAAGGTCAAGCCTTTTCTCTCTCTCTCTCCCAGAAAGGTCAAACCATTTCTCTCTCTCTCTCTCCTGGAAAGGTCAAACGTTTTCTCTCTCTCTCTCTCTCCCGGAAAGGTCAAGCGATTTCTCTCTCTCTCTCTCTGTGCCGGAAAGGTCGAGCGATTTCTCTCGCTCTCTCTCGCTCTCTCTCTGTGTGCCGGAAAGGTCGAGCGATTTCTTTCTCTCTCTCTCTCGCTCTCTCCCGGAAAGGTCAAGCGATTTCTCGCTCTCTCCCGGAAAGGTCAAGCGATTTCTCTCTCTATCCCGGAAAGGTCAAGCGATTTCTCTCTCTCTCTGCCGAAAAGGTCGAGCGATATTTCTCTCTCCCGGAAAGGTCGAGCGATTTCTCTCTCTCTCTCCCGGAAAGGTCAAGTGATTTCTCTCTCTCTCTCTGTGCCGGAAAGGTCGAGCGATTTTTCTCTCTCTCTCGGAAAGGTCGAGCGATTTCTCTCTCTGTGCCGGAAAGGTCGAGCGATTTCTCTCTCTCTCTCTGTGTGCCGGAAAGGTCGAGCTATTTCTCTCTCTCTCTCTCTCTGTGCCGGAAAGGTCGAGCGATTTCTCTCTCTCTCTCTGTGCCGGAAAGGTCGAGCGATTTCTCTCTCTCTCTCTCTGTGCCGGAAAGGTCAAGCGATTTCTCTCTCTCTGTGCCGGAAAGGTCAAGCGATTTCTCTCTCTCTGTGCCGGAAAGGTCGAGCGATTTCTCTCTCTCCCGGAAAGGTCGAGCGATTTCTCTCTCTCCCGGAAAGGTCGAGCGATTTCTCTCTCTCTCGGAAAGGTTGAGCGATTTCTCTCTTTCTCTCTCTCTCTGTGCCGGAAAGGTCGAGCGATTTCTCTCTCTCTCTCTCTCTCTCCCGGAAAGGTCAAGCGATTTCTCTCTCTCTCTCTCCCGGAAAGGTCAAGCGATTTCTCTCTCTCTCTCTCCCGGAAAGGTCAAGCGATTTCTCTCTCTCTCCCGGAAAGGTCAAGCGATTTCTCTCTCTCTCCCGGAAAGGTCAAGCGATTTCTCTCTCTCTCTCCCGGAAAGGTCAAGCTATTTCTCTCTCTCTCCCGGATAGGTCAAGCGATTTCTCTCTCTCTCTGCCGGAAAGGTCGAGCGATTTCTCTCTCTCTCTCTCTGTGCCGGAAAGGTCGAGCGATTTCTCTCTCTCTGAAAGTTCGAGCGATTTCTCTCTCTCTGAAAGGTCGAGCGATTTCTCTCTCTCTCTCTCTCTCTGTGCCGGAAAGGTCGAGCAATTTCTCTCTCTCTCTCTCTGCCGGAAAGGTCGAGCAATTTCTCTCTCTCCCGGAAAGGTCGAGCGATTTCTCTCTCTCCCGGAAAGGTCGAGCGATTTCTCTCTCTCCCGGAAAGGTCGAGCGATTTCTCTCTCTCCCGGAAAGGTCGAGCGATTTCTCTCTCTCCCGGAAAGGTCGAGCGATTTCTCTCTCTCCCGGAAAGGTCGAGCGATTTCTCTCTCTCCCGGAAAGGTCGAGCGATTTCTCTCTCTCCCGGAAAGGTCGAGCGATTTCTCTCTCTCCCGGAAAGGTCGAGCGATTTCTCTCTCTGTGCCGGAAAGGTCGAGCGATTTCTCTCTCTGTGCCGGAAAGGTCGAGCGATTTCTCTCTCTGTGCCGGAAAGGTCGAGCGATTTCTCTCTTTCTCTCTTTCGCTCTCTCTCTGTGCCGGAAAGGTCGAGCGATTTCTCTCTCTCTCTCTGTGCCGGAAAGGTCGAGCGATTTCTCTCTCTCTCTGTGCCGGAAAGGTCGAGCGATATTTCTCTCTCTCTCTCTGTGCCGGAAAGGTCGAGCGATATTTCTCTCCCGGAAAGGTCGAGCGATATTTCTCTCCCGGAAAGGTCGAGCGATATTTCTCTCCCGGAAAGGTCGAGCGATATTTCTCTCCCGGAAAGGTCGAGCGATATTTCTCTCCCG
Source organism: Rana muscosa (assembly GCA_029206835.1). Classification (NCBI taxonomy): domain Eukaryota; kingdom Metazoa; phylum Chordata; class Amphibia; order Anura; family Ranidae; genus Rana; species Rana muscosa. The sequence continues at coordinate 272,592,125 of CM055120.1, read as the reverse complement.
GAAAGGTCGAGCGATATTTCTCTCCCGGAAAGGTCGAGCGATATTTCTCTCCCGGAAAGGTCGAGCGATTTCTCTCTCTCTCTGTGCCGGAAAGGTCGAGCGATTTCTCTCTCTGTGCCGGAAAGGTCAAGCGATTTCTTTCTCTGTGCCGGAAAGGTCAAGCGATTTCTCTCTGTGTGCCGGAAAGGTCGAGCGATTTCTCTCTCTCTGTGTGCCGGAAAGGTCGAGCGATTTCTCTCTCTTCCGGAAAGGTCGAGCGATTTCTCTCTCTTCCGGAAAGGTCGAGCGATTTCTCTCTCTCCCGGAAAGGTCGAGCGATTTCTCTCTCTCTCCCGGAAAGGTCGAGCGATTTCTCTCTCTCTCCCGGAAAGGTCGAGCGATTTCTCTCTCTCTCCCGGAAAGGTCAAGCGATTTCTCTCTCTCTCTCTCTCTCTCTGCGCCGGAAAGGTCGAGCGATTTCTCTCTCTGTGCCGGAAAGGTCGAGCGATTTCTCACTCTCGCCCGGAAAGGTCAAGCGATTTCTCTCTCTCTCTCCCGGAAAGGTCGAGCGATTTCTCTCTCTGTGCCGGAAAGGTCAAGCAATATTTCTCTCTCTCTCTCTCTCTCTCTCTCCCGGAAAGGTTGAGCGATTTCTCTCTCCCAGAAAGGTTGAGCGATTTCTTTCTCTCTCTCTCTCTTAGCCGGAAAGGTCAAGCGATTTCTCTCTCTCCCGGAAAGGTCAAGCGATTTTTCTCTCTCTCTCTCTCTCTGTGCCGGAAAGGTTGAGCGATTTCTCTCTCTCTCTCTGAAAGGTCGAGCGATTTCTCTCTTTCTCTCTCTGAAAGGTCGAGCGATTTCTCTCTCTCTCTCTCTGAAAGGTCGAGCGATTTCTCTCTCTCTGAAAGGTCGAGCGATTTCTCTCTCTCTCCCGGAAAGGTCGAGCGATTTCTCTCGCTCTCTCTCTCTGTGCCGGAAAGGTCGAGCAATTTCTCTCTCTCTCTCTCTCTCTCTCTGCCGGAAAGGTCGAGCAATTTCTCTCTCTCTCTCTCTCTCTCTCTGCCGGAAAGGTCGAGCAATTTCTCTCTCTCTCTCTGCCGGAAAGGTCGAGCAATTTCTCTCTCTCCCGGAAAGGTCGAGCGATTTCTCTCTCTCCCGGAAAGGTCGAGCGATTTCTCTCTCTCCCGGAAAGGTCGAGCGATTTCTCTCTCTCCCGGAAAGGTCGAGCGATTTCTCTCTCTCCCGGAAAGGTCGAGCGATTTCTCTCTCTGTGCCGGAAAGGTCGAGCGATTTCTCTCGCTCTCCCGGAAAGGTTGAGCGATTTCTCTCTTTCGCTCTCTCTCTGTGCCGGAAAGGTCGAGCGATATTTCTCTCTCTCTCTGTGCCGGAAAGGTCGAGCGATTTCTCTCTCTCTCTCTCTGTGCCGGAAAGGTCGAGCGATTTCTCTCTCTCTCTCTCTGTGCCGGAAAGGTCGAGCAATATTTCTCTCTCTCTCTGTGCCGGAAAGGTCGAGCGATATTTCTCTCCCGGAAAGGTCGAGCGATATTTCTCTCCCGGAAAGGTCGAGCGATATTTCTCTCCCGTAAAGGTCGAGCGATATTTCTCTCCTGGAAAGGTCGAGCGATATTTCTCTCCAGGAAAGGTCGAGCGATATTTCTCTCCCGGAAAGGTCGAGCGATATTTCTCTCCCGGAAAGGTCGAGCGATATTTCTCTCCCGGAAAGGTCGAGCGATATTTCTCTCCCGGAAAGGTCGAGCGATTTCTCTCTCCCGGAAAGGTCGAGCGATTTCTCTCTCTCTCTGTGCCGGAAAGGTCAAGCGATTTCTTTCTCTTTGCCGGAAAGGTCAAGCGATTTCTCTCTCTCTGTGTGCCGGAAAGGTTGAGCGATTTCTCTCTCTCTGTGTGCCGGAAAGGTCGAGCGATTTCTCTCTCTCTCCCGGAAAGGTCGAGCGATTTCTCTCTCTCTCCCGGAAAGGTCGAGCGATTTCTCTCTCTCTCCCGGAAAGGTCAAGCGATTTTTCTCTCTCTCTCTCTCTGTGCCGGAAAGGTCGAGCGATTTCTCTCTCTCTCCCGGAAAGGTCGAGCGATTTCTCACTCTCTCCCGGAAAGGTCAAGCGATTTCTCTCTCTCTCTCCCGGAAAGGTCGAGCGATTTCTCTCTCTGTGCCGGAAAGGTCAAGCAATATTTCTCTCTCTCTCTCTCTCCCAGAAAGGTTGAGCGATTTCTTTCTCTCTCTCTCTCTTAGCCGGAAAGGTCAAGCGATTTCTCTCTCATCCGGAAAGGTCAAGCGATTTTTCTCTCTCTCTCTCTCTCTCTGTGCCGGAAAGGTCGAGCGATTTCTCTCTCTCTCTCTCTGAAAGGTCGAGCGATTTCTCTCTTTCTCTCTCTGAAAGGTCGAGCGATTTCTCTCTCTCTCTCTCTGAAAGGTCGAGCGATTTCTCTCTCTCTCTCTCTGAAAGGTCGAGCGATTTCTCTCTCTCTCTCTCTCTGAAAGGTCGAGCGATTTCTCTCTCTCTGAAAGGTCGAGCGATTTCTCTCGCTCTCTCCCGGAAAGGTCGATCGATTTCTCTCGCTCTCTCTGTGCCGGAAAGGTTGAGCGTTTTCTCTCTCTCTCTCTCTGTGCCGGAAAGGTCGAGCGATTTCTCTCTCTCTCTCTCTGTGCCGGAAAGGTCGAGCGATTTCTCTCTCTCTCTCTGTGCCGGAAAGGTCGAGCGATTTTTCTCTCTCTCTCCCGGAAAGGTTGAGCGATTTCTCTCTCTCTCCCGGAAAGGTTGAGCGATTTCTCTCTCTCTCTCCCGGAAAGGTTGAGCGATTTCTCTCTCTCTCTCCCGGAAAGGTTGAGCGATTTCTCTCTCTCTCTCCCGGAAAGGTTGAGCGATTTCTCTCTCTCTCTCCCGGAAAGGTTGAGCGATTTCTCTCTCTCTCCCGGAAAGGTTGAGCGATTTCTCTCTCTCTCTCTCTGTGCCGGAAATGTCGAGCGATTTCTCTCTCTCTGTGCAAGAAAGGTCGAGCGATTTTTCTCTCTCTCTCTCTCTGTGCCGGAAAGGTCGAGCGATATTTCTCTCTCCCGGAAAGGTCGAGCGATTTCTCTCTCTCTCTCTGCCGGAAAGGTTGAGCGATTTCTCTCTCTCTGTCTCTCTCTCTCTCTGCCGGAAAGGTCAAGCGATTTCTCTCTCTCTCTGTGCCCGAAAGGTCGAGCGATTTCTCTCTCTCTCAAAGGTCGAGCGATTTCTCTCTCTCTCTCAAAGGTCAAGCGATTTCTCTCTCTCTCTCAAAGGTCGAGCGATTTCTCTCTCTCTCTCAAAGGTCGAGCGATTTCTCTCTCTCCCGGAAAGGTCGAGCGATTTCTCTCTCTCCCGGAAAGGTCGAGCGATTTCTCTCTCTCTCTCTGTGCCGGAAAGGTCGAGCGATTTCTCTCTCTCTCTCTGTGCCGGAAAGGTCGAGCGATATTTCTCTCTCTCTCTCTCTCTCTCCCGGAAAGGTCGAGCGATTTCTCTCTCTCCCAGAAAGGTCGAGCGATTTCTCTTTCTCCCGGAAAGGTCGAGCGATTTCTCTCTCTCTCTCTGTGCCGGAAAGGTCGAGCGATTTCTCTCTCCTCTCTCTGTGCCGGAAAGGTCGAGCGATTTCTCTCTCTCCCGGAAAGGTCAAGCGATTTCTCTCTCTCTCTCTCTCCCGGAAAGGTCAAGCGATTTCTTTCTCTCTCTCTGTGCCGGAAAGGTCGAGCGATTTCTCTCTCTCTCTCTGTGCCGGAAAGGTCAAGCAATTTTTTTTCTCTCTCTCTCTGAAAGGTTGAGCGATTTCTCTCTCTCTCTCTCTCTCTTTCTCTTTTTCTCTCTCTCTCTCTGTGCCGGAAAGGTCGAGCAATTTCTCTCTCTCTCTGTGCCGGAAAGGTCGAGCGATTTTATTTCTCTCTCTCTCTCTCTGAAAGGTTGAGCGATTTCTCTCTCTCTCTCTTTCTCTCAATCTCTCTGTGCCGGAAAGGTTGAGCGATTTCTCTCGCTCTCCCGGAAAGGTTGAGCGATTTCTCTCTCTCTCTCTCTCTGTGCCGGAAAGGTTGAGCGATTTCTCTCTCTCTCTCCCGGAAAGGTCAAGTTTTTTTCTCTCTCTCTCTCTGTGCCGGAAAGGTCAAGCGATTTTTCTCTCTCTCTCTCTCTCTCAAAGGTCGAGCGATTTCTCTCTCCCCCGGAAAGGTCGAGTGATTCCTCTCTCTGTGCCGGAAAGGTCGAGCAATTTCTCTCTCTCTCTCTCTCTCTCCCGGAAAGGTCGAGCAATTTCTCTCTCTCCCGGAAAGGTCGAGCAATTTCTCTCTCTCTCCCGGAAAGGTCGAGCAATTTCTCTCTCTCTCCCGGAAAGGTCGAGCAATTTCTCTCTCTCCCGGAAAGGTCGAGCGATTTCTCTCTCTCCCGGAAAGGTCGAGCGATTTCTCTCTCTCCCGGAAAGGTCGAGCGATTTCTCTCTCTCCCGGAAAAGTCGAGCGATTTCTCTCTCTCCCGGAAAGGTCGAGCGATTTCTCTCTCTCCCGGAAAGGTCGAGCGATTTCTCTCTCTCCCGGAAAGGTCGAGCGATTTCTCTCTCTCCCGGAAAGGTCGAGCGATTTCTCTCTCTCCCGGAAAGATCGAGCGATTTCTCTCTCTGTGCCGGAAAGGTTGAGCGATTTCTCTCTTTCTCTCTTTCGCTCTCTCTCTGTGCCGGAAAGGTCGAGCAATTTCTCTCTCTCTCTCTGTGCCGGAAAGGTCGAGCAATTTCTCTCTCTCTCTCTGTGCCGGAAAGGTCGAGCAATTTCTCTCTCTCTCTGTGCCGGAAAGGTCGAGCGATCTCTCTCTCTCTCTCTCTCCCGGAAAGGTCAAGCGATTTCTCTCTCTCTCCCGGAAAGGTCAAGCGATTTCTCTCTCTCTCCCGGAAAGGTCAAGCGATTTCTCTCTCTCTCTCTCTCCCGGAAAGGTCAAGCTATTTCTCTCTCTCTCTCCCGGATAGGTCAAGCAATTTCTCTCTCTCTCTGCCGGAAAGGTCGAGCGATTTCTCTCTCTCTCTCTCTCTGTGCCGGAAAGGTCGAGCGATTTCTCTCTCTCTGAAAGGTCGAGCGATTTCTCTCTCTCTCTCTCTCTCTGTGCCGGAAAGGTCGAGCAATTTCTCTCTCTCTCTCTCTGCCGGAAAGGTCGAGCAATTTCTCTCTCTCCCGGAAAGGTCGAGCGATTTCTCTCTCCCGGAAAGGTCGAGCGATTTCTCTCTCTCCCGGAAAGGTCGAGCGATTTCTCTCTCTCCCGGAAAGGTCGAGCGATTTCTCTCTCTCCCGGAAAGGTCGAGCGATTTCTCTCTCTCCCGGAAAGGTCGAGCGATTTCTCTCTCTCCCGGAAAGGTCGAGCGATTTCTCTCTCTCCCGGAAAGGTCGAGCGATTTCTCTCTCTCCCGGAAAGGTCGAGCGATTTCTCTCTCCCGGAAAGGTCGAGCGATTTCTCTCTCTGTGCCGGAAAGGTCGAGCGATTTCTCTCGCTCTCCCGGAAAGGTTGAGCGATTTCTCTCTTTCGCTCTCTCTCTGTGTCGGAAAGGTCGAGCGATATTTCTCTCTCTCTCTCTCTCTCTCTGTGCCGGAAAGGTTGAGGGATTTCTCTCTCTCTCTCTGTGCCGGAAAGGTCGAGCGATTTCTCTCTCTCTCTGTGCCGGAAAGGTCGAGCGATATTTCTCTCTCTCTCTCTCTGTGCCGGAAAGGTCGAGCGATATTTCTCTCCCGGAAAAGTCGAGCGATATTTCTCTCC
>CM055120.1:272171396-272581396 GCA_029206835.1 Rana muscosa | reverse complement strand
CTCCCTGTGCGGGCAATGTGGAGCAGATGGATGGTGAGCTGATTCGGTGGTTCAATGGGCCACTTGACTCAACTTGCTCCCCAGGCCTAAGGCTGCCAGCCCTCCCCTGCTTGGACCACAGCCTGCCTGCACAACAGGAAACCCCCCCCCCCCCTTCTCCTGTTAGATGACTAGCACTGCAGACTCAGTCAGCTCTCGGCCTACAACAGCTCTGCTCCCTCCCCAGTGGTCTACCAAGGAAACTGCCAGCAGCTCAGCTGTCATCATACCTTTTTGTTTCTTCTGGGCTCTCGCTCTCTCTGCTCCACCCCCTCTTTCTTCTTTCTTTCTTCGGGGGGGGCTTCAGCACACCCAAGCACCCACCTGGCGCCACCCCTGATAGGACAGTGAGCCTGGTAAAAAATATAAAAAAAATTCCCCCTATTTTTGGACAGGGTATTCCCCCAAAAAAATCATAAAGAACTTTGCAGGGCTTAGGAATCAGTTGGTGCCATTAACATAGAGAAATTGTCTGTGATTATCCAAAGGCGACATCCTACAAAATAATACTGTAAAGCTTCCAGTGGCCCTATAAAGTACAAATAAATGCTACTGTACGAGCATTAGGGATGAGCCGAACACCCCCCGGTTCGGTTTGCATCCAGAACATGCGAACGGACCGAAAGTTTGCGCGAACTTTCGAACACCGTTAAAGTCTATGGGACTCGAACGTGAGAAATCAAAAGTGCGAATTTTAAAGGCTTATATGCAATTTATTGTCCTAAAAAGGATTTGGGGACCCGGGTCCTGCCCCAGGGGACATGTATCAATGCAAAAAAATTTTTTTAAAATGTCCAGTTTTTTTGGAAGCAGTGATTTTAAGCACTTTCACCCCCTTCCTGCACAAGCCATTTTTCAGCTTTCAGCGCTGTCACAATTTGAATGACAATTGCGCGGTCATGCAACACTGTACCCAAATGAAATGTTTATAAAAAAAAATCCCCATAACTAGAGCTTTCTTTTGGTGGTATTTGATCACCTCTGCGGTTTTTATTTATTGCGCTATAAACAAAAGAATAGGGCCAAGTTTGAAAAAAACACTTTTTTACTTTTTGCTATAATAAATATCCCAATTTTTTATTTATTTTTTCCTCAGGTTAGGTCGATACGTATTCTTCTACACTGTGTCACATCATTTATTTAATAGGTTTACTTTATCTATTAGGCTTATTGTACTACATATACAACACACATATCGAGCAATTAGCGGTACTTCAGTATCTTACACAATTTATGGGTATTGGCAATACTACAGAAGTTTGGCTGCTGTTTGCACCTTTCACTCTAGCACTTGATGTATTATTAATTACTGTTGAACACGTTGGTAGCGCATTAGTACTTTACTGTTTATTCTTCTACATATTTTTGGTAAAAAAAAACAAAAAACGCAATAAGCGTACATTGCTTGGTTTGCGCAAAAGTTGTAGCGTCTACAAAATAGGGGATAGATTTATAGGATTTTTATTATTTTTTTTTACTAGTAATGGTGGCATCTAGCGATTTTTATCGTGACTGTGATATTGCGGCGGACACATCGGACACTTGACACATTTTTGGGACCATTGACATCTATACAGCGATCCATGCTATAAAAATGCATTGATTGCTGTATAAATATGACTGGCAGGGAAGGGGTTACACTAGAGGGCAATCAAAGGGTTAATGTGTTCCCTAGGGAGTGATTCTTACTGTGGGGGGGAGGGGACTGACTGGGGGAGGTGACCGATCGGTATCCCTATGTACAAGGGACACACCATCAGTCTCCTCTCCCTGACAGGACGTGGATCTGTGTGTTTACACCAGTGTTTCTCAAGGCGCCCCAACAGGTCATGTTTTCAGGCTCTCCATTATTTTGCACAGGTGATTTGATCAATTTCACTGCCTTAGTAATTACCACAGCCATTTCATCTGAGGGAAATCCTGAAAAAATGACCTGTTGGGGCGCCTTAAGGACTGGAGTTGAGAAACACTGGTTTACACACACAGATCCATGGTCCTGCTCAGTTACTGGGCAATCGTGGCTGCCGGGCACGCGCATCGGGTTCCCAGTGACGCGGTGGGTGGGGGAGTGGCTCTGGAAGGCGCGACGTCATATGACGTCCGCCCAGAACGAGAGGCTCATCGTCCCGCTGTCATGTGACGGCGGGCGGTGGGCTAGTGGTTAATAATAATAATGACGCTTAAAGTGAAATATTCCTTTAAATATTGTACCTAGGGGGTGTCTATAGTATGCCTGTAAAGTGGTGCGTGTTTCCCGTGTTTAGAACAGTCCCTGCACAAAATTACATTTCTAAAGGAATAAAAGTAATTTAAAACTGCTTGCGGCTGTAATGTAATGTCTGGTCCCAGCAATATGGATGAAAATTAAGAAAAACTGCATGGGTAACCCCCCAGCCCATTACCAGGCCCTTTGGGTCTTGTATGGATATTAAGGGGAACCCCGCACCCAAATTAAAAAAAGAAAAAGAAAAGGCGTGAGGCCCCCAGGCCCTATATACTCTGAACAGCAGTATACAGGCAGTCCCATGAAAGACAGGGACTGTAGGTTTGTTCTTAAGTTGAATCTGTTTGTAATTTGAAACAGGTACATTGTTTAAGTGTAGCTCCAGCCAAAAAATTTTAAGCTTTTTGGAAAACATAGGGAAGGGTTATCACCCCTGTAACATTTGTTTTGCTGTCTGTGCCCCTGTTCAGAAGATTTCACTTCAAATTAGTTTTTTTTAGGGAAACAAGGAATTGGTGATAAAGCATCCGTGGAGGGGACACCCTTTTCCCCATATTAACTCTTACAGGAGAGAATTAGGCCTCGTACACACGACCGAGTTTCTCGGCAAGAACCAGCAAGAAACTTGCTGGCAGAGATGTCTTGCCGAGAAACTCGTTCGTGTGTATGGTTTCTCGTCAAGAAAACCGACAAGTAATCTCGACGAGAAAATAGAGAACCTGCTCTCTATTTTCTCGTCGAGATTCTCGTCGGCATGTTTCTCGACGAGGAAAGTGAGTGTGTGTACACTTACCTGTCCTCCCGGAAGCCCGCGCATGTTCGAAATGAATTTGACGCATGCACGGTAGCTTCCTAGGCATAGGTAGGGTATACCAAGATGGCGGCGACGTTATCGAATGTGACGAGCACATGCTCGTCGTAGTCGATGACGTCACCGCGTACGCTCCATTCAAAGAACCGCGGGTTCTTTGAATCGAGCGTGTGTACACTCGGCTGGGACAAGTTTCTTGTCCAAGAAGTTGTTTTTTTCGACGAGAATCTCGGCCGTGTGTACGAGGCTTTACCCTTCCTAGGGGTAGATTTGCTCTCGCTTCCTGTTGTCTCCCTCCATTTCTAAGTAGGAGTCATTTGTAAGTCGGATGTTTGAAAGTAGGGGCCTGCCCTATATACTCTGCAGAAATTTGGGCCTTAGGTGTTGGTGGCACCTGAACACTGTAAGCCCTCACAGTTACTCTTGGTGGGCGCTGGTATGGGCCCTGCTGTGAAATATTATATCAAGAATTGTAATTGCATGCCCCTGTTAAACAGGGGCACAAAAATTGGGCCATTGGCGGTGGTGGTGTGATTGTGTTGGCACAATACTAAGCCCTCACAGTTACTCTTGGTGGGCGCAGGAACGGGCCCTGCTTTGAAATATTAGATCAAAAATTGTAATTACACGCCCCTGTTAAACAGGGGCAGAAAAATTGGGCCTTAGCCACTGGTGCCATAACAATGCAACCCCTCACAGATACTCTAGTTGAGCGCAGGAACAAGCCCTGCTGCAAAATATTACAGTAAAATGACAATTTGTAATTGCACGCCCCTGTTAAACAGGGGCAGAAAAATTAGTCCTTGGGCACTGGTGGTGGTGCCCAGAACCAAAAATGTTCTTACAAGCTATCAACATGAACATTGAGGAGGAATATGATAGTCACTCAGCATAACAGGATAGTCCCTCAGAATCAGCATAGGCAGCCTTGAAGGGATCTCACATTCATAAAAAAAATTATTCGGTTACATCAGCATCAGGTGCTTGGTAGCTGGTGATCCAAGACTGATTCATTTTTATGAAGATGAGCCGATGAACCGAGTCGGTGGACAGGTGCACTCTGTGATCGGTTACAAAGCCTCCAGCAGCACTGAATGTGCGTTCCAAAAGAACGCTGGATGCACGACAGGCCAGTAGCTCAATTGCATACTATGCAAGATCTGGCCAGTGATCCATCCTCAAGACCCAGTAACCCAGAGGATTTTTGGTTGGAAAGGTCTCCAAGCCTGATCTTGCCCCTAGGTATTCCTGCACCATGTAAATCAGACGCTGGCGATGGTTGCTGGAACCGATCAGACTAAAAAATTGTCTGAACGCATCGGTCAGACGGCCACCTTCTCCACTGCTCCTGCTGTGACTGACCGAAGCCTCAGAAACACGTTGTCCAGGACCAGGAATTTGTAACCTCCCAGGCTCTGGAAACTAGTTGCACAAACCTTTCTGCAAGGCCTCCAGAAGATGTTTCATCCTCTGCTCCCTCTGCGACGGCTGGATAAGTTCCGCAACCTTACCCTTGTAACGTGGCTCAAGAAGGTTTGCCAGCCAGTAATGATCCCTCTCCTTGATACCACGAATCCGAGGGTCCTTTCGCAGGCTTTGCAGGATCAGGGAGGCCATGCAGCGTAGGTTTGCTGAGGCATTCGATGCAGAGTCCTCTGGGTCACTAAGGACAACATGATCCGCAGCCACCTCCTCCCAGCCACGTACAAGTCCATGGGTTTCTGGGGACTGTAAATGATCCCTTGAAGACTGCTGCTGCTGCTGAGTGCTAGGCTCCACCTCCATGCTGACACAATCCTCCTCCTCCAACGGCGGGCCCGCAGGAACACTGTCTGGATAAAGGGGGCCTTGAGAGGTAAAGAAGTCCTCCTCTTCCTCCCTCTGTTCTGCCTCAAGTGCCCTGTCCATTATTCCATGCAGTGTGTGCTCCAACAGGTAGACAAGAGGGACAGTATCACTGATGCATGCACTGTCACTGCTCACCATCCTCGTGGCAAATGGTGACAGGACAGTGCATGCATCCTTGATCATGAGCCACTGGCGTGGCGAAAAAAAGCCAATCTCCCCTGACCCTGTCCTGGTGCCATAGTCACACAGGTACTCATTGATGGCCCCCTGCTGCGTTTGCAGCCGTGGCAGCATGGCCAATGTTGAGTTCCATCTGGTGGGCATGTCACAGATTAGGCGGTTCTTGGGCAGGTTGTATTCCTTTTGGAGGTCAGCCAGCTAAGCACTGTCATTATATGACTGGTGGAAATGCACACAGACTTTCCTGGCCTGCCTCAGGAGATCCTGTAAGCCCGGATACCTGCACAAGAACCGCTGCACCACCAAATTAAGGACCCGAGCCAAACAGGGCACATGGGTCAAGTGTCCCTGTCGGAGGGCGGAGAGGAGGTTGGTGCCATTGTCGCAAATCAGAATTCCTGGCTGAAGCTGGCGTCGACCACCTCTGAGCCTGCCCCTGCAGAGCTGACAGAATCTCTGCCCCAGTGTGGCTCCTGTCCCCTAAGCATACCAGCTCAAGCACCGCATGGCATCTTTTTGCCTGAGTGCTTGCGTAGCCCCTTGAACGCCTACGGAGCACCGCTGGTTCCAAGGACAAATCTATGGAGGAATCAACTGCCTGTAGTATATTAGTAACAGTACACCAGGAACTCTCTGCAGTGAGATCTAGCTAAACTGTCTTTCTCTTTCTCTTTTATTTTTTATTTTTTCTCGTGTGCTTTTTTTTTTCTGCACTAAAAATGCATGCACAGTGTTTTCCATGTATTCCAATGGCTCTAGTTCAGACCAGTGCAGTCAGTTCCGGTAAATTTCCTGTGCAGGAACTGACTGTATTGAAGCAGAAAAAAACGGAACTGCATCTGGTGTGAACAGAAAAAAAAAAAACTACAAAACTGCATCTGATGTGAACTAGCACTTAGCGCAGAAACACTTGTAATTAAATGCTGAGGCACATATGTTTCTTTAATGGGAGGGCAAAGTATTAAATAAAGTAGAAGCCACCCCTGCTCCACAAAAATTAAATTTTTCTGTTCATAATGACTTGCATGAATTCCTGGCAGCTTTTATACAACCTCAAACAACAAATTTCTTCAGCTGATTTATTTTATAATGAAGTTTGGCAGCAGAATGATCTTCCACCCACTTCCCACCCAGTAGTAGCTGGGGCCCGGAGAGTGAGGCCTCGTACACACGGCCGAGATTCTCGTTGAGAAAAACATGTCGTTTTTTTCGACGAGATTCTTGGACAAGAAACTTGTCCCGGCCGAGTGTACACACGCTCGTTTCAAAGAACCCGCGGTTCTTTGAAAGGAGTGTACGCGGTGACGTCATCGACTACGTCGAGCATGCGCTCGTCACATTCGATGCCGTCGCCGCCATCTTGGTACACCCTACGTATGCCTAGGAAGCTACCGCGCATGCGTCAAATTCATTTCGAACATGCGCGGGCTTCCGGGCGGACAGGTAAGTGTACACACACTCACTTTTCTCGTCGAGAAACACGCCGAGGAGAATCTCGACGAGAAAATAGAGAGCAGGTTCTCTATTTTCTCGTCGAGGTTTCTTGTCGGTTTTCTCGACGAGAAACACGCTAGCATCGTACACACGACCGATTTACTCGGCAAGACCTCTCTGCCAGCAAGTTTCTTGCTGGTTCTTGCCGAGAAAATCGGTCGTGTGTACGAGGCCTAAGACTTGACAGGCTGTGAGGCGGGCAGCGACGAGCAGAGAGTCGCTGATTGCCGTTATTGCTGGAAAAAAAACAGACCTCCCGGTTTCTGGGGACAGTCCCCAGATTGGAGGGGCTGGGGCAATTTCAAAGACAGTCAGTGCAGAATTATTGTATGTGTATTTTTTTTTTCCATTATCTGTGCCCCTTTCTGATCATGTGCTGTCTGAGCTGAGGGAATATTTCTTCAGTTTTGGGTGCATGCCCATTCAGCTCCACTCGTATGTTCTTCTGCCTTGGCTCAAGTCCCAGCCAGCAGCCTGCCTACTTATCTTCTTGCCTTCCTTGGCAGAGTGATCTTCCTCCGCTCCTCACCCAGTAGTAGCCGGGACCCGGAGAGTAATGCCGCGTACACACGATCGGACATTCCGACAACAAAACCGGGGATAAATTTCAGACGGATGTTCGCTCAAACTTGTCTTGCACACACACGGACACAAAAATGTTGTCGGAAATTGCGAGCGTCAAGAACACGGTCACGTACTACGGCACAAAACAAGTTCCATAGAAAGTGCGCCACCTTTTGGGCTCCTTCTGCTAATCTCGTGTTAGTAGAAGTTTGAGAGATGATTCACGTTTTTCAGCTTCGTGCTTTTCAGTCCATTACAGCGTGACGAATGTGCTATCTCCATTACGAACGCTAGTTTTACCAGACTGAGTGCTTCCGTCTCGTACTTGATTCAGAGCATGCGTGGAATTTTATGCATAGGAATTGTCTACACACGCTCGGAATTTACAAGAACGAATTTTGTTGTCGTAAAATTTGAGAACCAGCTCTTAAATTTTTGCTGTACGAAATTCCGACAGGAAATGTCCGATGAGGCCTACACACTGTTGTAATTTCCAACCAAAAGCTCCCATCGAACATTTGTTGTCAAATTCCGAGCGTGTGTACGCGGCATTAGACTTGACAGGCTGTGAGGCGGGCGGCGACGGGCAGAGGGTCGCTGATTGCCGCCATTACTAGTGTAGCGCTACCCCTAGTTAAGAGAGCCGCTGGTTTGATTTCGGGCCCTGTATACAGCACCGCCAACCCCCGGCAATCTTACTCGACCCACTCTGGCACAGTTAGTCTAGGGTTAAACTTATACCACATGAAATATAGTATTGCAAGGAGTAATCTCTTTGCAACAAGACAACACACTGAGGCGAGAGATCAAATATAACAGTTTTACTTTTATATCAAAGGCCCAGCGCGGTAACCCACCGCGCGCAGCTATTATGGTGTACGCGCCCTGTGGCGCACTAAACAATATTACTCTCTCCCCTCCCTGGTCAGGCCTGACATAGAAGAAATCCCAGTCTTTTCACTCTAGGATTTCTTCGCATGCAAACTTTCGGTGGTGCACTTGATGAAATAGTATTTGTAATCCACAAGTAGGCAGTCCCAAGGAACACCTATACTGGAGACCCTTTAACTCTGTCCTGCTACTGGTCTCCTAATGGAACAACAAATTAACGATAGGTGGGCCAAGGCAGTCTATAGGCCTAAACACGGTACAGTCTATTGGCTTGAGCAAGTGCTCGCTCACCACTCCGGACGCGATCCCAGTCCGGGACTTCCACCTGCTGTGTCTCCGCACACAGCGTCTGCAACGATCGAGTCCCCAATCCAACTGATGTCCTCACTCGACCAGTCTGGTGCCACCCAGGCTCCGCAGTGGGGTGGAAGGCTCTTCGGAAGTTGCGCAAGGCCCCAGGCCTTGCACTGCAGCAGATCCGCACAGGAAGAAACTGTTGCTTGCAGCACGGTTTCCCCAAAGAAGCCGAGCTCCGCCTCGCCTCCCTCTTAAATAGCCCCTCCCCTGAGTCTCTGCGGTGGCCAATTGCACTCTGGGTGCCGAACGGGGTTCTGGGTAACGTAGTCCCGGGGCCTTAAAGGAGACCTCGCTACACTAGTATAAAAAAATAAATAAAATGTCCCCGGTTTAATTTTAAAAATCTGGTCACCTTGGCCTAAAGGCTATGTTTGAAGCTGGCAACATATTGGTATTGACGTTAATGTTCCATTCTATCAATAAACACACCCAGCTGAATATCAGAAGGAAGGCAGGTGTCTCTCCCAAACATGAGTAAGGTGCAAGTAAGAAGAAAAAACAGCTGACTTAAAGAGGAACTCCAGGCCAACCTGCAAAATTTAGAAAAATACATTTTTAGGCTTTTAAAAGAGCATTTAGAAAGTTTGTTTTTAATCTTGATTATTTCCAGTTTAAAATTTGGCTGTTTTATAACTCCTTATTTTCCTGCATGTGGCCATCTTCACTGTGGGTAAGTAAAGCCATGTCTGCTCTAATCTGCCCTGCATGCTTTATAAAATCTCACGCCTTTGCACTAGGTCCACATCTTGTCTGTGCCTGTGCACTAAACACTAGGCTTGTGCAATTCGTTTCGTAACGAATCGAAATTCGTCCGAATTTAGCAACTTTCGGACATTCGGAAGCATTCGAATTTCCGAACAAAGCAATTACGAATAAGACCGAATCCGAAATAAATTATACCGCAAATAGCGAATGCCCGAATGTCTTCGGCATAATTCGTTATGAAAAAGTTACGAATGTACGAATCCATACGAATCCATGTAAAAAACGAAAGTAAAATACGAGATTTCGAATCCATTCGAAGCACAATAACACTCTGCTCTGCTCTCTGCTTCTCCCTCACCGTGCTGAACCCTCTCAAAATGGTGTACAGGGGCGGAGGCTATAGCCGCATGTAAAAAACGAAAGTAAAATACGAGATTTCGAATTGTTACAAATAACCGCTATGTATTTAGAAAAGTACAAATCCATTCGAAGCACATTAGGCATAATAGGCAGCGTCGTCGTGAGAGAGACACAGAAAATTACGAATCAACGAACCCAAAAAAAGTTACGAAAGTAGGAGTTGTGTCCAGAATCAACGAAAAACAATGTACTCTACCGAAAGTACGAATTATAAATCAACTAAAAATTCAACGAAAAATGTCGCTTGCGAAAATACGAATTAGTCCGAACACGAAAAATCCCGTCTAGCAAAATTACGAATGATTACGAATCAACAGGACCGAAAAGAAACTAACCGAAACTAACCGAATTTTTCCGTTGTGCACAAGCCTACTAAACACAACACTTCCAGCCCTTTGTGTACATTCTCCTATAGCAGTGGCAGCAAACTTCCTCTGCCACTGCTTTAGCAACATGTAAACAAAGGATTGGAAGCGCTGGTCAGTGCCCAGGCCTAGCATTCATGTGTGGTGTTTTTCATTGAATGCAGGGTGGAATAGAGTCCCAATGGCTTCACTTGCCCACAGTAGAGAGCCACATGCAGGAAAAGTAAAATACAAATAAATCAATCAGTGCAAAAGATCATCACATAATCCAACTAAAATGCATAAGGTAAGGTGCGGCTCAAGAACTAGGGTTGCCACCTTTTCTTCAAGTCAAACCCGAACGCATGTAATTATTTTATTTTTGTTTTTTTTGTATAAACTATTCATATATTTTGCTATTAACATTTCTAAGCATATGAAGTTAAAAACAAGAGTCCCCCTTTACATCAGAGTTCCCCTTTTTACATCTGAACTCGCTTTCACTGTAAGGGGGAACGAACTCTGCAGACTCTGATGTTAGGGAAAACTCTGGGGCTTCTAACATAAGGGATCCTCTGGGAACCCTGATTTAAGGGGGAACTCTGATGTATGGAGAAGACTCTGATGTAAGGGGGAAGACTAGCAGATCGAGCCCTCTCTCCTCTCCCGTCTGTATGTGTGCTTGAGGCGGGGGGGCGGTGTTAGTGCTGGCTTTGGCCAGTGTGAAAAAGTGTAACAGACACTATCAACTTAGACAACTGCAGCCAGCAATCCTGCTGGGAAGCCATAGTCCAGTCTAAATAATGTGTCTTGGTTTCAGGCAGTCTGAAACCCGGACGCATGATTCTAAACCCGATTTGACAGGTGGCAACCCTAGCAAGAACAGGTAAATGTAAATGCAGTATCTAAAAAAACTGTCAAATACAAGTCCAACAAGAAAGGGGAGGAGGACTAGAGGTCCCAGAAACTACCAAGAGGATTCCACGTGGCAAAGCACAATTCAAGGAAGATATTGGTGACAGACCCTCCACCTTCAGAGCAATCGCTTTGCTCACCTCAAGGACTGAACAACTGAACAGACGGTCTAGTATGCAGGTCCCTTCATAGGGTAATTGGGTAAGTGATCCGGGCAAAGACAGGAACTCCAGTAGATTCCCGGAATATACAAAAGGTGAAGCAAAAATAACTCTTAAGTACTCACTGTGGATCAGTTGTAAAGCAGCTTTATTTTGGAAAAAATGGTTACTCACAAACGGCTGTTTAAAAACGGCATTTCAATCACAGACAGCTGATGTGTAGGAATGCAGGTGACGTCAGCGCGTAGCTCCTCCCCCGTACGCGTTACGTTCAGAGAACTTCATCAGCAGGGTGGAGCCTAACGTACGTGCTCCTTAAAAACCTTATCCGTCGACATGGAAACCAGGATGCAAACGGGGGGGGGGGGGGGCTAAGCCTCCTCCATCAGATGAAACACAAATCCCATCTATCAGCATTCCTGCTGGAGGGGACAGAGAAAAGGATATCACATGACCTAAACACTTTCATGTAAGGAAGTGAACACTAGGTCCACACAATGACCCCTAGTGGCCAGTTAAGAAAATGCTCTCCTGAGCATATAAAATGTGAGTACATAAAAAGTGTGTAGATATAGATAATCAGAATTAGGAAAAAATAAATAAAGCAGAAATAAAATAAAATTACCTATTTTTAACCCTTCAGGGGAGAGGACCTGATGCCATGTACACACGACCGTTTTTAATGACGAGAAAAATGATTTTTTTTTAAATGTTCATTAAAAATGATCGTGTGTGGGCTTCAGAGCATTTTTCACGACGTGAAAAACGGCCATGAAAAAATTGGAACATGCTCTAATTTTGCACGTCGTTTTTTACATCGTCGTTTTTCTCATCATGAAAAAACGGCTGTGTGTGGGCTTTAACGACGTGAAAAATACGCATGCTCAGAATCAAGTATGAGACGGGAGCGCTCGTTCTGGTAAAACTAGCGTTTGTAATGGAGATGGCACATTTGTCACGCTGTAACGGACTGAAAAGCACGAGGCTGAAAAGCGCGAATCGTCGCTCAACAAATTTTACTGACATGAAGGGTGGCGCCATCCGAATGGAACTTCCCCTTTATAGAGCCGTTGTACGTCACCGCCCTTTGCTTGAGCATTTTTTTTCACGATAGTTGGCAGGTTGAGAAGAATCACGTAGAGAAAAACAACGTTTTTTTTCAATGACATTAAAAACGGTCGTGTGTACACGGCATTGGCCTCAAAAATCCAGAAAGACTCACTCTGGCACTGGCTGGCTAATACACCCCCCCCCCGTCAGTGTCTGTCAACCTTTTTGATGCCCCAAAACTTTAAGTTTCTGGGATCCTTATTGTGACACACTCAAAAATGCTTACACTATGGGATCTGAGTCCCTTTTTGATGTTATTCACGTGTACCTCCATGCGCACACTCAGGAGCCTAGAGGTCATACCAATATACAGTACTGGAGTCCACATTTGCACTCCAGCCTATATACCACCCCTTGTGTGCTACATGTTATCAGGTATTTAATCTGATACCTCCACCAGTGGAGGAAGAAACAAATTCTTTAAGTTTTTTTTTTTTTTGCATTTACATTGTTTACACGCTGGGCATCTGCCACAACCATAAAGACCGGACAAAAAAGAAAAAATCCTATTTTCTCTAATAAAAGAGGGGTCTTTGACTCCAGGTGCGATAGAACCTCGCAAAGTCGGTGCCCGTCTGTAAATAAAACGGGGTCAGCTAGGGAGAACTGTGCCAAGCACCCCCATAGCTACGCCCATGATCTGAAGAAAAAACTGCCAATCATACCAGAAATAATTCTTAGTAATTCTTAGTCTTAGCAGAATTCCTGGCACTGTTGCAAGAATTTTTTTTATGTGAGCTACTAAGATTGGATTTATTTAGAGACCATTTGACAGAGGCAATGGCCTCCCCATGACCAATAATGTATAGGGAGCCAACATCGGTCGTGACTAATATACTACTACTGGTACATGGAAGGGTTTCCATGATCTGTATAATATGCTTGGTATCTCTAAGAAAGACTGGAGTCTCACATACTAAAGGTTTCAAAAAGCAGTCTATATACCGTCCAAGGCGGGAGGACACTGAATCAATGCCGTTCACAATGGGTCTCCCAGGAGGGGATTGGCCATCCTTATGAATTTTTGGTATGCAATAGATCGGTGTCCTACACGCATTTGGATCCAGAAAATGTGCCTCCTTGGTGAGAAGCTTGTGTTTCAGACCTTTTTGTACCAATACTGGTAACTCCCCTTTAAACTGAAAGATGGGGTTGCTCTTCAATATTTGATAAGTATTGCGATCCCCTAGTAGTCGTTGCATTTCT
This sequence comes from Rana muscosa, assembly GCA_029206835.1. Classification (NCBI taxonomy): domain Eukaryota; kingdom Metazoa; phylum Chordata; class Amphibia; order Anura; family Ranidae; genus Rana; species Rana muscosa. Next base: position 272,568,127 of record CM055120.1, on the reverse strand, counting down.
TGCACATAGGTTTTACTCATTACTACCTGGCCACTCCCCTTATCAGCGGGGTGGATCACTAAATCTTTTTTGGTTGCCAACTAGGAAACACATTTTTTGATATATGAAGGGTCCCTAACTTTAACTTCATATTTTCCAGATCACTTAAAACCATATTCCTAAAGACGTCTATGTGTTTAATATGGACATTTGGGGGGTTGAAAAACAATTTGTTACCCAAATTGGAGTGCATGCCAACTGGGACTAACGTAGCCCTTTCCGCAGGTTTAGACAAGAAGTACTTTTTAATGTTTAAACTCCTAACGAACTTTTGAAGATTGACATATGTATGAAATTTACTGAAATTGCATACGGGCAAACTTAAGGCCCTTGTCAAGAACCTACGTTAATCATCAAACAGAACAGACCCACTGATGTTGAAAATGCCTGTACCTAATGTTTTTTTTTCCTTTTTATTTCTCCTTCCTGCTCGTCTTCCTCTCGATTTCTTCTTTCCCCCCATACATGTTTCCTGCAGGCAACTGAGCAGGAGGGCCCCACCACTGGGGGCTCGGGTTCCCTAAAAAAAAAAATCGCCCCTCAAATAGGGTCTGGAAATGGTTAGCAACAGGGATAGGGGCTTCTCTCTATATGAAAAAAGCAAAAAAAAGTCTGGCGCCAGGAAACCGGGATGTATATGACAGTGGGAATAAAACTTAGCAGCTTATTGGGCACATGTAGGACGCAATGTGGAAGAACACACCAGGAGAGATGTGATAGAAATGTGTACAATCAGAAGCAACCATACAAAAAACTGCTATTTAGGCCAAGTCTTGTGCGGACAAAATGAATAGGCAAAAATCAAAAAAGCAGAACTATTTATCGATTTAATGTTGCCATAGATTAATATGTTAAACAATTCAATTCCCCTTTGCATAGATGGACAACAGTCAGCTTGCTCAGCACTATAGTGATACTTTATGAAGGCGGCCAATAGACCGGCTGATGGGAAAGTTTGCTGCAGTGATGGAATCCTCATGTGTCCCCTGTGAAGTCCACACGTTCGGGGAGGGGAGAGGAAAGCGGCCCAAATTCTGTGTGGAACGGGAGCCGAATTGAGCTTCAACTGAATCCCAGCAATGAGTGGTAAATCAGCCGGCCAGCTGTGGATGGAAAGAGGAGCCGGAAGACAGTGTGAACGAGCTTCAATAGGACCACAAAGTACGTGGGACTCCCGGGCGTGACGTCAGAGCTCAGTGAGACCGAATCCAAAGCGAAGGCATGGAGCTCAGAGTGGTAAAGAGCAAGCTGAATGAGGCAGGGAGAAAACATCTTGACAACGCGTATCGGGGCGTGGCCCATCCTCAGGTCATGTGACTTAGTCAGCCAATGGAGTTTAAATAGGAAAGGACTGCAGAAAAGTGAACATTTTTAAAGGGAACCATAACAGGTTTCATCCACTGCAGCAAACCTACCGTATTTATCGGCGTATAACACGCACCCTAACTTTAAGAGGGAAGTTTCAGGAAAAAAAACTTTCCACAGCCCCCTGCGTATAACACGCAGGCACAGTTTACCCTCTATTTTCAGGGTGAAAAAGTGAGTGTTATACACCAATAAATACAGTATATTATTAATAACAATGGATAAAGAGAAGTGCAGCGCTTGTAAAACATGTATCAATATTCCTGTATCGATAAAGTGCAGACGTGCAGAGAAATGCAACTACATAAAATTAAATATGCATATATCAATTAATGTGTAAGCAAAACCATGTGCCATATAATAAGATGTGACAAAGTGCAATAATAAAAAGTGACATGTATGTGATAAAAAGTCTATATAAGTGACTAAAAATCCTTGTGGAAATAAAGGATAGGGATATGAAGGATTACAAGGAGAATGTGGTCTTTAACCACTTAAGCCCCGGACCAATATACAGCTTAAAGACCAGAGGTGTTTTTACAATTTGGCACTGCGCTGCTTTAACTGGTAATTGCACGGCCATGCAATGATCTACCCAAACGAAATTTGCGTCCTTTTTTTCCCACAAATAGAGCTTTCTTTTCATGGTATTTGCTTGCCTCTGCATTTTTTTTTTTTTTGCGATATAAATGGAAAGACCGAAAATTTTGAAAAAAAATAAATATTTTCTAATTTTTGTTATAAGAAAAATCTAATAAACTCAATTTTAGTAATACATTTAGGCCACAATTTATTCAGCCACATGTCTTTAGTAAAAAATATTTCAATAAGCGTATATTTATTGGTTTGCTCAAAATTTATAGCGTCTACAAACTAGGGTACATTTTCTGGAGCTTACACAGTGTCACGATCAGGCGTCGGGATTGAAGACCAATTGCAATAGCAGTGGCAGGACAGGTATAAAGGCAGTCACTTCTTGCAGATGACACAGGCTCCCCTGAGGTGCGGAGTCTAAGTACTAGCTGGTTTTCCCCAGAGCTCCTGATGGTGGAGATGGATTTAGCTGCAAGCTAGTACCAGGTCGCAGTCCAAGTTTGCCCCACCAGGGTGTGAGCAAGCCGGGGTCCAATAGTGGATAACAGACAAGGATGAAACAGCAGCGTGGTCAGAAAACAAGCCAAGGAATCAATCACGAGTGGCTGCAGGTTGGGATCAAGCAGTAGAGTAGTCCACGAACAGGCCGAGGGTCAAACATGGGTGGTTGCAGATTGGGATCAGGCAGTAGAGAAGTCCAGGAACAAGCCAAGGGTCAATCACGAGTGGTTGTAGGTACAGATGGCAGCAGGAAAGACAACAGCAAGGCACCGGCAGGGAAGGCACAATAACCTGGCAAAGAGGAAGTGCTGAGACAAGGCTTTTATAGGAAGTTCATGGGAGGAGCAAGGAGTTCAAGGTTCAACAGCAATCAAGACACCAAGCAGAGTAGTCTAATGGATCAGCCAGGTTTGTCCAGCAGATCAGGCAGGGAGCTGTCCAGCATCCCAGATAGCTCAGTGGGAAGAGTCAATGCCAGACACAGATGAGGTCCCAGGTTCAAGCCCAGGTCCTGACACACAGCTTTTAATTTATGACTGCCTATCTCATTTCTTGAGGTGCTAAAATGGCAGGGCAGTACAACCCCCCCCAAATGACCCCATTTTGGAAAGTAGACACCCCAAGGAAATTGCTGAGAGGCATGTTGAGCCCATTGAATATTTTTTATTTAGTTTTTGTTCCAAGTGATTGAATAATGACAAAAAAAACAAAACATTTTTACAAAAAGTTGTTACTAAATGATCTATTGCTCGCACATGCCATGGTTAGATGTGGAATTGCACCCCAAAATACATTTTGCTGCTTCTCCCGAGTACGGGGATACCACATGTGTGGGACTTTGGGAGCCTAGTCGCGTAGGGGGCCCTGAAAACCAATCACTGCCTTCAGGATTTCTAAGGGCGCAAATTTTTGATTTCACTCCTCACTACCTATCACAGTTTTGAAGGCCATAAAATAGCACAAACCCCCCCCCCCCCCAAATGACCCCATTTTGGAAAGTAGACACCCCAAGCTATTTGCTGAGAGGCATGGTGAGTATTTTACAGCTCTCATTTGTTTTTGAAAATTAAGAAAAAAATATATATTTATTTATTTTTTTTCAATTTTCAAAACTGTGACAAAAAGCAAGATCTGCAAAATACTCACCATACCTCTCAGCAAATAGCTTGGGGTGTCAACTTTCCAAAATGGGGGTTTGTGCCATCTGGGCATTCCATGGCCTCACCCTTAGAAAGCCTGAAGGCGGTGCTTGGTTTTTGGGGTCCCTTACGCGGCTAGGCTCCCAAAAAGTCTCAAACGTGGTATCCCCATACTCGTGAGAAGCAACAGAATGTATTTTGGGGTGTAATCCCACATATGCCCATGGCATGTTTGAGCAATATATCATTTAGTGACAACTTTGTGCAAAAAAAAAAAATAATAATAAAAAAAAAAAAATTATTTTTCCCGCAACTTGTGTCAAGATATAAAATATTCCAAGGACTCGACATGCCTCTCAGCAAATAGCTTGGGGTGTCTACTTTCCAAAATGGGGTCATTTGGGGGCGGGGTTGTAACTGTCCTGGCATTATATGCACAAAATTATGAAGCTTATGTCACACATCATCCACTCTTCTAACCACTTGAAGACCAAGCCCTTTCTGACACTTTTTGTTTACATGGAAAAACATATTTTTTTTTTGCAAGAAAATTACGTTGAACCCCCCAAACATTATATATTTTTTTTAAAGCAAAGGCCCTACAGATTAAAATGGTGGGTGTTGCATTTTTATTTTCCACACAGTATTTGCATAGCGATTTTATTTAAAAAAAATTTTCAAACGTATTTTTTGGGGAAAAAATACACTTTTTTTATTGTTTTTATTTTAATGCACTAAAACACACTATTGCCCAAATGTTTGATGAAATAAAAAAGATGATCTTAGGCCAAGTACATGGATACCAAACACGACATGCTTTAAAATTGCGCACAAACGCACAGTGGCGACAAACTACATACATTTGTAAAAGTGTACCTGTCACTACCTATTGCCATCATAGGGGATATTTACATTCCCTGAGATAAAAATAGAATAAAAAAAAAGCACCCCTGTCCCGCCCTGCTCTTGTGCAAAGGCGAACGCAAGCGTCGGTCTGGCGTCATATGTAAACGGCAATTGCACCATGCATGTGAGGTATCACTGCGAAGGTCAGATCGAGGGCAGTAATTTTAGCAGTAGACCTCCTCTGTAAATCTAATGTGGTAACCTGTAAAGGCTTTTTTTTCTTTTCATTTTAATTGGGGTCTATTAGACCCTAGATCTTTCCTCTTGCTTCAAAGCATCTGACCACACCAAGATCGGTGTGATAAAATGCTTTCCCAATTTCCCAATGGCGCTGTTTATATCCGGGGGGGACATTCCCTCCCACTGCTTATAAAAGCAGTCTAGAGGCTAATTAGCCGCTAGGATTGCTTTTACATGAAAGCCGACCGCTGGCTGAAAAGAATGATACCTAAACCCGCAGGTATCATTCTGGTATAACCATTCAAAGTCCAGCAACATACCAGTATTGGTATAACATGTATTGTAATCTTTTTGCCTCTTGGCTGAATGAAAAAAAGAGATTGATCGATGGGTATGCCCACCATTAGAATACCTCCCTTCATCCAACCACTTCTAATGATGGGCATATATGCACCATTTATATATGCCGAAGCATGGGGGCATCTGTTTTTCTTGCGTCTATCTAGCAAGGTTACTTTGTGGTATAAGCAAGGAAGCTGAGACTTCTGCAGTGTGTAAATGTGCTTTTACTATACAAAGATGCTGTACATACAAACTATTAAAATGATAGGAATACAATACAAGACTGACAGACCTCTATAACAAGCAAAATGCCTAGCAAATGAACAGCCTATGGTCTATAACAGTACAAATACATTTAAAGGTTACTTAACTTAGATTACTCTATGTTCATGATCTCCACTGCTGGTGACCAGGCATCTTCTTATGATGAGTGGCTTCTGATCTTCAAGCTTGCATGAGCCCCCCCCCCCCCTCAGTCTTTACTCATCCTTTTATGTACAAGTTTGTTGACAACTTGTCTCCATAACAACCGATTAACAGTCATTCAGTAAACAGTTTGTAGAAAGGGGGGGGGGTTCCGGCCCTCCTAGCGATGTGATGCCTTTAAAATGAATGTAATAGTGGCTCTAATGGCACTTCTAAGTCAATCTGTATATTAAAAAACAAGAGGAGGCAGCCATCCTCAGAGGGTATCCATGTCCTCTGTCAGCAAGAAGTGTAAAAATGAAGGGGGTTGAGGCGCCAACTAAATTAATCCTACTGTAATCATTAATGTAAGTGTAGCGGGGTCTCCTTTAAGGCCCCTGGACTACGTTACCCAGAACCCCGTTCGGCACCCAGGGTGCATTGGGCCGCCGCAGAGACTCATGGGTGGGGCTATATAAGAAGAGGGCGAGGCTCGGCCTCTTTGGACACTGCGCTGCAAGCAATCGGACTCCCTGTGCGGATCCGCTGCTGTGTAACGCCTGGGCCTTGCATACCGACCAAAGCGCCTTCCACCCCACTGCGGAGCCTGGGTGGCACCTGTTCCTGCTCGAGTTTGCTGGCATCAGCTGGACCGGAGACCCGGCCGTTGGAGACACTGTGTGCGGATACACAGTGGTGGAAGCCCGGACTGAGATCCCAGTCCGGAGTGGTGAGCGAGCACTTGCTCACTTCATTACCCTTTTACTTTGTTGGGCCTAGTGACTGCCTTGGCCCACCCTGTTATTTACTACCCCTTGAATTACAAATCTTGTTTCCTGAAAGTGCACCACCGTTCAAGTTGCATGCGAAGAACTGTTCTCATAAGGGACTGAGTTTTAATCTGGGTCAGGCCTGACCAGGGTGGGGGTTAAAACTTTGTTGCTGCGCCATATTGCGCAAAGTGATAGTGCAGAGTGATCACCCGCCAAATGCAACTATCACTGATGAATATGTTTATCCCTGCAGGGCTCTGCATGTATACTATTTGATGTGTTTAACTTTAAATCCTTATACCAAAGTAAATCAAGTTATATTTTATCACATTGGTATCAGTGTCATCTTTGCAGATAGTGGTTATCTATCAATACTGCCAGATTGTGTATAATCAGGTATAGACCGTTACGAGGTAACAATCCCTAGACTAACTGTGCCAGTGTAGGTTGAGTAGATTGCCGGGGGTTGGCGGTGCTGTATACAGGGCCCGAAACAAAACTCAGCGGCTCTCTTAACTGGGGGTAGCGCTACACGTGGGGGCTCTCGAGTCCGGGATCCTGATACAGCAAGCAACGCGCCAAAAGTACAGGCATGGACCCATTAGAAGTGGAACGGTGGTGCGCAGTGGCTGGCACCGATTTAGCCGCGGCAGTAGTTATTGAACTCCCGGCGATCTGGCAAGAAGTTATGGTAAAGCAGCTAATAATGTCGCTGTCCCCACACCAGAAAGCATGGGTCATCATGGATGTCAGGTCGAATTCTTCACTGACCCACGCACTAATAGAATGGAAGAATTAAATCCCAGAGCATTTCAAAAGTCCAAGCATAACAGCAATGGATGATCAGACCTATAGCTTAATACATGCGCTGCCAGTCAGGGGAGGATGGTTTCAGACACCAATTCCATCACCTCCACAGATATCTCCAGTGCAGTCCCCAAAAGCAGGAAGGCATAAGAAAGAGTCCCAGGTCACCACCGGCCACCCTCAGCGCAGAATTATGCGTGATCCTGGGGGAGATTGTAGCCCAGTGTAAGAAGGATCCTACAGACTACCTGATGTCGGGATACAGAAAACTTAGGATATTTTCTGGAAGGAAGCCTGTACCTTCGGGGGAAGAGGGATTTGAGGAGTGGCTAGACGGTGCCACTCAGGCTTTAGAAGAATGGGAAGTCCCAGAACACCGAAAGAAACAGAGAATCACAGAGTCTGAAGGGGCCTGCCTTGGAGGCCATACGCAACCTCAAGCTGAGCAAGAAAGACTGTGATGCACAGGATTATCTGGACATTTTGCAGAATGTGTTCGGTGGAACAGAGAAAGTCACTGAGCTCACTTACCAGCTGGAACACTGCTACCAAAAGACAGGAGAGAAACTGTCAGAGTTCATGAGGCGTCTGGATAAGATCCTGCATAAAATTATACTGAAGAAGGGAATCGATCCAAGGAAGGTGGATGAGGCCCGTGTTCAGCAGGTGTTGCGGGGAGCTCAGCCCCTAGACCCCATCGCATTGGCGCTACGCACTCGACAGGACGGGAAGAGCCTGGAGTACCCCGACTTAATCCGAGTGGTCAGAGAGGAAGAGGCTATGTTGGAAGACAAAAGAAGGAACAAAACAGTTGAGCCAACCCATCCTCCGGCAGTGATGGTCAGGACAGCCATGACCCTAGAGAGAGACTCAGAGGTGGATACCTTGAAGTCGCAGATGTCCCAAGTGTTGGGGATGCTGACCTCCCTGATGGCCAAGGATCAGGGGGTACCAGAGAGGGAAAGTCAGAGGAAGGAGCTGTTTCCAGACACCTCAGCGCCTGCATCACTGCAAGATTGGGGGGATGCAATTTGTTTCAACTGTGGAGGGGCTGGTCATATCGCCAAAGTGTGTTCCAGTCCCAAGAAAAATGAATAACCGCAAGCCGGCGGAAAACTTCAGAGGGCCCCGGTGAAGGAGTCAACCGGGTGCCCATCTCCAGTGAGCTCCAAACTGAATGAGAAGGGTAGAAAGAGAGGGGACAACACCCCTCAGAAAAAACATGGTGTCCCTCAGCGGGAATACACACCAAAGAAGGAGAATAGTATCCCTCAGCGGGTAGCTACACCCATTAAGAGGAGGGAGATCAATGCATACCAAGCCCAAGAGAGACTAAAGTCCAAAGAGAAATGGAAGAAAGAGTCAAAAAGGGAAATGCAAGGATCAAAAGAAAGAAACCCCCTCAAAGCAATATCCAGAGAAGCTGGTAGGCCCCTCACCCATAGTACCTGTCCAATATGGCTCTTGTGTAGACTCCCTCCACCTGGATACTAGGGCACAAGTGACCTTGTTATACAGAGACTTTTATGACAAGCATCTAAGCCACTTACGCATCCAGAAGATTGAAGAGTTGAAGATATGGGGTATTGGGACCAGGAGCTTCCCTTATGATGGCTATCTGTCCATAAAACTGACCTTTTGATCCATCTGTAGCCGGGAAGGCTGAAGTGTTCGACACCCTGGCTGTGGTATGCCCCCGACCGCCTGGAGCTAGCAAGAGCTCCATAATAATAGGGACCAACACGGACCTGGTTCGGAGACTCTTGGCCCCTCTAGTACGAAAGAAGGACCCCACGGTCACCAAGATCCACCCAATGCTGAAGACAGCCTACCAGCGACTGGTCTTAGAGCAGAAGGCCCCGGAAGAGGGGGTAGGAAAGGTCTGGAGGCTGGGAAGAAGAGGAATAGTGCTGCAACCCGGCGAAGTAACCTGTCTCAGAGCCACTGTGAAGCTTACTTGGGAGCAGCCTGGGCCCTTTGTCATGTTGGAACCTGACCCAAGGGAAGAACACTCGGGCTTAGAAGTAGTCCCAGAAGTGGTCCCGTTGAGGGCCTTGAAGAAGGCACACTGTAAAGTACCTGTGAGTGTCAGGAATACTATGGATGGTCCGATGGAAATCCCAGCCAGGATGTTACTGGGCCAGGTGAGCCCTGCTACCCCGGTTGTCTTGACAGATGTGGAGAAGACAGATGGAGAAAGGACTATTTTGGGAGAAGCTCTACATGGAGAACCCGAACCTGCCAAGGGCTTGGAAAGAGAGAGCCAAGGCCCAGTTGACCAAGTGGAGAAGGATCTTTTCCCAAGATGAGTTCGATGTGGGGTGTGCAAAGAGTGCCACCCACCGAATCCGCCTCCAGGAAGACAAGCCCTTCAGGGAGAGGGTCCGGCGAGTCCCATTGGCGTACCTCGAAGATTTGAGGGAACAGCTCGCCGAGCTCAAGCGAACCGGTGTTATCCGGGAGTCCAGAAGCCCCTCTGCTTCTCCGATAGTGGTGGTCAGGAAGAAGAATGGGTCATTGAGGCTATGTATAGACTACAGGACCCTCAACTGGAGAAGTATACCTGACCAGTATACCACACCAAAGATAGAGGATGCCTTACAGAGCTTGTCCGGAGCAAGGTGGTTCAGTGTAATGGATCTCAAGAGTGGGTACTATCAGATCCCCATGCATCCAGAAGACAAGGAGAAGACAGCTTTCATAACTCCAGTGGGGTTCTTTGAGTTTAACAGGATGCCCCAAGGTCTGTCTGGAGCTCCAGCCACCTTTCAACGCCTTATGGAAAAGACTGTAGGAGACATGAACCTCATCGAAGTTCTTGTTTACTTGGATGAGGGGGTAGCTACAGACCCTAAAAAGTTGGAGGCAGTCACCTCCTGGCTTAGGCCCACCACTGTGGCAGAACTCCGATCCTTTTTGGGATTCTGTTCCTACTACAGGAGGTTCGTGGAAGGATTTGCCCGGATTGCAAAACCACTAAATGAGCTGCTCAAGACGGCAGGAGATGAGGATGACTCGGGCCCCAGGAAGCCGGGGGAGTCAGTCAAGGACCAGTGGAATGAGAAGTGTGAAGAGGCCTTCCAGATGTTGAAGAAAAGCCTAACCACTGCCCCTGTCCTGGCTTACACAGACCCAAAGAAACCCTATGAACTCCATGTGGATGCCAGTCATGATGGCTTGGAAGGAGTGCTCTATCAGGAGCATGAAGGGCAACTGCAACCCGTTGCATATGTGAGCAGGCGTCTAACCCCCTCGGAAAATAACTACCCCACCCACAAGTTGGAGTTCCTGGTCCTCAAATGGGCTGTAGTCGACAAGCTAAAAAGACTACTTGTATGGGGCAGAATTCACTGTGAAAACTGATAACAACCCCCTTATCTCTTCACCACAGCAAAGCTGGATGCCACAGGACACAGATGGCTGGCGGCCCTGTCTGCGTTCAACTTTAGCCTGAAATATAGACCTGGGGCTGGAAATCGAGATGCGGGCGCCTTGTCAAGAAGATCCCATGCTCCCAACAGCAGTACAGAAGACTGGATCCAAGTGGCACCCGATGGGGTGCGGGCCCTCTGTCAGGGGGCTGAACTCCAGGCCAGTGGCGGTTCAAGAGCAGAAGAGATAGGAGTCACTGTAGTAGGGGTCCCCAAAAATACTGTGGGGTAACTCAGCTGGAAGAGGCTGACTTGCCAAAACTGTCAAAGGAGTTGAGGTGCGACCAATTGGAAGACCCCATGGGGAGATTGGTCCTGGAAGCCCTGGAGAGTCAGGATCCAGATAAACTCTTACGCCACCATTCAAAGGAAGCTCGTCTGCTGAGGAAGGAATGGGACAGGCTGCAGGTACATCAGGGAGTGGTCTACCGAAGGGGCCCCTCTGATGACCTAGAAGACAAATGCAACTGTTTCTGCCCGAGAAACATCAAGAGACCGTCCTGGTCGCCCTGCACGACAATCATGGCCACTTGGGAGCGGAAAGGACCTTCCAGCTCGTTAGGAACCGGTTCTATTGGCCCTGCATGAGGAATACTGCCACTCCTGTGCACGCTGCATCCAGAGGAAGACTTTACCCCACCAAGCTGCCCCAATGGGCCATCTGCAAAGTCAAAGCCCACTGGATTTGGTATGCATTGATTTTCTCTGCCTCAAACCCGACTTGAGTGGACTAGGAAATGTTCTGGTGATAACCGACCATTTCACCCGGTATGCCCAGGCTTTTCCAACCAAAGACCAGAAGGCTTCCACTGTAGCTAAAGTACTCATGGATAAATACTGTATTTATTGGCGTATAACACTCACTTTTTTACCCAGAAATTAGAGGGTAAACTGTGCCTGCGTGTTATACGCAGGGGGCTGTTGAAAGTTTTTTTTCCTGAAACTTCCCTCTTAAAGTTAGGGTGCGTGCTATACACCTGTGCGTGTTATACGCCGATAAATACGGTACTTTGTACACTAGGGGCTACCCCAACGGCTCCACTCGGATCAAGGGAGGGACTTTGAAAGTCGGCTGATAAGGAAGCTCCTGGATTCTTTAGGGATCAAGAAGACCCGAACTACCCCCTATCATCCACAAGGTGATGCTCAGCCGGAGAGGTTCAACTGAACCCTGCTCAACATGCTGGGGACTTTGAGTAGTGAAAAGAAGCAGCATTGGAGCAAGCATATAGCAGCAATTGTACATGCATACAACAGTACCACAAGTGACGCTACAGGGTACTTGCCCTATCGACTTATGTTCGGAAGAGAAGCAAGACTACCGGTAGATCTGGCTTTTGGTACCTCCATAGACCATTGCTCGGCCACTTCACACAAGGGATATGTAGACACAGTTTAAAATTGGCCTATGAGCAGGCCCAAGCAGCCTCGGATCAAAGGGGAGCCCGCAACAAGAAAAACTTTGATCTAAAGGTCCGTATTCAGGATCTGCAACCTGGGGACAGAGTGCTGCTACGGAACTTGGGGGTCCCTGGAAAGCACAAGCTTGCAGACAGATGGAGATGCAGACAGATGGAGACCTGAACCCTACGTTATTTGCAAGAAACTGCCGGGCCTACCTGTTTACAGACTAAAGCCAGAAGGAAAAGTGGGGCCCTTAAAGACTTGGCACCGGAACAATTTACTCCCACTTGCCGAAGCAGTCCGGATACCCCCTGCAAGGGATTCCCCTGAGTCAACTTCCATCCTGGATACTCCCAAGCCAAGCACCAGGTCCCAGACTCCTCAGATTGATGAATCAGATGTCTCTGAATTAAGTGAGGATGAGAGAGAAGAACTTGATTGGCTATGGCCTTCCCAGGTCCCAGAAACTTCTGCTATAGATCTTCCACCTACTGAAGATGCCATAGATAGTACACTGAATGCAGAAGCTACTGAGTTCATCCCGTCCAGTCCTTTGTCTTGGGAAGATGCCTGTGACTTATGCCCCGTACACACGATAGTTTTTAATGTCATTTTTTAAACCAACGTTTTTCTCCTCGTTTTTTTTTTCATGTTTCCTCTCAAGCCTGCCTTGCGTACACACCATCATTTAAAAAAACGATCAAGCAAAGTGCAGTGACGTTCAACACGTACGACGGCACTATAAAGGGGAAGTTCCGTTCGAATGACGCCACCCTTTGGGACGCTTTTGCTAATTCCGTGTTTCCGCGTGTTAGTAAAAGTTTGGTGAGGGACGATTCGCGCTTTTCAGTCTTCGTGCTTTGAAGATCGTTTTCGGGAGTTCAGATTGCGCCTGTGGGTTCGTATCTGTTTAGCACTGCTTGTAGTCAGTTCGTATCTGTTTATTCAGTGCGGCCTGCTCTGCACGTTCGTGTTTTTCAGCTTGTTCTTCATAGGCCTTGCTGTTCTTCCGTGCGTTCTTCTAGTACGTTCTGTTCAGCCGACCGTTATCTAGCCATGTTGCGGCTACGTACTCGTCGTAGAGTTCGTGCTGTAGTTGGTGCAGGGGTTCATGCTGTATCCCGACTCCATGCCATGAGCAGGGTCAGGAGGAGTTCATGGACCAAGAATTGGTTGCTCCAGCGTCACCAATTCTGTCACATGCCTTTGTTGCGGGAGATCAGGGAGAATAATCCTGATGATTTCAGGAATTTTCTCAGGATGTCTGACCCCGTATTTCAGCAGCTGTTGGCTTTGGTGTCCCCCTATATTACCAGGCAGGACACCGTTATGCGGGAAGCCATCAGTGCTGAGCAGAGGCTCATCGCCACGTTGCGATACCTGGCTACTGGGAGAAGCCTGCAGGACCTTAAGTTCTCCACAGGCATCTCCCCCCAGGCTCTGGGGATCATTATACCAGAGACTTGTTCTGCCATCCTTCAAGTTTTGCAGGAGGACTATATTAAGGTAAGTGTTCTTCTTCAAAAATTCACATTGTATGGTTTTTATTTTGGGATATTTTTAATTTGCTTTATTTGCAGTCCCTAATTCACATGATTCTTAGCTGCAGGGAATGTCCCCTTTCTCCCCATGTTTTATTATTTAAAGTTTGGTGTTTGAGGCCTACCTGTAAATTTGGCTTACCTAACCTCTCCAGCATGCTATCCTGGGGCCATACCTACCTTGCCTAGTCATTTCCATGTTTTTTATTATATGTTCCATCGTAGTGCTTTACCCAAAACGCACTCTAAATTTTGCCTCGGAATGTTTCATTGTTGTTAACTTCAATACAGAGTGCTACAGCCTTCATGTGTGATATTCCCAACTCATCTTCAACCCTTCCCCCCCCCCCCCCCCCCCCCCATAATTATTTTTTTTTATTTTTTTTTCTTGCTTCCAAATTTTTTCGTTTTTAACAGTTTCTACCAATGTTGGCCATGAATGTGTGTATGAAATCAGCTTTCAATGTTTCTGGCTCCAAGTATTAATTTGTTATTTCTTTAATTCCACAGTTCCCTTCTTCGCCACATGAATGGCAGAATGTGGCTTCCGAGTTTGCCCAGCGATGGAACTTTCCGAACTGTGGAGGAGCCATCGACGGCAAACATGTTTGGGTCGTCCCACCACCCCATTCGGGATCCTTTTATTATAATTATAAGGGGTTCCACAGCGTCGTGATGATGGCAGTGGTGTCGGCCACCTACGAGTTCCTCTATGTGGACGTTGGCAAGAATGGCAGGATGTCTGATGGAGGAGTTTTTGCCCAGACGGAGTTTGGAGAACGGCTCCTTTTGGATCTGCTGGCCTTGCCACCCGCGGAGCAGAATGTGGAGGGACTACCTTTTGTGTTTGTGGCGGATGAGGCGTTTGTCCTGGGACCCCATTTGATGAGGTCATTCCCGCAACGCACCCTCACCCCTGAGAGGAGGGTTTTCAATTATCGGCTGGCCAGAGCCAGAAGGGTGGTGGAAAATGCGTTTGGGATCATGGCCAGCCGATTTCGCCTCTTCCTTACCTCCATCCACCTTGCCCCATACAAATGGAACCATGTGGTTATGACGTGCTGTGTGCTGCATAATTTCGTAAGGGTGCATTCAACGAGTTATATATCTTTGAGTGGGCCTGAGGCCTCTTTAATCAATGCAGAAACTTTGGTGGCCCTGGAACCTGGCCGTCCTGGCTTGGCCCCCCCAACCGGACGTGAGGTCCGTAACCAATATGTGGACTATTTTATGGGTAGGGGGGCCATTGAAATGCCAGACAATCTCTAATAATTTTAGGCCATAAAAATAAAACTTTTTTAAAAAGTAAAGATTAGTTTGTCATTTTTATTGTATAATGTTTGATGTTTCTGGTAGGTTTACCTAGTGCATTTGTTTTGCCATGTGGATTAAAAAATCTTTTAATTAGCCTTCATTGTCAGTGTAAACACCAAACATTGATTAGTTCACTCGGCACCACATTTACATAATGAAGCCACAATGATTTGTTATGTAAAAATACCTTTATTTTTTTTGTTTAGGTGGGCAACTTCCATAGAAATGTGGATGTTCCCTTAATTTCAGGTGTATTAAAACGCATGACCCGCCATGCATAAACAAACTATAGTTCTCCAAATTTTGAAAAAGCTAAACATGTGCTAGTCATTAAAGGGTAAAATAACCAAAAAAAATAGAAATCTCTGCAAGTAAAACGTTATTTGGTGTAAAAACATTAGACACGCCCAAGCACAGCCATGATATTTTGGAGCCTTTCCTCCACCCGCTTTGTATTTGCCCTGATCTCTCGCAAATCTCCCTTAATTTTTTCGAGGTCACGACAGCAGACCATCAGGTATTGGATCAGGATCTGGGCACTGTGATGTGACAACTTATTGGGGTCTTCGGCCAGAACTGCACCTAAGTGTAAAAAGAAATATGTAGGATAGAATATGTAGGCCTACATCTATTTAACATGCATGTGTCTGGTTTCTCTCTGACCTGTGGTGGTGCCACTTTCAACTTCCACAACATCACATTCCTCTCCATCCTGGGGTTCTGGGGGTATTGTTGTAGGTATTGCAATTCTCGTCTCATCTGAGGTAGCTTTTCGAATCCCTAGGGAGATTGAAATAAAAGGAATAGTTTCATTAGTAGCGACTCAATTTTGCTAAAATAAGAAACATGGAAAAAAACTTTTTAATCATTCTTTTGAAGCATGCTCCATTTTAATTTTTAACCCCTGTGCCAACCGGGACAAATGATTGGATACATAGGCCAAAACAGAGCATATACATTTTGTGAACAAATTTGAAACATTGTAACACCCCAAAGTATCTACACTGGATCACCTGTGTGTGACTCCCTCAAGCTTTTTGGCTTTAGGCCCACACTTGTACTACTGCGTTCAGATGTTTCATCAGCTGCTGAGCATTCACTCCCTTTAACATTACCATGCATATCGTTTTTCAAAATGAACAAATCTCCTTTGGATTAGCACACCAAAAATAAGTGTGGCCCAAATGTACTCCCCCAAATAATCAAAAAAACATGGGTGTTCACACTGGATGATCCGAAAACATCGTTTGAGGAACTGTACGGAGAAAGAGGTAAAATACGTCCGTTTTACTATGCGGACGAACCTAAAAAAGATGGTATCTTTCAGTGTACTATATGAAAGTTAAAAATACACGACAGAATTCAAGAAAATAATATGTACCATGGAAACTCAAGAAAAACAACTTACTTTTTAATATAACTTTCTTGATTCTTTTATATTGGTCGGCCTCCCGCAACTTCAGATCTGACCATCGTTTTCTGAGCTGTTCCTTCGTTCTGCACACCCCGAATTTTTGGTGGAGACTTTTGACCACTTTGCCCATAAGTCTGGACTTGACCAGATTAGGCCTTTTATACGGACCATGCTTGGCATCATAATCCTCCTTCTTTAAAATGGCGACCATCTCCACCATTTCCTCGAATGACATGTTGGATGCCTTATATCTCCTGGGTCTTGATTTTGGCTCCTCTGTAATTTCATCCTCTGTAGAGGTAATCTCAGCCACCTGTGTCTCCGCCATGTTTTGTGCAGCACTACGAGCGAGAAGGGGCGGGGAAAGTACAATATCGAACGTCAGGGGCGGGGAAAGTGTGCGGAGTTTCACGCATGCGCTGTGTATATAAAGTGAAGATCCATTGCTGGGAAATACGTTCATTTTTCGGGAGAGAGAGTTAGCAACGAACGTCGTGACCAAGGTACCTAACAATTTTACTTTTTGAGGTTCATCAGACGAGGAGATTTGTGTGCTCAAAATATGTAGACAATGCACAGTTGAGGAATGTTGCCTGAAATATATTTTTATTTTGGTTTCTCGCTTTTACAGATATCATGAATACTTTTAAAAACCCAGACTTCATGGGGGAGTTCATCGACAAATGGCAAGAGCTCCCTATATTATGGCAAACCAAAAGTGGCGGAAATAAAAATAAAGACGCCAGGAAAGCAGCACTGGAGAGCCTGCTTGCATTTGTGCAAACAAAGATACCCACAACAACTCTCCAAGATGTAAAAAACAAAATTGGGACCATCAGAGGGGCATACAGGACCCAGAGGACTATGGTCCTGAGGTCCCAGAGGTCAGGTGCACCAGCAGATACGGTTTATAAACCCAGTCTGTGGTACTACAGTAAGCTTGCTTTTCTGGATGACCAGCTGGAAGTGTGCGAATCTCTCTCCACCCTTCCCCCCAGAGGTCAATCCAGCCTTCCTTGTACCCAACCCTCCAGCCTTCCCTGCAGCCAGTCCTCCAGCCTTCCTGTCAACCCTGCTCTGGCTTCCACTGAGGATCAAGATCAGGGCCTTGAGGAGGCAGATTTGGAGATATGGAGCCAGGTAAAGTTTTGCTATCTATATTTCTATCGTACAAAATTATAGATTTTAAATAGATGTTAGTATTGTTAAAGGTATGTACACTTCTACCAATAAAGTTTGTGAAGAGCAAGATACAGTAGTGGCCTAATTTTATGTGTCCAAGACAACAAAACCAGGATGCGTAATCAATGAAAAGGACATAACTTTTGGCATTGATTTCAACAATGTCTAGAGGTGAACAATGTCTGTGAATGATGATGTGGCAAAATAAATAATGTCCCTTTCTTTTTTTACAGCCAGAGCAGAGCCAGGAAGAGGGTGATGTTGGGGATCAGGAGGAGGCTGGGCCCAGTGGCACCCAGGAGGAGGCTGGGCCCAGTGGCACCCAGGAGGAGGCTGGGCCCAGCACAAGAGCCCAGATGCCTCCCCTGGTAGTTAAACCACGAGGGCCAAGGAGAGGTAGGCAGGTGGAGGAGGAAACCAGGGCCTTCCTCAGAGAGGCAACAGCGGCCCTCAGAGAGGCACCCTCTGTTGAAGAGGGATTTGCCGCAGTCCTCGCCCACAAACTAGGGCAAATGGAGTTGCAGCAAAAAATTTACAGTGAGACCCTGCTATTGAAAGTCATCAATAAGGGCGTGCTGGGTGAACTCACTAGGTACACGGACATAACGGAGGTTGTCCCTACTCCTCCACCTCCTCCTCCTCCTACTACTACTCCTCCTGCCACAACCTCTCCTCCTGATCCCCAGCCTCCAAGGAAGAAACCAACCAAGGCTGCAGAGAAGGCTGGAGAGAAGGCTACAAGGAAGAGAAGAAAATAATGCCTGCTGTAGTACCACAGACTGGGGACATATAGGACTTATCTGCTGTGGCTCCTGACCTCTGGGAGCTCAAGACAAGATTGGGCTCATTTTTTGGGGGGATCTAATCTCTATTTTGGTTTGGACATCTTGTATGGTTGTTGTGGGGTGAAAGGGATGCACAAATGCAAGCAGGCTCTCCAGTGCTGCCTTCTACTTTAATTTGTTAATGTTCTGAAATAAAAAAAAATTGAGTGCCCTTTAAATACTTGACTATGTGATTTGTATTTCAAAAGAGAGCTTGCTAGGAAGCAGGCAGGGACATCTCAAATTATATTATTGTTATTATCAGGGGACACAAACCTCCCTGAGGCCAAATGAGACACATTTGGAAGGTTGTTGTGGTAACTTTACACAAGAATAATTTAAGCCAAAAATTTTTAAAAAAGGCCAAAAAAAATAACCAAAAAGAATATAAAATTTAAAGAAAAAAGGAGAATTAACTTATTTTATTATTATTAGTATTATTTAGGAGGGAGGTGCGGCTTAAAAATAATATTTTATAATCATTAGAGCAATTTGGAATTACTTTAGAAACAAGTTGGCCATAAAACTCTCAATGTCAAAAGAAGAACGGAATGCGCTGCATTAAAACGATGCTATTAATTCCACCGTGACGAATGTGCCATCTCCATTTCCAACATTAGCTTTACCAAAACGAGCGCTCCCGTCTCATAGTTGCTTCTGAGCATGTGCGTTTTTTTTCACGTCGTGAAAGCATACACACTATCGTTTTTCACGTCGTTAAAAAAAACGACATGAAAAACGACGTGAAAAAAGAGAGCATGTCCGGAATTTTTAATGGCCGTTTTTCACGTTGTTAAAAATGCTCTGGAGCCTACACACGATAATTTTTAATGGCCATTTTTAAAAATGGCATTTTTAACGGCATGAAAAACGATCGTGTGTACGCGGCATTACTCTTAGAGGAGGATCCGAGAGATTCTATGTACCTCCCTGCTCCTGAGTCGAGCGTCCCAGAACCAGTGGAAACTCCAAGTCGGTTCCAGAAGAGGAACCTGTATTACCAGAACCAGAAATCCCAAGGGAACGAAGGATGAGAAGGACCATAAGGCCTTCCTGAAAATTGACTTACCCACAAATGGGGGAGAGCTCAGAAGACACTGTGGTCACTGCCAGGAGGAGTGTGCAAGACCCTGATCCCTCCACTGTCTATTTAGTGGGGGGCAACCCCAACTCACCCGCTGGCACAGCTAGGCAGGCCACGAATAACAGTGTGACCTGTGGGCAGGGAAGTATATCCCCTCGTTTTTGGTGGGAACTTCCTCTGCCGACAACATACGCAGCTTTGTCAAATGTGCATAGTATGTGTTAACGTTTATCTTTGGGGACCAAAGAGTTTAAGTGGGGGGAGTGTGTAGCGGGGTCTCCTTTAAGGCCCCTGGACTACGTTACCCAGAACCCCGTTCGGCACCCAGGGTGCATTGGGCCACCGCAGAGACTCATGGGTGGGGCTATATAAGAAGAGGGCGAGGCTAGGCTCGGCCTCTTTGGAGACCGCGCTGTAAGCAATAGGACTCCCTGTGCGGATCCACTGCTGTGTAAGGCCTGAAGCCTGGGCCTTGCATACTGACCAAAGAGCCTTCCACCCCACTGTGGAGCCTGGGTGGCACCTGTTCCTGCTCGAGTTTGCTGGCATCAGCTGGACCAGAGACCCGGCCGTTGGAGACACTGTGTGCGGATACACAGTGGTGGAAGCCCGGACTGGGATCGCGTCCAGAGTGGTGAGCGAGCACTTGCTCACTTCATTACCCTTTTACTTTGTTGGGCCTAGTGACTGCCTTGGCCCACCCTATTATTTACTACCCCTTGGATTACAAATATTGTTTCCTGAAAGTTCACCACCGTTCAGGTTGCATGCGAAGAATTGTTCTCATAAGGGACTGAGTTTTAATCTGGGTCAGGCCTGACCAGGGTGGGGGTTAAAACTTTGTTGCTGCGCCATATTGCGCATAGGGAAAGTGATAGTTGCACGTGGCGGGTGATCACTCTGCACTATCACTGATGAATATGTTTATTGCTGCAGGGCTCTGCATGTATACTATTTGATGTGTTTAACTTTGAATCCTTATACCAAAGTAAATCCAGTTATATTTTATCACATTGGTATTAGTGTCATCTTTGCAGATAGTGGTTATCTATCAATACTGCCAGATTGTGTATAATCAGGTATAGACCGTTACGAGGTAACAATCCCTATACTAACTGTGCCAGTGTGGGTTGAGTAGATTGCCGGGGGTTGGCGGTGCTGTATACAGGGCCCGAAACAAAACTCAGCGGCTCTCTTAACTGGGGGTAGCGCTACATAAGTATATATACTTACAGGTTCACTTGAAAATGATATCCATCGAGGATGGGGGTGTTCTGAGGTCTGTTGGTGCCGCTCTGCTGGCTCTGGCAAAGTTCCCCTCGGCCGTGAAGTCCAAAAGTCGAGAGTAATGTGGTATTTTTATTGTCTTATGTTAGAACTCATTAACACAAGTGGTGAGGGGGGGCTTTCAAACCTTGCAGTTGAGTCAAGTTTTTACCCCCCTACTGCTACTCCCGTTAGCTGCATACAGGCAGTGGCTGGGGGTGTACACATATTGCAGCCATGTTTAGTGTCATGGCAGGAATTACACCCTGTATTGCTTTTGGCAGGTGCTTCCACCCACTGTGTACAACCGCTTCAACTGAATGGGGATGCTCTGCAACAGCCCCACGAGTGTGTGTGCAATACACTAGTGTGGGGGATCAAGAGGTTGAAGCAGGTGGTGATACAACACCTCCTCACTGCATGTCTAATGCTTTCTAAAGAGTGATCTGCATGTGGATTGCTCTTCAGAAAGCAAAACGAGTGTGAATGAGCCCTGATGCCGCGTACACACGATCGTGATTCACGGCGGTGAAAACACCGCCGTGAATCACGACATGAAAAAAAATGAAAAACGAGGGAACGGAATGTTCCCCCCACACACGACCGTTTTTCCCGTCATTTTTTTCTTTGTCGAGAAAAACGACCGTGTGTGGGCTCCGTGGCAGTGTTTCCCTATGGGAAAACTGCCGTGGAAAAAAATGCTGGAAAAAACGATGAGGAAAATTAGAACATGTTCTAATTTTTCTCATCGTGATTAATGCCGTTTTTCCCGTCGGGAAAAACGGCAAAAAGCCCACAGACGATCGTTTTTCTCGTCCAAAGGAAAAAATATCATTTTTCCCGACGGGAAAAATGATCGTGTGTATGCGGCATAAGGCTTTAAGGTGAAGCAGAGAGACAGAACACACAGACCTTGCATTCTTTTCTCCCAGGTAGAGATCTAATGTAAGAAACATTATTTCTGCTGGTTTAAAGGAATGCAAGTCTGTGTTCTGTCCCTCTGATGATGATCTTTCACAGCCCGGTGTCAGGATGAACATGAACAGACTGTGATGCCGCGTACACACGGCCGTTTTTCCCGTCAAAAAAAACGACATTTTTCCCATTCGACGAGAAAAACGATAGTCTGTGGGCTTTCTGTCGTTTTTTTCGACGAGAAAAACGGCATTAAAAACGACGAGAAAAATTAGAACATGTTCTAATTTTTCTCGTCGTTTTTTTCGACATGTTTTCCGCGGCAGTGTTTCCCATAGGGAAACACTGCCGCGGAGCCCACACATGGTCGTTTTTTTCGACCAAAAAAAAAATGACATTTAAAACGGCCGTGTGTGAGGGGAACAAGCTGTTCCTCGTTTTTAACGTCGATTTTTTTCGACGGTGTTTTCACCGTCGAAAAAAACGATCGTGTGTACGCGGCATAAGAGCATGTCTTCCTCGGATCCTGTTCCCCTCTCTCTGCTGCCTGCACTAAACAATCAATCTACCATGCTGCTGCCCCTCTCCCTATCACTGACTATCCATGCTGCTGCTTTCTATTCCTGAAGCAAAGGAAAAAAACTCACTGTGAATCAGAGGAGAAAAGTTTGTAACTAACGGTTCGGGTCTCTCAAAATGCAATGGCATCTTTGGGAGACCCTGTGTAAGTGTGTCCTAGTCTGTGAAATGCTGTACCCTACGCTAAAACTTCACTAGTGTGTGGAAGCGTTCAAAACATTTACCAATGTAAGGATTGTCAGGACAGCGTGGACAATAACGGGTGTCACGCCTAAATCTGCGCTTGCTACAGACACGACATCTTCTTTGGGGGGCTCATTGGGTAGGGGTACTCTCTCGAGGGCAGCCGGCTTACTGCATTTGGTTGGGAATGATGAGGTGCCGAACCGCCTGGATACAGGAGGTCTGTGACTATCTCATTCTGGAATTTAAGGAAGGATAAAGTCCCGCCTGAAGCTCTGTATAGCACATGAGCGTTCAGCAAAGCCAATTTAAATAAGTAAATAGACACTTTTTTTTGTACCAGCGTCTCGCCTTACGGGCAATGTGATACGTCGCCAACAACTGGTCGTTGAGGTCCACCCCTCCCATATTTTGGTTATATTCGTGGACACAGAGGGGTTTCTCCACCACACCAGTCGCCGTACAAATTTGGACTGTCGTGTCTGCGTGAAGGGAGGTAAGAACGAAAACATTCTTATTATCCCTCCACTTCACAGCAGGCTCTCTCCCCCAGCCTAAGATGAGAATCTACAAGCCCCTGGGGAAAGCCCAATCTGATGATCAAACAAGTGACTAAAAAGTGGCACGCTCGTGTAATAATTGTCCACATACAAGTGGTACCTCTTTCCGAATAAGGGTGACACCAAGTTCCACACTATCTTGCCAGAGCTCTCTATGTAATCTGGGCAGTTCTCCGGCTCTACGTGACTGTCTTTTCCCTCATAAACCATAAAGCTCCATACATAGCCTGTTGCCCTGTCACAGAACTTGGAGAGCTTGACCCCATATCTGGCAAACTTGCTGGGAAGGTACTGTTTGAAAGACAAGCGGCCATAAAATTTTAATCAGGAACTCCTCAACGCAAACAACTTGATCGGGAGTAAACAAGGCTGCAAAACGTTCGAAGTGGTTTATGAGGGGCCAAATTTTGTAAAGCCGATCGTATTCAGGGTCTCCACAAGGACAACAAAGTTCATTGTCGTTTGAAGTGCATGAACCACAAGATCTGCTCGTATTGTTTCCTGGACATGGAGGCAGAGAACACGGGCATATGGTCAATTGGGTGCGTGGACCAATAGGCGCCCAACAACGAGAATTTGTGTGCCCATGTTGAGAGAGCCCCAGAAAGATCTTAAATTCGGAAACAGTAATTGTTTCCCAATCTCTGGCAAGGGAAGGCAACTGGGGATTAGCGCCAATGAATTGACCAGCATATAAATTACTCTGGTCCACAATAGATCTATAGAGATCTTCCGTGAAAAAACAGCGAATAACAATCAAGTGGCGTAAAATCATCTGTTTCCACCTGAATACCGGGTTGGCCAGTGAATGGGGGAAGTACAGGTGCTGCAGAAGTGGTGGGGACCCAATCAGGATTGGCTAATTCTGCAGGAAGGGCACTATGGGCCTTCCTTTGTCTTCTTCTTGGTGGCAGCGGGACACTACTTGTGCTTGCCTCCTCGCCAGCTTGAACTGCACTTATGGGACTCGTCACGTCACCAAGTGTTACTGCAGTGCTGGATGTACGTCCAGGGTGTACTAGGCCACTGGTGCTTGCCAGTTCACCAGAATAAATAGCGGCGCTAGTACTTCTCTGCTCCATAATACGAAAGCCCTGCGGTTCTTGCTCCTCAACAACATCAGAAGATCGGGATCGGATACGCCTGACCTTAGCAGGGACCTCACCTTCGTTGTCAGAGCTATCTGACATGGAGCCGCTGTCTTCTACGGGGTTGTATTCTGAGCCTGAATCTGACAGATGCGTGACCTTCCTCTTCACTATCTGTCATGCTCAGAATCTCGTAGGCCTCTTTACTAGTGTACCTTCGATTTGCCATTTTGGGCTCTAAATTTAGTGGTACACTAGTAAGGATTCACAGGTAAAAAAGCACCTGACTGTCAGCAACTGTATCAAACACTACCAAAAAAACTGTTAGTGATCGCAGGGATCAGGTCTGTCTCTGAAAATGCTGCAGTTATGTGTGTTGTGTTTTGTAAGTGACAGTGATTGATCGATACTGCACTTGGGTGGGCTGGGCAGAGGGGCTAAATGCAGGTGCTAGCAGGTATCTGGGCTGATCCCACTAACACTGCATTTTTGGGAACCTTAAACTGCTGGGGACGCTAGTATAGATCTGATCAGATACTATACCACTAAGGGAGGTGTATGCTTCGCGCGTGGGTGTTAGCGTTGCTGGCACTAACCTGACGCTGCCTGGGACGACGCAGACCTTAACTGACGCTAAAACCTAATTGATATCACCCGCCGGGCGATCAGGGGGTTAAACCTTTATTGGGTTATATACGGCAGGTGCCCTGATGGTATAAAAGGCAAACTAACAAACCAGCCTTACCCGTAACGCTTATACGGTGATCACTGGTGAAAGGGTTAACTAGGGGCAATCAGGGGGTTAAAACCTTCATTGGGTTGTATATGTACCTGACGCTATAGAAACCTGGCGGCGAACCTAAAAAAAATAACTGGCTACATAGCGGCACCAGCGACACTAATACAGCGATCAGAAAAACGATTGCTTTGTGACACTGGCGATAGGGGGTGAGAGGATTACCTGGGGGGCAATCAAGGGGTTAAACCTTTATAAGGGGGGGTTAGGGGCTACCCTGGACCTAAAGTGACCCAAAGCTATTTGCCCTGACACTTTTTACTGTCACAAATGACACTGATTGCAGTGATCAGTAAAAAAATTACCACTGCAAACACGGTGACACACTGACTGGGGTCAGTGGGCTGTTGGTGCAACTTACTGTGAGATGTCTTCCTCTCCTCGCGCCGGACGAAAAGACCGCCACGAGGAGAGTGACATCACTTCCTCCTGCCTGTGTTTGCCTGTGTTTACATTACACAGGCAGGGGAAGCATCTCCTATTGGCCGGGAGCGATCGCGAGGGGGTGGCCAGAAACCAATGGCCGCCCCCCATCCCGGATCGCTCCTGAACCGAAACGGACCGCCGCATGTACCGGGGGGGGGGGGGCTGGTCCGATCGCGAAAAGGCAGGCACGTTGATGTGCCTGTCCGTGCCATTCTGCTGATGTATATGTACATGTGGCGGTCCTTAAGTGGTTGAATGGCAAATTGTACCTATAACCAACTCCGTGCCACCTCCCATTTTGGGGGAACACAATCCATTGCCCCAATAATCAACCTTGGGATTGCAGGAGGGAGTCGCGATCAAAGTGCTCCCCATGATCCACAGGGATTTATGCATTACCCCCTCCCCAAGCCATCTAGGGAGATGGGGTGGTTCACAACACATCCCAACTATAATGGAGGGCTGGGTGGTAGGGCGAAACCTACTTTTCGTCATAATCAGCAGTCACCATATGGAGGCCCACCCCCACCATGGAGACATGGAAGGTGGCATTCCACTCATCGTAATGTTGGTAACATTGATACTAGACATTCTCAAGATGTAAGACTCTGGAAATTACTATAGAGTTGACACCTCCAATAGATATGCACCCCTCATTAATGAAGGTAAAGGAAGGGGATCTAGATCCACCAATAATCACCTAGCTCCACACCCTCCGTATAACCAACATCCATTGTGAAACCATTACCAACAGGGTTTTCAAGAGGGCACCAGAGGGAGACGCAAGAGAGGGTGCAGAGGGGGAGGCGTCCTCACTAGAGTTGAGCAGACACCTGGATGTTCGAGTTCGACGGGTTTGGCCAAACTTCGGAAAAAAGTTCGAGTTCGGGACCGAACTTGACCCCGAACCCCATTGAAGTCAATGGGGACCCGAACTTCTGAGGACTATTCACGCTTGTTTCCCGTGCTTAGAACTGTCCCTGCACAAAGTGTCATTTCTGAAGGAAAAAAAGTCATTTAAAACTCACTCGCGGCTATAATGAATTGTTGGCTCCCGGCAATACATAGAAAAGTAATTGATAAAAAAAAATTAAAAAAAGCGTGAGGCCCTTCAGGTCTGGTATGGATATTAAGGGGAACCCTGACGCAAATTAAAAAAAAAATGTGTGCGGTTCCCCCAAATATCCATACCAGGCCCTTCAGGTCTGGTATGGATTTTAAGGGGAATTCCACCCCAAATAAAAAAAAAATGGCGTGGAGTACCCCCAAAAATCCAGACCAGACCCTTTATCTGAGCACGCAACCTGGCCGGCCGCAGGAAAAGAGGGGGGACGAGAGAGCGCCCCCCCTCCTGAACCGTACCAGGCCACATGGCCTCAACATGGGGAGGATGTCCCCATGTTGATGGGGACAAGGGCCTAATCCCCACAACCCTTGCCCAGTGGTTGTGGGGGTCTGCGGGCAGGGGGCTTATCGGAATCTGGAAGACCCCTTTAACAAAGGGGACCCCAGATCCCAGCCCCCCCTATGTTAATTGGTAATGGGGTACATTGTACCCCTACAATTTCACAAAGAGTGTAAAAAATTGTAAAAAAAATACACAGACACCGTTGGTAAAGTCCTTTATTAAAAATAAAAAAAACATTCCAGCGATGAAATCCAGTGTCCCATGGCGATCCGATGTCCAGCGCTGTCCACACGAAACGTCATTGGCTGAGCCTGAGCGGATCTGATGGGGAACTTCCTCCGCTGTGTAATAAATTAATAGACCCGCCCCTTTTAAAGTTCCCCATCAGGTCCGCTCAGCCAATGACGTAGGTGTAAGGCTGAGGACCTGATGCGGAACATGAGAAGGGGCGGGTCTATTCATTTATTATGCTGGATGAAGTTCCCCATCAGGTCCGCTCATCCAATGATGTAGGCGGTGTCTGACATACGAGGGGGCGGACCTGATGGGGGAACTTCCTCCACAGTGTAATACATGAATAAACCCGCCCCTTCTCACGTTCCGCATCAGGTCCTCGGCCTTCCACCTACGTCATTGGCTGAGCGGACCTGATGGGGAACTTTAGAAGGGGCGGGTCTATTTATTTATTACACTGCGGAGAAAGTTCCCCATCAGGTCCGCTCAGGCTCAGCCAATGACATTTCGTGTGGACAGCGCCGGACATCAGATCGCCGTGGGACACTGGATTTCATCGCTGGAATGTTTTTTTTTTCTTTTTAATAAAGGACTTTCCCAACGGTGTCTGTATTTTTTTTTTACAATTTTTTTTTTTTTTTTTACACTTTCTTTGTGAAATGGTAGGGGTACAATGTACCTCATTACCAATTCACATAGGGGGGCGGGATCTGGGGGTCCCCTTTGTTAAAGGGGTCTTCCAGATTCTGACAAGTCCCCCGCCCGCAGACCCCCACAACCACCGGGCAAGAACAAAAATTGCCGCTCAAGGCAGATAGGATAAGGGAGGTACTTCTCTCGGAGACCTTGGGTGCCGGCAATGCACGTAGCAATTGAGGAAAAAATAAGATAAAAGAGGACAGCCGCACTCCAATCCAACGTGTGTTTAATGAACAGGCACTACAAAAACCAGCTAGAACAGGATAGCTGACGCGTTTCGCACAAAATCAGTGCTTACTCATAGCTAACTTTAACCAAAATGAACCACAGTATATATAACACTCTTAAACAAAACATGTGATCAAAAACAAGTGTGTGTTAAGTGACTCTTAATTCTAAATTGAAAAGACAATTGAAAAAAGCAATTATTTAGAATAGGCAATTAGACAATTATAAAAGAGTGATGGAATCAGTGCAATCAGTAAAGTACTTGAAATTAACAGATGTCATACATATATATATCACTATTGCCATACTTTGTTTGACCCCGTTCAGAATTGAAGTGCAACTGATGCATTATAGTGATCACATAGATAAAAATTAATAAATTAAATAATATAGTGATTTAATGACCAGTGCATAATCATAATCTAATTGAAAAAGGGGGGGGGGGAAATAGTGCTAATCATGGTGTGCAAAGTGCTTGCACCATTTTATTGATTGTATCTCAGTAATTTTCCAGCATTAAGGGGATTACAATTGTGTATATCTCTATCCATACCTTATGCCCCTATCTGATCTGCACATTCCTTTATCTTTATTTATATTTTTATTGGTGCATTCTTTTGCTGAATAGCACTTGTACCATACAATTATTCCATGGTCATTCATGGTAGCTCATATGAACTTTCGCATCGGCTGGTTGATCATACAATTACATCACATTTATGTGATGCTACTATTTAAACACCTATGCCTCTGCGGTCCATATGCACTTTATTTGCGATCAGCTTGCTATGCAAAATGCCCAATAATTATTATTATTGTTATAATGTTATCATTATACATTATCATGTTTGTGCAGTCAGACACTTACACTTTATATTTTCATACTATATCTTTACACCATATATCAGCGCACATTGATTCATTTATACTTTGTCTAACATAATCGGACAAAACTTGTACACTAATAATCAATCTATTTCATTATAAGATAAGCAACACAATACATACAAATATAGTAAAATAATATCGCACAAAACATATTTCCTCAAACAAGAGAAAGAAAAAAGAAAAATAGAAAAAAGAAGAAAAAGAATAAAAGAAAAAACAATACATAAAATTATTTCAGAAAAGTCACTATACATTTATAAACTGTCATTTTCATATGTCATCATATTTATAATATTCACAATATATTTAATTTTTGCTTCACATTGCACACCATGATTAGCACTATTCCCCCCCCCCTTTTTCAATTAGATTATGATTATGCACTGGTCATTAAATCACTATATTATTTAATTTATTAATTTTTATCTATGTGATCACTATAATGCATCAGTTGCACTTCAATTCTGAACGGGGTCAAACAAAGTATGGCAATAGTGATATATATATGTATGACATCTGTTAATTTCAAGTACTTTACTGATTGCACTGATTCCATCACTCTTTTATAATTGTCTAATTGCCTATTCTAAATAATTGCTTTTTTCAATTGTCTTTTCAATTTAGAATTAAGAGTCACTTAACACACACTTGTTTTTGATCACATGTTTTGTTTAAGAGTGTTATATATACTGTGGTTCATTTTGGTTTAAGTTAGCTATGAGTAAGCACTGATTTTGTGCGAAACGCGTCAGCTATCCTGTTCTAGCTGGTTTTTGTAGTGCCTGTTCATTAAACACACGTTGGATTGGAGTGCGGCTGTCCTCTTTTATCTTATTTTTTCCTCAACCACCGGGCAAGGGTTGTGGGGATGAGGCCCTTGTCCCCATCAACATGAGGGACATCCTCCCCATGTTGATGGCATGTGGTCTGGTACGGTTCAGGAGGGGGGGCGCTCTCTCGTCCCCCCCCACATTTCCTGCAGCCTGCCAGGTTGCGTGCTCGGATAAAGGGTCTGGTCTGGATTTTTGGGGGTACTCCACGCCATTTTTTTTAAAATTTGGGGTGGAGTTCACCTTTTAAAATCCATACCAGACCTGAAGGGCCTGGTAATTGAATTTGGGGGAACCCCCACGCTTTTTTTTTTTTTATCAATGACTTTTCTATGTATTGCCAGGAGCCGACAATTCATTATAGCCGCGAGTGAGTTTTAATTGACTTTTTTTCCTTCAGCAATGACACTTTGTGCAGGGACAGTTCTAAGCACGGGAAACAAGTGCGAATTTACATGCATATTGCCGAACACCGGACCCGAACCTGAACATACAGTCAATTGTTCGGGTCCGGGACCCAAAAACCCAAAAGTTTGGTACGGACCCGAACTTTACAGTTCGGGTCCGCTCAACCTTAGTCTTCACTCAAAAGAGAAGGTGAACATAGGTGAAAGTGGTATCATTAACCTCAGTACCAAAGAACTGTCTAAGGAGGAGCTGGTGACCAGGGATGAGCCGAACACCCCCCTGTTCGGTTCGCACCAGAACCTGCGAACAGACAGAATGTTCGTGTGAACTTTAGAACCCTATTAAATACAATGGACTCGAACGTTCGAAATCTAAAGTGCTAATTATAAAGGCTAAAATGCAATTTATTGTCCTAAAAAGTGTTTGGGGACCCGGGTCCTGCCCCAGGGAACATGTATCAATGCAAAAAAAGGTTTAAAAAATAGACGTTTTTACGGGAGTGGTGATTTTAATAATGCTTAAAATGAAAAAAAAAAAGTGAAATATTCCTTTAAATTTCGTACCTGGGGGGTGTGTATGATATGCATGTGAAGTGGCGCATGTTTCCCATGCTTAGAACTGTCCCTGCACAAAGTGTCATTTTTGAAGGAAAAAAAGTCATTTAAAACTCACTTGCGGCTATTAATGAATTGTCGGCTTTTATCAATACATAGAAAAGTCATTGATAAAAAAAAAAAAAAAAAGCGTGGGGGTTTCCCCAAATTCAATTACCAGGCCCTTCAGGTCTGGAATGGATATTAAGGGGAACCCCGCTGCAAATTTAAAAAAAAATGGCGTGGGGTTCCCCCTAAATATCCATA
This sequence comes from Rana muscosa, assembly GCA_029206835.1. Classification (NCBI taxonomy): domain Eukaryota; kingdom Metazoa; phylum Chordata; class Amphibia; order Anura; family Ranidae; genus Rana; species Rana muscosa. Next base: position 272,537,514 of record CM055120.1, on the reverse strand, counting down.
CCAGGCCCTTGAGATCTGGCATGGATTTTAAGGGGAACTCCACCCCAAATTTAAAAAAATGGCGTGGAGTCCCCCCAAAAATCCATACCAGACCCTTATCCGAGCACGCAACCTGGCCGGCCGCAGGGGAAGAGGGGGGGACGAGAGAGCGGCCCCCCTCCCTCCTGAACCGTACCAGGCCACATGCCCTCAACATGGGGAGGATGTCCCCATGTTGTTGGGGACAAGGGCCTCATCCCCACAACCCTTGCCCGGTGGTTGTGGGGGTCTGCGGGCGGGGGGCTTATCGGAATCTGGAAGACCCCTTTAACAAAGGGGACCCCCAGATCCCGGCCCCCCCCTATGTGAATTGGTAAAGGGTACATTGTACCCCTACCATTTCACGAAGAAAGTGTCAAAAAATGAAAATAAAAACACACAAACACCTTGGAAAAGTCCTTTATTAAAAAAAAAAAAAAAACATTCCAGCGATGAAATCCAGTGTCCCGCGGCGATCCCGATGTCCAGCGCTGTCCGTCATTGGTTGTGCCTGTGCGGACCTGATGGGGAACTTCCTCCGCTGTGTTTTAAATGTATAGACCCGCCCCTTATAAAGTTCCCCATCAGGTCCGCTCAGCGGACCAGATGCGGAACGCGAGAAGGGGCGGGTCTATTCATGTATTACACAGCGAACGAAGTTCCCCATCAGGTCCGACCCCGCCTACGTCGTTGGCCTGAGCGGGGAACTTCCTTCACTGTGTAATTTAAATTTACACAGTGAAGGAAGTTTCCCGCTCAGGCCAATGACGTAGGCGGGGTCTGACATACCGAGGGGGCGGACCTGATGGGGAACTTCTCGCACTTTGTAATGCATGTATAGACCCGCTCCTTCTCATGCGGAACATGAGAGGGGCGGGTCTATACATGTATTACACAGCGAACGAAGTTCCCCATCAGGTCCGCCCCCTCGGTATGTCAGACCCCGCCTACGTCATTGGCCTGAGGGGGAAACTTCCTTCACTGTGTAAATTTAAATTACAAAGTGAAGGAAGTTCCCAGCTCAGGCCAATGACGTAGGTGGGGTCGGACATACCGAGGGGGCGGACCTGATGGGGAACTTTGTTCGCTGTGTAATACATGAATAGACCCGCCCCTTCTCGCGTTCCGCATCTGGTCCGCTGAGCGGACCTGATGGGGAACTTTATAAGGGGCGGGTCTATACATTTAAAACACAGCGGAGGAAGTTCCCCATCAGGTCCGCACAGGCACAACCAATGACGGACAGCGCTGGACATCGGGATCGCCGCGGGACACTGGATTTCATCGCTGGAATGTTGTTGTTTTTTTATTTATTTTTTATTATTCTTTATTAAAAAAAAAAAAAAAATGACTTTTCCAAGGTGTGTGTGTGTGTGTGTGTGTGTGTGTGTGTGTTATTTACATTTTTTGACACTTTCTTCGTGAAATGGTATGGGTACAATGTGAATAGTGAGAGATAAGGGCGCTCAGTGATAGTAACCTAATATTAATCAATAATTAAATTGATATACTTAACACCTCCCTAAAATATATAGTGCAATAAACAAATAAATATATGTAATCACAAACTAATAAAAAATCAATGTGCCAGTGATTCCGAAAAGAAACAAATAATAATATATAGTGTATCAAAGTCCAAAGAAATCCACAAAACGTCCCACAACGATAGTGAACAACGTATAGGTTTCTTGCATATATAATAAATCTTCAATCTTCAATAAACATGATATTTATAGATAGACTCTTGTGACTGTTCAAATCCACCTTCACCAAAAGCAGTGACACCCGATAGTGCTGAAGTAATGATGGCAGCTTACCCCAACAATATGACCCTTTTACCTAAAAAAGAGGTCAAGCAGGCTTTCTGCAAGTATCAACTTGCCAGATATCAAAGCTATGATGTCCACAAAGCAGGCAGCGATGGATGATGGGATAAGAACTCCGATATTATGCAAATTAGGAGAAGAGAAGCAAAAAATAGTGTAATACCATTTATTGCACAGAATAGTTTAAAAGCCAAAAACGCGCTTACTTTAAAAGTGCCCCGACCCGGCACTGAGGCTGTAAAAGCGTGGGTATACGAATGGCAGTCCCAGACCTGTGGATATTGGCGTGCGTTCCACCTCTTTGGAACGAACAGCCAGCGGGACCGGAAGTGACGTCAGTTACGTGACCTGTATTGCGCCTCGACGTACGTTTCGGGTTCCGTCATCAGGAAGCGCTACAGATCACGCTCGGAATACAATATTTATGTTGCTCTTAATTTGAATATGGGAGGGGATATATACGTAGGCAGCCTCTGTCCCGGCAGAGCGGCACAGCATATTATGCACATGTACACAGTAACAGCATATATATTAATATAAATCAATACAATAATAGTAGTTTATATAAAAGAATAAAAGATGGTTATAAACCAATCCCAGATATTAAAGTAAAATAATTATAAAAATATTAAAAAATTCATATAACTAAATAGGATAAAAAGGGCCCTAATAGATGGAGACCATTATTCATTTGTAAGGAAGCAGTTCAAGTCCAAATCAATATTTAAACCAAAGGGCTGCATCGTTCTAAGTCGGTATAGCCATTGAGTCTCATTCTGTGATATGGATTTCTTTAAATCTGTTCCTCTCCAGTGTCCCACGACCTTGTCAATCCCATAAAAGGTCATTTTTCCAGGGTCCTGATCATGGTATTGGGCAAAGTGACGTGAGACACTATGGTTAGGAAATCCTTTAAGAATATTTGTTACATGTTCATTTATCCTAACTTTTAGCTCCCTTGTAGTCCTACCTACATATTGGAGGGAGCAAGGGCACTCCAGGACATATGTGACATGCCTGGAGTCACAGGTTATGAGAGGTTTAATATCAAATTCTTGATGTGTGACATTGGACCTGAATTTGCTAATTTTCCTAGTATATCTTTTGGTTTTTCGACAAGATTTACATCGAGTACAGTAGTGGAAACCAGAACCATCTAAAAAAGTAGGAGGTTTCTTGGGGGGATCAGGTATATTAGGCGCAATCATGTTTCGCAACACTGGTGCCTTCCTATAAATAAATTTCGGTTTGGGAGGTAAAATTTTGGCCAAATCATTATCCTTAAGAAGAATAGGCCAAATTTTTTTAAAAGTTTTTTCTACATCCCTATATTGCCTATGAAAACCTGAAAGGAAGGCTAGTTCACCCGAGAAGGGAGGTTTTTTCTTTGAAACCAGAAGGGATTCCCTCTCCATCAAAAGAACTTCATTTTTATTTTTATCAAGTGTGTGTTGGGGGTAACCCTTTTCCCTAAACCTCTCAATGAGAGTGGCAGCTTGCGTTTCAAAGTCTGAGATTTGGTCACAATTACGCCTAATGCGCATAAGTTGCCCCTTAGGGACTGCCCCCAACCACTGGGGATGATGACAACTCGATGTAGGCACAAATCCATTCCTGTCTGTAGTCTTGAAATGCGTTTTCGTGCCTACTCGACCATCTTTTTTAACTAATGTTAAATCTAAGTAATTGATGGAGGTAAGACTGATATCTGCTGTAAACTTGAGACCATAATGATTTATATTCATGGCCCCCAAGAATGTTTCAAACGAGGGTAATGATCCCTCCCACAACAGAATAATGTCATCAATATATCTTTTATAAAAGATCAAACACTTGGAGATGTCAAGGTAGATGGACTCATTTTCCCATTTATTTAGGACAAGGTTAGCCACACTGGGGGCATAACGAGCCCCCATCGCCACACCTTTAATCTGGTTTTAAAAACTACCCCGTGCCCAGAAATAGTTGTTACCCATTGCTAATTGTAATCCTTCACCCAAAAATTCTATTTGATCCCCAGATAGACTGGAATGCTCTATGAGGGCCAATTCGACCGCCACAGAAGCATCTCTCTGCTGGATATTGGTGTAGAGAGACTCTACATCTATGGTAACCATCAGGGTCTCCTGGGTGACTACTATAGAAGACAGTAATTTGATAAGTTCTCTGCTGTCTTTGAGATAGGACTTCCCTTGTATGACCAAGGGTTGTAAATAAATGTCCAAATATTCTCCCACCCTGGAGTAGAGGGACCCAATACCACTCACAATTGGTCGCCCAGGGGGATTTTCAATATTTTTATGGACTTTCGGTAATATATATAACACCGGCGTCCGGGGCACTCGGGGTATAAGGTATTGGGCTTCTTTGGTATTCAGTATATTTCTATCAGCTCCCTCCGTCACCCATTCCAATAGTTCCTCCTTTAATCTCCTCAAAGGATCACCTGAGAGAAGTTTATAAGTACTTTGATCTCCTAGTAGGCGATCAATTTCATCATGATATTTTTGTATGGGAAGTACCACTACCCCCCCCCTTATCCGCGGGGCGAACAACAATATCTTTGTTTTTCTCAAGTGATCTAATCCCCTCCATCAATAATTGGTTGTGTCTACCCTGCTGGATTTCTAGATCTCTAATGTCATCTTGCACCATATGCTTGAAAACCTCCACATGGTGATGTGAACCTTTTTTAGGATTAAATGTGGAATTGTTTTTCAATCCACTATGTGAATAGATGCTACCCTCTCCAACCGAGGGAGTAATAGGTAGTTGGGATGCAAAGTGTTTTTTAATATTTAGTTTCCTAATATACTTTTCAATATCAATAAAGAGATCAAATTTATTTAGTTTCTTATCAGGTGCAAATTTCAAACCTTGTGATAGAACTTGTAACTCCGCCTCCGAGAAGTCAATTCCTGTAAGATTGAAAATGCCACCATTTAATTGTCTCGCGGCCTTTTTCTTTCTGGTTCCCCCTCTTTTACCTCTTTTTCTAATTGTTCTTTGGGGTATTGTGGAGTATTGGTTGGAATTTTGTAGGGCTCTTTCCATCCTCTCCATTCCCCCCCCTGTGGGTAATTATTCTGATGTTGAACCGGTCTACCTCTGTAATTACCTCTAAACTGACCCCTCGGTGGTCTGGGGGCATAGTGACTGGGTCCCTGGTTGTAATACTGATGATTATAGTCAGCAGGTCTATTATCCAGAGAACCATACTTGTTGAATGTAGGTGCCATGTATGGGGCTGGATAATAATCATTAGACTGGGAATATTCCCCTCCATAATACGAGGTGGGGGGGGGGTTGAGGGGGCCCCCTCCCATAAGAACTAGCTTGCCCCTTATTTTTAGCTGGAGTTTTAGCTTTAATAGGGGTATGTGCTTTATTTTTACATTTATTAGCTAGTTGAGTGACAACATTATGCACTTCTAAATCCCTATCCACAGGGGATTCATTTAAACTGGAGGGATCAAAATCCACCTGCCATTTGTACACCTTATTATCCTCATAATCTTTAACATCTCTCTGATATTTTTTTAATTTTTTCTGTTTGATGTCCCCATCGTATTTGGATAAATGGGTCTGTAACCCTTGGGCCTTATCCAAATACTCTTTAGTTCCCATAAGGGGCCCCATTTTCTCCTTCAAATCTGCTATATTGGCTTCCACTAAAACATTTTTTGCTCGTCTTCTCCGTACCATTAACTGCATAAGTTTTTGTTCACATGCGTTAAAGAATTGAAACCACTCATCTACAAGGGTTAAATCTTCTATACCATCATTCGGATGCACATCCCACCTCGACCTCCTAGGGGTGAGATTCCTCCCGATGTACATCTCAAAAGATGCTATATCCCACCAGAGACGTATCTGTTTCTCCATATCATACTGGAGTTGCTTGAACCCCCTTTCCAGATCCAAATTAGGGCTAGGTGTTTGTAAAAAGATCTCCTCAATATTGGTCTGGCGACCCTGCATAAAATTGAAGACATCCATGGCTGCAGAGTTTGAAAAGTTGTGAAAAACTCCAAAAGAATGAAAAAGAAAAAACTTGCGCCACCTAGTGTATATAAAAAAAGCTGCACCTAAAATTTCAGTGATGGCTGAAAACAATATGAATAGTGAGAGAGAAGGGCGCTCAGTGATAGTAACCTAATATTAATCAATAATTAAATTGATATACTTAACACCTCCCTAAAATATATAGTGCAATAAACAAATAAATATATGTAATCACAAACTAATAAAAAATCAATGTGCCAGTGATTCCGAAAAGAAACAAATAATAATATATAGTGTATCAAAGTCCAAAGAAATCCACAAAACGTCCCACAACGATAGTGAACAACGTATAGGTTTCTTGCATATATAATAAATCTTCAATCTTCAATAAACATGATATTTATAGATAGACTCTTGTGACTGTTCAAATCCACCTTCACCAAAAGCAGTGACACCCGATAGTGCTGAAGTAATGATGGCAGCTTACCCCAACAATATGACCCTTTTACCTAAAAAAGAGGTCAAGCAGGCTTTCTGCAAGTATCAACTTGCCAGATATCAAAGCTATGATGTCCACAAAGCAGGCAGCGATGGATGATGGGATAAGAACTCCGATATTATGCAAATTAGGAGAAGAGAAGCAAAAAATAGTGTAATACCATTTATTGCACAGAATAGTTTAAAAGCCAAAAACGCGCTTACTTTTAAAGTGCCCCGACCCGGCACTGAGGCTGTAAAAGCGTGGGTATACGAATGGCAGTCCCAGACCTGTGGATATTGGCGTGCGTTCCACCTCTTCGGAACGAACAGCCAGCGGGACCGTGGGGGCCATGAATATATATCATTATGGTCTCAAGTTTACAGCAGATATCAGTCTTACCTCCATCAATTACTTAGATTTAACATTAGTTAAAAAAGATGGTCGAGTAGGCACGAAAACACATTTCAAGACTACAGACAGGAATGGATTTGTGCCTACATCGAGTTGTCATCATCCCCAGTGGTTGGGGGCAGTCCCTAAGGGGCAACTTATGCGCATTAGGCGTAATTGTGACCAAATCTCAGACTTTGAAACGCAAGCTGCCACTCTCATTGAGAGGTTTAGGGAAAAGGGTTACCCCCAACACACACTTGATATAAATAAAAATGAAGTTCTTTTGATGGAGAGGGAATCCCTTCTGGTTTCAAAGAAAAAACCTCCCTTCTCGGGTGAACTAGCCTTCCTTTCAGGTTTTCATAGGCAATATAGGGATGTAGAAAAAACTTTTAAAAAATGTTGGCCTATTCTTCTTAAGGATAATGATTTGGCCAAAATTTTACCTCCCAAACCGAAATTTATTTATAGGAAGGCACCAGTGTTGCGAAACATGATTGCGCCTAATATACCTGATCCCCCCAAGAAACCACCTACTTTTTTAGATGGTTCTGGTTTCCACTACTGTACTCGATGTAAATCTTGTCGAAAAACCAAAAGATATACTAGGAAAATTAGCAAATTCAGGTCCAATGTCACACATCAAGAATTTGATATTAAACCTCTCATAACCTGTGACTCCAGGCATGTCACATATGTCCTGGAGTGCCCTTGCTCCCTCCAATATGTAGGTAGGACTACAAGGGAGCTAAAAGTTAGGATAAATGAACATGTAACAAATATTCTTAAAGGATTTCCTAACCATAGTGTCTCACGTCACTTTGCCCAATACCATGATCAGGACCCTGGAAAAATGACCTTTTATGGGATTGACAAGGTCGTGGGACACTGGAGAGGAACAGATTTAAAGAAATCCATATCACAGAATGAGACTCAATGGCTATACCGACTTAGAACGATGCAGCCCTTTGGTTTAAATATTGATTTGGACTTGAACTGCTTCCTTACAAATGAATAATGGTCTCCATCTATTAGGGCCCTTTTTATCCCATTTAGTTATATGAATTTTTTAATATTTTTATAATTATTTTACTTTCATATCTGGGATTGGTTTATAACCATCTTTTATTCTTTTATATAAACTACTATTATTGTATTGATTTATATTAATATATATGCTGTAACTGTGTACATGTGCATAATATGCTGTGCCGCTCTGCCGGGACAGAGGCTGCCTACGTATATATCCCCTCCCATATTCAAATTAAGAGCAACATAAATATTGTATTCCGATCGTGACTTGTAGCGCTTCCTGATGACGGAACCCGAAACGTACGTCGAGGCGCAATACAGGTCACGTAACTGACGTCACTTCCGGTCCCGCTGGCTGTTTGTTCCGAAGAGGTGGAACGCACGCCAATATCCACAGGTCTGGGACTGCCATTCGTATACCCACGCTTTTACAGCCTCAGTGCCGGGTCGGGGCACTTTTAAAGTAAGCGCGTTTTTGGCTTTTAAACTATTCTGTGCAATAAATGGTATTACACTATTTTTTGCTTCTCTTCTCCTAATTTGCATAATATCGGAGTTCTTATCCCATCATCCATCACTGCCTGCTTTGTGGACATCATAGCTTTGATATCTGGCAAGTTGATACTTGCAGAAAGCCTGCTTGACCTCTTTTTTAGGTAAAAGGGTCATATTGTTGGGGTAAGCTGCCATCATTACTTCAGCACTATCGGGTGTCACTGCTTTTGGTGAAGGTGGATTTGAACAGTCACAAGAGTCTATCTATAAATATCATGTTTATTGAAGATTGAAGATTTATTATATATGCAAGAAACCTATACGTTGTTCACTATCGTTGTGGGACGTTTTGTGGATTTCTTTGGACTTTGATACACTATATATTATTATTTGTTTCTTTTCGGAATCACTGGCACATAGATTTTTTATTAGTTTGTGATTACATATATTTATTTGTTTATTGCACTATATATTTTAGGGAGGTGTTAAGTATATCAATTTAATTATTGATTAATATTAGGTTACTATCACTGAGCGCCCTTATCTCTCACTATTCATATTGTTTTCAGCCATCACTGAAATTTTAGGTGCAGCTTTTTTATATATACACTAGGTGGCGCAAGTTTTTTCTTTTTCATGGGTACAATGTACCCCTTACCAATTCACATGGGGGGGGCGGGATCTGGGGGTCCCCTTTGTTAAAGGGGTCTTCCAGATTCCGATAAGCCCCCCGCCCGCAGACCCCCACAACCACCGGGCAAGGGTTGTGGGGATGAGGCCCTTGTCCCCATCAACATGGGGACATCCGCCCCATGTTGAGGGCATGTGGCCTGGTACGGTTCAGGAGGGAGGGGGGGCCGCTCTCTCGTCCCCCCTCTTCCCCTGCGGCCGGCCAGGTTGCGTGCTTGGATAAGGGTCTGGTATGGATTTTTGGGGGGACACCACACCATTTTTTTTAAAATTTGGGGTGGAGTTCCCCTTAAAATCCATGCCAGATCTCAAGGGCCTGGTATGGATATTTAGGGGGAACCCCACGCCATTTTTTTTTAATTTGCGGCGGGGTTCCCCTTAATATCCATTCCAGACCTGAAGGGCCTGGTAATTGAATTTGGGGGAACCCCCACGCTTTTTTTTTTTTTTTTTTAATCAATGACTTTTCTATGTATTGATAAAAGCCGACAATTCATTATAGTCGCGAGTGAGTTTTAAATGACTTTTTTTCCTTCAAAAATGACACTTTGTGCAGGGACAGTTCTAAGCACGGGAAACATGCGCGACTTTACATGCATATCATACACACCCCCCAGGTCCGAAATTTAAAGGAATATTTCACTTTTATTGTTTCACTTTAACCACTTAACGACCGCTCACTGTATATATACGTCGGCAGAATGGCACCGACAGGCACAATCACGTAGAGTGTACGTGATTGCCTTTGTACAGTTGGGGGGTCCAATCGGACCCCCCTTCTATACAGTGAGCGGTGGCTAAGTGTCCGGGAGCGTTCCGGGATGAGGGGGCAGCCATTCCTTTCTGGCCACCCCCTCGCGATCGCTCCCGGCGAATAGAAATGCCCCCTCTGTCTGTGTCAGACAGAGGGAGCAGGAGGAAGTGATGTCATCTCTGGTGCGGCGCTCACATATACCGAGCGCCGTACAAGAGAAGATATCAGGTCAGTGCACACAACACTACACTGACACCAGGACACATAGGGACATAAATCGCCCCCCAGGCCCCCCCAGACACCCCAGATCACCCCCCAGATCACCCCCCCAGCCCCCAGTCAGTGTCACTGATTGCAGTGACCATTTATTTAGTGATCACTGCAATCAGTGACATTTGTGACTGTAAGTGTCACCAAAGTTTAGTCTTAGGTCCAGTGTAGCCCCCTAACCCCCCCTAATAAAGGTTTAACCCCCTGATCACCCCCCAGATAACCCTTTCACCCCCTATCACCACTGTCGCTTAGCGATCATTTTTCTGATCGCTGTCTTAGCGTCAGTGATGCCGATCGGCAGCCAGTAATTTTTTTTAGGTTCGCCGCAGGTTTTTATAGCGTCAGGTACCCCAATATATTATCTAATAAAGGTTTAACCCCCTTGATCGCCCCCCAGGTAACCCTTTCACCTCCTATCACCACTATCACTAAGCGATCGTTTTTCTAAACGCTGTCTTAGTGTCTGTGATGCAGATCGGTAGCCGGTAATTTTTTTTAGGTTCGCCGCAGGTTTTTATAGCGTCAGGTACCCCAATATATTATCTAATAAAGGTTTAACCCCCTTGATCGGCCCCCAGGTAACCCTTTCACCCCCTATCACCACTGTCACTAAGCGATCGTTTTTCTAAACGCTGTCTTAGTGTCTGTGATGCAGATCGTAGCCAGTAATTTTTTTTAGGTTCGCCGCAGGTTTTTATAGCATCAGGTACCCCAATATATTATCTAATAAAGGTTTAACCCCCTTGATCGCCCCCCAGGTAACCCTTTCACCCCCATCACCACTGTCGCTAAGCAATCGTTTTTCTAAACGCTGTCTTAGTGTCGGTGATGCAGATCGGTAGCTGGTAATTTTTTTTAGGTTCGCCGCAGGTTTTTATAGCGTCAGGTACCCCCATATATTATCTAATAAAGGTTTTAACCCCCTGATTGCCCCTAGTTAACCCTTTCACCAGTGATCACCATATAAGTGTTACGGGTGACGCTGGTTAGTTAGTTTGCTTTTTATAGTGTCAGGGCACCCGCCGTATATAACCCAATAAAGGTTTAACCCCCTGATCGCCCGGCGGGTGATATCAATTAGGTTTTAGCGTCAGAGAGGGTCTGAGTCACACCCTAGGCAGCGTCAGGTTAGTGCCAGTAACGCTAACACCCACGCGTGAAGCATACACCCCCCTTAGTGGTATAGTATCTGAACAGATCAATATCTGATCTGATCAGATCTATACTAGCGTCCCCAGCAGTTTAGGGTTCCCAAAAACGCAGTGTTAGCGGGATCAGCCCAGATACCTGCTGGCACCTGCGTTTTGCCCCTCCGTCCAGCCCAGGCCACCCAAGTGCAGTATCGATCGATCACTGTCACTTACAAAACAAAAACACACATAACTGCAGTGTTCGCAGAGACAGGCCTGATCCCTGCGACTCCAGTGCTGTAGGAGGTGATTTCACCACCACAGTTAAAAAAAAAAAGCAAATATGCCGAAGCATTGGGGCAGCAGGGGCGGAGGAGCGATTTTGCTCCTAATGCCGCGTACATACATACGGTCGAAATTCCGACGGAGGCTTGCCCGTGGAAAAGTCCGACCATGTGTGTGCGGCATAACTTTTTTGCGGGAGGATGCCCCCATGCTTCGGCATATATAAATGGTGCGTGTATGCCCATCATTGGAAGTGGGTGGATGAAGGGCGGTATTCTAATGGTGGGCATACCCACCGATCAATCTCTTTTTTCGTTCAGCCAACTGGCTGCATGAAATAAAAAGATTACAATACATGTCCAACAAGGACCAGCAACGTACTGGTATGTTGCTGGACTTTGAATGTTTATACCAGAATGATGCCTGTGGGTTTAGGTATCATCTTGGTATCATTCTTTTCAGCCTGCGGCCGGCTTTCATGTAAAAGCAATCCTAGCGGCTAATTAGCCTCTGGACTGCTTTTACAAGCAGTGGGAGGGAATGCCCCCCCCGGATATAAAAAGCGCCATTGGGAAATTGGGAAAGCATTTTATCACACCGATCTTGGTGTGGTCAGATGCTTTGAGGGCAGAGGAAAAATCTAGGGTCTAGAAGACCCCAGTTTTTTCAAAAAAAGAGTACCTGTCACTACCTATTGCTATCATAGGGGATATTTACATTCCCTGAGATAACAATAAAAATGATAAAAAAAAAAATACTTGGAAGGAACAATTTAAAAATAAAATAAAAAAGCAAAATTAATAATAAAAAAAAAAAAAAAAAAAAAAGCACCCCTGTCCTGCCCTGCTCTTGCCCAATGGCGAACGCAAGCGTCGGTCTGGCGTCATATATAAACAGCAATTGCACCATGCATGTGAGGTATCACCGCGAAGGTCAGATCGATGGCAATCATTTTAGCAGTAGACCTCCTCTGTAAATCTACTGGGGTAACCTGTAAAGGCTTTTAAAGGCTTTTAAAAATGTATGTAGTTTGTCGCCAATGCGCGTTTGTGCGAAATTTTAAAGCATGTCGTGTTTGGTATCTATGTACTCGGCCTAAGATCATCTTTTTTATTTCATCAAACATGTGGGCAATATAGTGTGTTTTAGTGCATTAAAATTAAAAAAAAGTGTATTTTTTAACCCAAAAAATGCGTTTGAAAAATCGCTGCGCAAATACTGTGTAGAAAAAAAAAATGCAACACCCACCATTTTAATCTGTAGGGCCTTTGCTTTAAAAATATATATATAATGTTTGGGGGTTCAACATAATTTTCTTGCAAAAAAAAAATGTTTTCATGTAAACAAAAAGTGTCAAAAAGGGCTTTGTCTTCAAGTGGTTAGAAGAGTGGATGTAAGCTTCCTAATGTTGTGTATAAAATGCCAGAACAGTTCAAAACCCCCCCAAATGACCCCATTTTGGAAAGTAGACACCCCAAGCTATATACTGAGAGGCATGTCGAGTCCATGGAATATTTTATATGTTGACACAAGTTGCGGAAAAACGACAATTTTTTTTTTTTTTTTTGCACAAAGTTGTCACTAAATGATATATTGCTCAAACATGCCATGGGCATATGTGGAATTACACCCCAAAATACATTCTGTTGCTTCTCCTGAGTACGGGGATACCACATGTGTGAGACTTTTTGGGAGCCTAGCCATGTACGGGACCCCAAAAACCAAGCACCGCCTTCAGGCTTTCTAAGGGTGTAAATTTTTGATTTCACTTCTCACTGCCTATCACAGTTTCGGAGGCCATGGAATGCCCAGATAGCACAAAACCCCCCCAAATGACCCCATTTTGGAAAGTAGACACCCCAAGCTATTTGCTGAGAGGTATTGTGAGTATTTTGCAGATCTCACTTTTTGTCACAAAGTTTTGAAAATTGAAAAAAAAAAAAATATATATATATATATTTTCTTTCTTCATTTTCAAAAACAAATGAGAGCTGTAAAATACTCGCCATTCCTCTCAGCAAATAGCTTGGGGTGTCTATATTCCAAAATGGGGTCATTTGGGGGGGTTTTGTGCGATTTTGGCATTTTTATGGCCTTCGAAACTGTGATAGGTAGTGAGGAGTGAAATCAAAAATTTGTGCCTAGAAATCCTGAAGGCGGTGCTTGGTTTTCGGGGTCCCGTACGCGGCTAGGCTCCTAAAAAGTCCCACACATGTGGTATCCCCGTACTCAGGAGAAGCAGAAAAATGTATTTTGGGGTGTAATTCCACATATAACCATGGCATGTGTGAGCAATATATCATTTAGTGACAACTTTTTGTAATTTTTATTTTTATTTTTTTTTGTCATTATTCAATCACTTGGGACAAAAAAAATTATATTCAATGGGCTCAACAGGCCTCTCAGCAATTTCCTTGGGGTGTCTACTTTCTAAAATGGGGTCATTTGGGGGGGTTTTGTGCTATTTTGGCATTTTATGGCCTTCGAAACTGTGATAGGTAGTGAGGAGTGAAATCAAAAATTTGCGCCCTTAGAAATCCTGAAGGCGGTGCTTGGTTTCCGGGGTCCCGTACGCGGCTAGGCTCCCAAAAAGTCCCACACATGTGGTATCCCCGTACTCAGGAGAAGCAGAAAAATGTATTTTGGGGTGTAATTCCACATATAACCATGGCATGTGTGAGCAATATATCATTTAGTGACAACTTTTTGTAATTTTTTTTTTTTTTTTAGTCATTATTCAATCACTTGGGACAAAAAAATAAAAAATTCAATGGGCTCAACATGCCTCTCAGCAATTTCCTTGGGGTGTCTACTTTCCAAAATGGGGTCATTTGGGGGGGTTTGTACTGCCCTGTCATTTTAGCACCTCAAGAAATGAGATAGGCAGTCATAAATTTAAAGCTGTGTAAATTTCAGAAAATGTACCCTAGTTTGTAAACTCTATAACTTTTGCGCAAACCAATAAATATACGCTTATTGACATTTTTTTTACTAAAAACATGTGGCTGAATACATTTTGGCCTAAATGTATGACTACAATTGAGTTTATTCGATTTTTCTTATAACAAAAAGTAGAAAATATCATTTTTTTTCAAAATTTTCGGTCTTTTTCCGTTTATATCGCAAAAAATAAAAATCGCAGAGGCAATCAAATACCATTAAAAGAAAGCTCTATTCGTGGGAAGAAAAGGACGCAAATTTCGTTTGGGTACAACATTGCATGTCCGCACAATTTGCAGTAAAGCAGCGCAGTGCAAAATTCTGAATTCACCTCTGGTCCTCTAGCTACCAAATGGTCCGGGGCTTAAGTGGTTAAGCATTATTAACCACTTAACGACCGCCCACTGTAAATATACGTCAGCAGAATGGCACCGACAGGCACAATCACGTATATATACGTGATTGCCTTTGTATAGTTGGGGGGTCCGATCGGACCCCCCTTCTTTACAGTGAGCGGTCGTTTTACCTTCGGGAGCGATCCGGCATGAGGGGACGGCCGTTCGATTCCGGCCACCCCCTCTCGATCGCTCCCGGCGAATGAGAGAGCTTCCCCTGCCTGCCAGGAAGGAGGAAGTGATGTCATCTCTCCTGGGGCGCTCACATATACCGAGCGCCGTACAGGAGAAGATGCAGGTTAGTACACAAAACAGCACACTGACACCAGGACACATAGGCACATAAATCGCCCAGACACCCCCAGATCACCCCCCAGCCCCCCCAGCCACAGTGTCACTGATTGCAGTGACCATTTATTTAGTGATCACTGCAATCAGTGACATTTGTGACTGTAAAAGTGTCACCAAAGTTTAGTCTTAGGTCCAGTGTAGCCCCCTAACCCCCCCTAATAAAGGTTTAACCCCCTGATCACCCCCCAGATAACCCTTTCACCCCCTATCACCACTGTCACTAAGCAATCATTTTTCTGATCGATGTCTTAGCGTCGGTGATGCTGATCGGTAGCCAGTAATTTTTTTTAGGTTCGCCGCAGGTTTTTATAGCGTCGGGTACCCCCATATATTACCTAATAAAGGTTTAACCCCCTTGATCGCCCCCCCAGGTAACCCTTTCACCCCCTATCACCACTGTCACTAAGCGATAATTTTTCTGATCGATGTCTTAGCGTCGGCGATGCTGATCGGTAGCCAGTAATTTTTTTTAGGTTCGCCGCAGGTTTTTATAGCGTCGGGTACCCCCATATATTACCTAATAAAGGTGTAACCCCCTTGATCACCCCCCAGGTAACCCTTTCACCCCCTAGCACCGCCGTCACTATGCGATCATTTTTCTGATCGATGTCTTAGCGTCGGTGATGCTGATCGGTAGCCAGTAATTTTTTTTAGGTTCGCCGCAGGTTTTTATAGCGTCAGGTACCCCCATATATTATCTAATAAAGGTTTAACCCCCTGATCGCCCCCCAGGTAACCCTTTCACCCCCTATCACCACTGTCGCTAAGCAATCGTTTTTATGATCGTTGTCTTAGTGTCTGTGATGCCGATAGGTAGCCAGTCATTTTTTTTTAGGGTCGCCGTCAGGTTTTTATATAGCGTCAGGTACCCCCATATATTACCCTAATAAAGGTTTTAACCCCCTAATTGCCCCTAGTTAACCCTTTCACCAGTGATCACCATATAAGTGTTACGGGTGACGCTGGTTAGTTAGTGTGCTTTTTATAGTGTCAGGGCACCCGCCGTATATAACCCAATAAAGGTTTAACCCCCTGATCGCCCGGCGGGTGATATCAGTTAGGTTTTAGCGTCAGAGAGGGTCTGCGTCACACCCCAGGCAGCGTCAGGTTAGTGCCAGTAACGCTAACACCCACGCGTGAAGCATACACCCCCCTTAGTGGTATAGTATCTGATCAGCTCAATATCTGATCTGATCAGATCTATACTAGCGTCCCCAGCAGTTTAGGGTTCCCAAAAACGCAGTGTTAGCGGGATCAGCCCAGATACCTGCTAGCACCTGCGTTTTGCCCCTCCGTCCAGCCCAGGCCACCCAAGTGCAGTATCGATCGATCACTGTCACTTGCAAAACACAACACACATAACTGCAGCGTTCGCAGAGACAGGCCTGATCCCTGCGACTCCAGTGCTGTAGGAGGTAATTTCACCACCACAGTTAAAAAAAAAAAAAGCATATATGCCGAAGCATTGGGGCAGCAGGAGCGGAGGAGCGATTTTGCTCCTAATGCCGCGTACATACGGTCGAAATTCCGACGGAGGCTTGCCCGTGGAAAAGTCTGACCATGTGTACGCGGCATAACTTTTGCGAGAAGATGCCCCCATGCTTCGGCATATATAAATGGTGCATGTATGCCCATCATTAGAAGTGGGTGGATGAAGGGTGGTATTCTAATGGTGGGCATACCCACCGATCAATCTTTTTTTTTCGTTCAGCCAACAGGCTGCATGAAATAAAAGATTACAATACATGTCCAACAAGGACCAGCAACGTACTGGTATGTTGCTGGACTTTGAATGTTTATACCAGAATGATGCCTGCGGGTTTAGGTATCATCTTGGTATCATTCTTTTCAGCCAGCGGCCGGCTTTCATGTAAAAGCAATCCTAGTGGCTAATTAGCCTCTGGACTGCTTTTACAAGCAGTGGGAGGGAATGTCCCCCCCGGATATAAAAAGCGCCATTGGGAAATTGGGAAAGCATTTTATCACACCGATCTTGGTGTGGTCAGATGCTTTGAGGGCAGAGGAAAGATCTAGGGTCCAATAGACCCCAGTTTTTTCAAAAAAGAGTACCTGTCATTACCTATTGCTATCATAGGGGATATTTACATTCCCTGAGATAACAATAAAAGTGATAAAAATAAATAAATATGGAAGCAACAGTTTAAAAATAAAATAAAAAAGCAAAATTAATAATAAAAAAAAAAAAAAAGCACCCCTGTCCTGCCCTGCTCTTGCCCAATGGCGAACGCAAGCGTCGTTCTGGCGTCATATGTAAACAGCAATTGCACCATGCATGTGAGGTATCACCGCGAAGGTCAGATCGAGGGCAGTAATTTTAGCAGTAGACCTCCTCTGTAAATCTAATGGGGTAACCTGTAAATGCTTTTAAAAGCTTTTAAAAAATGTATGTAGTTTGTCGCCAATGCGCGTTTGTGCGAAATTTTAAAGCATGTCGTGTTTGGTATCTATGTACTCGGCCTAAGATCATCTTTTTTATTTCATCAAACATTTGGGCAATATAGTGTGTTTTAGTGCATTAAAATTAAAAAAAGTGTATTTTTTCCCCAAAAAATGTGTTTGAAAAATCGCTGCGCAAATACTGTGTAGAAAAAAAAATGCAACACCCACCATTTTATTCTGTAGTGCCTTTGCTTTAAAAATATATATAATGTTTGGGGGTTCAACATAATTTTCTTGCAAAAAAAAATATGTTTTCATGTAAACAAAAAGTGTCAAAAAGGGCTTTGTCTTCAAGTGGTTAGAAGAGTGGATGTAAGCTTCCTAATGTTGTGTTTAAAATGCCAGAACAGTTCAAAACCCCCCCAAATGACCCCATTTTGGAAAGTAGACACCCCAAGCTATATACTGAGAGGCATGTCGAGTCCATGGAATATTTTATATGTTGACACAAGTTGCGGAAAAAATATATATATTTTTTTTTTGCACAAAGTTGTCACTAAATGATATATTGCTCAAACATGCCATGGGCATATGTGGAATTACACCCCAAAATACATTCTGTTGCTTCTCCTGAGTACGGGGATACCACATGTGTGAGACTTTTTTGGGAGCCTAGCCGCGTACGGGACCCCCAAAAACCAAGCACCGCCTTCAGGCTTTCTAAGAGTGTCAATTTTTGATTTCACTTCTCACTGCCTATCACAGTTTCGGAGGCCATGGAATGCCCAGATGGCACAAAACCCCCCCAAATGACCCCATTTTGGAAAGTAGACACCCTAAGCTATTTGCTGAGAGGTATTGTGAGTATTTTGCAGATCTCGCTTTTTGTCACAAAGTTTTAAAAATTGAAAAAAAAAAGAAAAAAAAAATGTTCTTTCTTCATTTTCAAAAACAAATGAGAGCTGTAAAATACTCACCATGCCTCTCAGCAAACAGCTTGGGGTGTCTACTTTCCAAAATGGGGTCATTTGGGGGGGTTTTGTGCTATTTTGGCATTTTATGGCCTTCAAAACTGTGATAGGTAGTGAGGAGTGAAATCAAAAATTAGCGCCCTTAGAAATCCTGGAGGCGGTGCTTGGTTTCCGGGGTCCCGTACGTGGCTAGGCTCCTAAAAAGTCCCACACATGTGGTATCCCCGTACTCAGGAGAAGCAGCAGAATGTATTTTGGGGTGCAATTCCACATATAACCATGGCATGTGTGAGCAATATATCATTTAGTGACAACTTTTTGTAATTTTTTTATTTTTTTTGTCATTATTCAATCACTTGGGACAAAAAAAAAATATTCAATGGGCTCAACATGCCTCTCAGCAATTTCCTTGGGGTGTCTACTTTCTAAAATGGGGTCATTTGGGGGGGTTTTGTACTGCCCTGTCATTTTAGCACCTCAAGAAAAGAGATAGGCAGTCATAAATTAAAAGCTGTGTAAATTCCAGAAAATGTACCCTAGTTTGTAAACGCTATAACTTTTGCGCAAACCGATAAATATACGCTTATTGACATTTTTTTTACTAAAGACATGTGGCTGAATACATTTTGGCCTAAATGTATGACTAAAATTGAGTTTATTCGATTTTTCTTATAACAAAAAGTAGAAAATATCATTTTTTTTCAAAATTTTCGGTCTTTTTCCGTTTATATCGCAAAAAATAAAAATCGCAGAGGCAATCAAATACCATTAAAAGAAAGCTCTATTTGTGGGAAGAAAAGAACGCAAATTTCGTTTGGGTACAACATTGCATGTCCGCACAATTTACAGTTAAAGCAGCGCAGTGCAAAATTCTGAATTCACCTCTGGTCCTTTAGCTACCAAATGGTCTGGGGCTTAAGTGGTTAAAATCACTGCTCCTAAAAAACGTCCGTTTTTAAAAATTTTTTTTTTTTTTGCATTGATACATGTCCCCTGGGGCAGGACCCAGGTCCCCAAACACTTTTTAGGACTATAACTTGCATATAAGCCTTTAAAATTAGCACTTTAGATTTCTCCCATAGACTTTTCGAATTTGCCGCGAACACCCCAAATTGTTCGTTGTTCGGCGAACAGGCAATGTTCGAGTCGAACTCGAAGCTCATCCCTACTGGTGACCCTCAAAGGTCTGAGATTCACACCACCACGGAATCTCAATGAATTTCAGACCTTTATTGATATTCAAAAATACACACGCAAGTTGAACATAAGAAGATACATCTTGAGTAATCCTACAAGACAGATGAATAGCGACAAAACAATGATTGTCCATTCAGGTTTATCTAATGCGTCCCTTTTTAACCCCCCAGGAAATACTGCACCCAATATTTAATGTCTTCCGAGACTTAGTTGTCAAGGATCTCAATTTAAAATTAAAATCAGCCAAGCCCCAAAGTGATTTTAAAATGGGACTGGACTCATTATGCAACAGGAAGGGCATTGTTGTCCATTTAGCGGACAAGGGGGGGCTATTGTAGTCCTGGATAAGGAAATGTACGCACAAGAAATGGTCAGGATCTTACCCGATTCGAACACATACTCCCCGTTACTTTTGGATCCAACAATCAAATTTTAAAAGGGAATTAAAAGAGCTTGTGGAAAAAGGTTTTGACATGGGGATTTTGTTTAAAATCCCCATGGGCACCCTTGGCCCCCTGTTTGCCAATTATCTATTCGCTGCCCAAAATTCATAAAACCATGGTGAACCCCCCGGGACAACTCATCCGTGGCATTGATTCTATAACTTCCCGTGTATGGAAGTATATTGACTGTTATTTGCAACCACTGGTGATGGGTACCCCCTCATTCCTAAAGGACACTAAACGTTAACGTGCTACATGCTGTGGAGTGGAAATCCACTTACCTACTGGTAACGGCCGATGTGGCCTCCTTATATACGGCTATCTCACATCAATTCGGGTACGAGGCTGTACAACACTTCCTGTCCCGAGACACTTCAATTTTAACTACCCAAATTAATTTCATTCTTGAGTTGCTTGACTACTAAATAAATGACTCGTATAGCCATTTTCGGTACAATGGAGCCTATTTTTTATAAATGAAAGGGGTGGCCATGGGAGCTAAATTTGCTCCAAGCATGGCCAAACTTTTCATGGCAAAATGGGAGAACGATACAGTCTTAGGCAAACGACCAGAGCAAATCGTCTGGAAAAGGTTTATAGATGATATTCTATTCATATGGATGGTGATGTCCCATCTGCTGAGTCATTATTAGCCCATCTGACAATAACAGAGGCATTGCCCTTTGCTATGAAATAAGCCCCATTGAAATCCATTTCCTGTATCTGAGGATCTCAATTGTAGACACCAACATATCACTAATACTTTTTTTAAGAAAACAGACAGGAATCGATACATCCCTCCTGTATTCCTGTCACCACCATACCTGGCTGGCAGCAGTACCAAAGGATACATTTTTGCGCTTGAAACGCAATTGCACCAACTTAGATTTCCTTAAAGAGGCGTCGATCTTAAAAACTAGATTTCTGGCTAAGGGATATGATAGTAAAACTCTAGATTCTGTTATAGCAGAAGTGGGAAATAGGGACCATCAGGAGTTACTGGGAGATAAACCTCCCCGAGTGGAAAATATGGAAAACTATGACCTAGCTTTTATTACAACTTTCTCCAGTCAACATTGGGCCATCAAAAGGATCCTAAAGAGACATTAGCCAGTCATTAAAAATGATCGGGTTCTGGGCTCTCTTTTTATCATTTTTAGAGGGGCTAGGAACTTGAGGAACACAACAGCACCGAATGTCCTAGACCCACTTTCTTTGGTGATTTGAAGGGTTTTTACCCTTGTGGTAGATGTCGAGCTTGCAAAATAATAATAATGAGTTCAGCTCAATGGGCACAGGGCTTACCCCATCTGAACGTTCGTTCATTACATGCTCAACAAAGTGTGTAGTTTACCTTGTCAGGTGTCCTTGTGGCCTAGAATATGTGGGACGCACTGTTCAGATGTTACACATAAGGCTTAGTGAACATATAACCAACATATGCAAGGGCTTCGATCAGCATAATGTCTCCAAACATTATGACTTGATGCACAATCGTAACCCTAGGGGGGACTACCTTCCTTGCCATTGAAAAATATGTTCCCCATTGGCGTGGAAGTAATGGGAAGTGAACCATCTTGAGAGCTGAAACCAACTGGCTACATAAATTGGGGTCCCATGTCCCTGGGGGCTTGAATGTGCAGTGGGACATCAACTGTTTTATCAATAATGGTTGATATCCCCCTCCTATATGCTTAGCATAGTGTATTATATTTCCAGAACACAAATTAATATTTTTTTTAATAAAAATATTTTTCTGATTTTAAATGTATTTTTATAATTGGTGCTTTTCCTGATTAAGTATTTTACTCTTTGTGTTTAAAGTAATTTGATGCCGTGAGTTCAGGTAAAACAATTGGCAACAATTGAAAGCCAGCGTTTTTAACTGTATTCTAATTTTTTACCACAAGATGGTGGCATACATATCTATATCTGCTGCTGTGTGATATGCAGCCTTGAGTCTATGGTCCAAGGAAGTTTTTCCCTTTGACCTCATTGGACGTTTTTTAAGGGTTGATTAACCATAACCAATGGCAGGGCTTCCTCTCTCTGCCGATGGACTATATAGAGCTATAGCGCAGGTGTGTGGGCGTACCCCTGATGATGTCATTTATGACAAAACGATCGTCTGGACACCACGCTCACACGCTCTGCGCATGTACGATCGCTTCTACATGACTGTGTTGAGGATTTTTTCCACTTGTAAAGAAAGCTCCTTGTTTTTACCTTGTTTTATGCGAATTGGAGATTCGGTGGAGTCAGATTACCTATATGCAGCATTCACATGTAGCATCAGACCTGTTTTATTTAATTAAATCTACTTAGAGACAATATCGCACTATTTGGAGTTTTATTTTTTGCATGCTTTGCACTTCCTATGGATATTCGAGACACTTGCTTTGAATACCGCCCGGGATACGGAGGCTCCTGGTGGGAGACGCCCAGGAGACTTGAGACGCCCAGGAGATCTGGATATCCATGGTTGGGGATCTCTGATCCAATTAGCGCTTCGTGACCTCCCTGAGCAAGGGGGGTCACTGGAGTTCTGGTAAGCCTTTCATCTCGCTGGGGTGACGGTTCTCACGAGGTCAAGCATTTGTACCAAGTCACTTTATTTCTACAAGGATTTTTAATCACTTTATATGGACTTTCTATCACATATATGTCACTTTTTATTATTGCACTTTATTGTTGCATCTAATGCCGCATACACACGATCGGAATCTCTGACAACAAATGTTCGATGTGAGCTTTTGGTCGGATATTCCGACCGTGTGTAGGCTCCATCGGACATATGCTGTCGGAATTTCCGACAACAAATGTTTAAGAGCAGGTTCTCAATTTTTCCGACAATTTCTGACAAATTCCGATCGTGTGTATCCAATTCCGACGCACAAAAATCCTATGCATGCTCGGAATCATTGTACTTAATTTTTCTCGGCTCATCATAGTGTTGTACGTCTCTGCGTTCTTGACGTTCGGAATTTCCGAGCAACATTTGTGCGACCGTGTGTATGCAAGACAAGTTTGAGCCAACGTTTTGCTGTCGGAAATTCCGATCATGTGGACGTGGCATTATTATATGGCACATGGTTTTGTTTACACATTAATTGATATATGCATATTTAATTTTATGTAGTTGCATTTCTCTGCACATCTGCACTTTATCGATACAGGAATAATGATACATGTTTTATAAGCGCTGCACTTCTCTTTATACATTTTGACTGTGCCTAGTATTCAGGTTATAGTGTTCAGCTGCTGCTTGATATATTTAAAACTGAGCACGGATAGTTCACCCATCTACATTTATTATTGTTAACAAATTCATAACAAAATTGCTAAAACATAAATAACTGGGACCTTCATAGATACTAAACTATGAAAAAGGCAATAATAAATAATGAAATAAATACAATGAATATAGAAATAAAAAGATGAGGAAAAAAGGAGAGGGGGAAAGGGAAGGGATATGGAGTGTATATCTCTATATACATCCCCCCTCCATTCAGAGTGTGCATATTGGTCAGGAAGGTACCCCCTCTTGGAATGGGACCAATATGGATGCCCCCCTAGGAGGACAGTTATTACCAAAGCCCCCATTCCAATTATTTTGATGAGGGTGGGGGCAGGGGACCTCCTCCTCCTCTTCCACTACCATGACCCCTTAGATGTTTAAACGGGCGACTTTGAACATGGGCACCCTGAATGGGTGTGGCTGGCCTGGAGACAGGTCTAGGTGAATTAGAAGACAAAGTACCTGCAGAGCTATTAGAAGGGTGGGCATTTGGCAATTTATTCATGCCTGCCATTTAAAAACCTCTTTGCGAGGGAAATCTCCAAAATCCCTGATGTTCTTTGCCTTCTTTTTCTCTTGGGATTCCTACTGGAGTTCTTGTCTCTGCCTGGATCATTTACCCTACGAAGGGACCTGCGTACTTGACCATCTGTTAGTTCAGTGGTCCAGTCCTTGAGGTGAGCAAAGCGATTGCTCTGAAGGTGGAGTGTCTGTCACCAATATCTTCCTTGAATTGTGCTTTGCCACGTGGAATCCTCTTGGTGCTTGCTGGGACCTCTAGTCCTCCTCCCCTTTCTTGTTGGACTTGTATTTGACATTTTTTTTTTTTTTTTTTTTAGATACTGCATTTAAAGGTGACAAAGTTATATTTGTACTACTAAAAAAGATATGCAAAACACCAGAGCAAAATGTAATAATGCATTAAAGTGTTTGTTCACCAATGCCAGAATGTGCCAAGCAAAATAGGTGAGTTGGAAGCTCTGGTGCACGAGGATGATGTAATCGGTATTGCTGAAACTTGGCTTCATTCCTCACATGACTGGGCTTAATAATATTCCTGGCTATGCACTCTTTCGGAGAGACGGGGTAAAAAGGAAAGGTCTGTCTCTGTGAGAAGTGATCTCAAAGCGAGTGTGAAAGAGGATCTAATTGATGGAGAGTGTGATGTGGCTGAAGCATTATGGGTGGAACTGCTTTGCTGGGGTTTTTCGCCTTCCTCTGGATCAACTTTGGGTATAAGATTGGGTATATGGGATTGTTTGATATTATTTTTTATTTATTTTTATGGTTGAACTAGATGGACTTTTTTTTTTTTTTCAACCTGACTAACTATGTAAAGTTACCTGTTCTTGCGCTTCACCTTACCTTATGCATTTTACTTGGATTATGTGGTGATCTTTTGTGCTAGCTGCATTGTTTTTTTTTAGGATATTTAGGAATTATTTTTGCGCTGATTGCTTTTTTTGTATTTTACTTGTGTCACTTTTTACACCACCTTCCACTGCATTATGGGCCTGTTCCAATATTTAGAGAACCGAGAGGTTAAATTTGGATGAGGTTTTTTCGGAAACCATCACTTCCAACAATTTTTATGATTTACCCTCCTTGTATAAGATATTAGGATTTTTATTTGAAAAAAGATCAAAGCCTGGGGGGACATTGCATAGTTTGAACAATATATTAGTCTCAAATTGGTGCCTAGACGCCTTAGATGGGATGTTCCTCTCAGCGATGGCTTATTGGATGATGAATCATTGAGTGGTTTGATTTTATTTTTTAAACAAATGGGTTTGGAATTTTTAATGGACTTTTTATTGAACTGCAAACAGAATAAGATGAGATTTCTTGAGGAACAAATCATGGAGATTAAACAAAAAAATTAACCTCACCAATCTTCCCCTGATTTCATAAAACTTTCCGGAGAGCTTAAAAATAAATTGATCAAATGGGATAAGGAATCCCAGAGAAAAAGAAGGGAAAGTACATCAGGGATTTTGGAGATTTCTCTTGCAAAGAGGTTTTTAAATGGCAGGCCAATGCCACCTCCGTGAATAACTTGCCAAATGCCCACCCTTCTAATATCTCTGCAGCTACTTTTTCTTCTAATTCACCTAGACCAGTCCCCAAGCCAGCCACACCCATTCAGGGTGCCCATGTTCAAAGTCGCCCATTTAACCATCTAAAAGGTAGTGGGAAGGAGTCACGGTCCCCTGCCCCATCCTCTTATCAAAATAATTGGAATGGGGACTTTGGTAATAACCGTCCTCCTAGGGGGGCACCCATAATGGTCCCATTCCAAGAGGGGGTTATCTTCCTGACCAATATCCAGGCCTAGAGATCCTGCCAATATACTGGAGTCCACATTTTCACTCCAGCATATATACCACCTCTTGTGTGCTACATGTTATCAGGTTTTTAATCTGATACCTCCGACCAGTGGAGGAAGCAATACATTCTTAAAGTTTTTTTGTGGTTGCATTTAAATTGTTTACACGCTGGGCATCTGCCACAACCATAAAAAACGGACAAAAATAAAAAAAAATAATCTTTCTAATAGGTGCAATAGCATCTCAAAGTCAGTGCACGTCTGTAAATAAAACGGGGTCGATTAGGAAGAATCCCCTATCCCTGTTGCTAACAATTTGATAGACGAGATCAGGGGGATGATTTTTTTTTTTTTTTTTTTTTTTTAGGGAACCCAAGCCCCCGGTGCTGCGGGCACTCCTGCTCAGTCGCCTGCAGGAAACAGGCGTATGGGGGGGGGGGGTGAAATCGAGAGGAAGATGAGCAGGAAAGAGAAATAAAAAGGAAAAAACCCCATTAAGTACGGGCATTTTTTAACATCAGTGGGTCTGTTCTGTCTGATGAACTTGGGGTTCTTGACAAGGGCCTTAAGTTTGCCCCGGTACGCAATTTCAGTAAATTTCATACATATGTCAATATTCAAAAGTTCGTTAGGAGTTTAAACATTAAAAAGTACTTCTTGCCTAAACCCACAGAAAGGGCTGCATTAGTCCCAGTTGGCATGCACTCCAATTTAGGTAACAAATCTGTTTTCAACCCCCCCTAATGTTGACACTAAACACATAGACGTCTTTAAGAATATGGTTTTAAGTGACCTAGAAAATATGAAGGTAAAGAAAGTTGGGGACCCTTCATATATCAAAAATTGTGTTTCCTCGTTGGCAACCAAAAAGATTTAGTGATCCGTAGTAATGAGTAAAACCTTCTATAGGGAAGAAATGCAACGTCTACTAGGGGATCACAATACTTATCAAATATTGAAGTGCGACCCTATCTTTCAGTTTAAAGGGGACTTACCAGTATTGGTACAAAAAGGTCCGAAACATAAGCTTCTCACCAAGGAGGCAAATTTTCTGGATCCAAATGCGTGTAGGACACCGATCTCTTGCCTACCAAAATTTCATAAGGATGCCCAATCCCCTCCTGGGAGACCCATTGTGAATGGCATTGATTGGGTGTCCTCCCGCCTTGGACATTATATAGACTTCTTTTTGAAGCCTTTAGTATGTGAGACTCCAGCCTTTCTTAGAGCTACTAAGCATATTATACAGATCATGGAAACCCATGGGTTTCCATGATCTGTGTAGTAGTAAGTAGTAGTAGTATGCCATGACTATGAGGGCTAAGTTTGCCCCTAGTGTGGCAAACGTATTCACGGCACTATGGGAAGAAAAGTAAATTTTCCATGACCGCCCTGGGCAACTTGTTTGCTACAAATTGATAACTTACATTGATGAGTTAATCATGGTCTGGGAAGGGGATATAGATAGCCTCGAAGCTTCCTGCTTAGGCTGAATAATAATTCCAAAAATATCTCTCTCACTTGGAGCATTGATACTGAACATTTTGTGTTTTTGGGAGATCATTTTAAAACACGCAATTATTTCAAGCCAATGGATACATCCCATTAGATAGCTGCCATCACAGCACTTGAATGTGCAATATCCCTAGGGGCCAATTTATCCGTGTAAGCCGCAATTGCACCTTGGATTCAGATTATCAGGCTCAATCTCATATCTTAGTGGAGAGGTTTTTTTCAACAGGGTTACCAAAAGAAAAAAGTCCTTATGGATCGTATTTTAGATAGGGAATCGTGACAGACAAACATTGGTTGCTGATTCTAATACAGGGAAGAATAAGAGGTAATACGCAGGAGTACAAAATTGGCCTTGATTATAATGTACAATACAGACAGTTTGAACGGATCATCTTGAAACATTGGGATGTCCTTAGGAAAAACAGGGTGCTTGGCACAAGGAGAGAGTTACCGCTCAGATGTGACTGGTGACTCATTCACAAGATCCAGAGCCGTGGGTGCAGGCAATGCATATGACAATGCAAAAAATCTGAGGAAAACGCTTGGACAGCCGCACTCCAAAAAAGGTTCTTTTATTTAAAACAAAAGCACAAACAACATGCCACAGCAAAAAAACAGCAAGTATGAGCTGACGTTTCGCACTGTGATTCAGTGCTTAATCATAGCTATGATTAAGCACTGAATCGCAGTGCGAAACGTCAGCTCATACTTGCTGTTTTTTTGCTGTGGCATGTTTGTGCTTTTGTTTTAAATAAAATAACCTTTTTTGGAGTGCGGCTGTCCAAGGGTGCTTGGCACAGTTCTCCCTAGCCAAGCCCATTTTTAAATAGACGGACGCCGACTTTGCGAGATGCTATCGCACCTGGAGTCATAGACCCCCAATTAGAGAGAATAGGATTTAAAAAAAAAATTTGTCTGGTTTTTATGGTTGTGGCAGATGCCCAGCGTGTAAACAATGTAAATGCAACAACAAAAAACGTAAAGAATGTGTTTCCTTCCTCCACTGGTCAGAGGTATCCGATTAAAAACCTGATAACATGTAGCACACAATGGGTGGTATATATGCTGGAGTGCAAATGTGGACTCCAGTATATTGGCAGGACCTCTAGGCCTCTTAAGCCCTGTACACACGATCAAATTTCCTATGGTTTTTAAACCGATGGATTTTTCCATCGGAAAACCGATGAAGCTGACTTCCATCAGTCTTGCCTACACACCATCAGTCAAAAAACCAACCGTTCCAAACGCGGTGACGTAAAACACTCCGATGAGCCGAGAAAAATTAAGTTCAATGCTTCTGAGCATGAGTCGACTTGATTCTGAGCATGCTTGGGTTTTTTTATCCGATGGAGTTCCCCACAGACGATAGTAATTTGCTATCGTTTTTTTAACCATCGGATAAATTTAAAACATGTTCTATTTTTAAACACTGATGGAAAAAAGACCGATGGGGCCCATACACGATCGGTTTGTCCAATGAAAAAAGTCCATCGTGTGTACACAGCTTTAGTGTGTGTGTGGGGGAACATTATTATTATTATTATTATTATTATTATTATTATTATTATTATTATACACCATTTTATAGAGGGAGTCTTTCTGGATTTTTGAGTCTAAGGTCCTCTCCCCTGAAGGGTTAAATATAGATTTTAATTTAAACTGTTTTATTTCTGATAATTTTTATTTTATTTCTGTTTTTATATATATATTTTTTTTTTTACAAATTCTGACTGTTTTTATGTGTATTTTTTTTTTAATTGGTTGTTATGCAGGTGTGAGATGCAAGGTATCAGCAGGTGACCAGTGCTTTTTTTTTTTTATAATCTCTCTCTCTCTTTTTCTCTTTCTCTTTCTCCCTCTGTGTCCCATGATGTATTCCAAAGAAAAGGATTTTACAGGTAAGAATGACGAAAAAATCCTATTTTCTTTTTCATACATCATGGGACACAGAGGCCAGGTTAATATTCATTACCTGCTGGGATGTCCCAGAGCAATAGCCTTAAGGGGAGGGATACACCCTGCCAAACAATAACAGCCATCAGAACTTTATACAGCAACCCACAGTACACTGACCGAAAGCCGAATCCTCGGCTGCCTGAACATCCACTTGACAAAATTTTGTGAACGTATGCACTGAAGATCAGGTAGCAGCCTTACAAATCTGAGCCACAGATATTTGATGGCGAAAAGCCCAGGAGGTTCCTACACCCCTGGTAGAATGAGCTCTCACCTGAAAGGGGGGAGCTTTATGTTTCAGTCTGTAGGCCTGAATGATCAATTGGCGGACCCAATTGGCAATGGAAGTTTTGGAAGCTGTTTGGCCCTTTTCTTGGGTCCCTTTGTAAAAACAAAGAGTCCTCGGATCTCCACAGATCTAGACAAATATACCTTGACTGCTCGGACAACGTCCAGAGAGTGCAGTCGTCTCTCTTCTTCTGAACGAGGCTGAGAGAAAAAAAGAAGGCAAAATAATGCCCTGATTTAAATGAAAAGCCAACACCACTTTTGGCAAAAAGGATGGAACGGGTCGTAACATGACCCTGTCATGGTGAAGGATTAAATATGGTTTCTTGCATGAAAGGGCCGCCACTCCGACACCCCTCTAGCCGAGGTGATAGCCATCAGGAAGGCTAGCTTGCGTGACAGCAAGTCTAATGGAATTTCCTTAATGCCGCGTACACACGGCCGTTTTTAATGTCATTGTAAAAAACTGTTTTTCTCGACGTGATTCTTCTCAAGCCTGCCTTGCCTACACACTTTCGTGAAAAAAAAAAAGGCTCGAGCAAAGCAGGGTGACGTTCAACACGTACGACGGCACTATAAAGGGGAAGTTCCATTCGGATGGCGCCACCATTTGGGCTGCTTTTGCTGATTTTGTGTTACCGCGTGTTAGTAAAAGTTTGGTGTTAGCCGATTCGCGCTTTTCATTCTCTGTGCTTTTCAGTCCGTTACAGCATGACATATGTGCTATCTCCATTACGAACAATAGTTTTACCAGAACGAGCGCTCCTGTCTCATAACTTGCTTCTGAGCATGCGCGTTTTTTTTCCCCCGTCATTAAAGCGTACACACGGCCGTTTTTCACGACGAGAAAAAATGGAGCATGTTCTAAATTTTTAATCGCCATTTTTCGCGTCAAGAAAAATGATCTGGAGCCTACACACGATCGTTTTTAATGACCATTTAATAAAACAGCATTTTTCTCGTCCTGAAATGGTCGTGTGTACGCGGCATAATAGGTTCAAATAGTTGTTTCTGTAACACAGACAACACCAAGTTCAAGTCCCAAGGACACATCGGTGACCTAATAGGGGGAAGAAAACGAGTTGCCCCCTGCAAGGTTCCGATCAGTGAATGGGATGCTAAAGGCCTTTGAAAGAATACTGATAGGCCTGAAACTTGACCTCTGTACTCAAAGCCAGTTTGATTTCTACAGCTGACTGTAGAAAAGAGAATTCTCACAATCGCGTATTTTCGTGGATGCCATCTTTTGGCTTCACACCAAGCAATATACTGTATTTATCGGCGTATAACACGCGCCGGCGTATAACACGCACCCCAAGTTTAAGAGGGAATTTTAAGGAAAAAAAACTTTTAGAAGGGAAATTCAAGGAAAAAAACTTACATTTAAATGCAGCATGCAGCCTTGCCCAGTGTCCATCTGTCCATCTGCAGCCTTGCCCAGTGTCCATCTGTCCATCTGCAGCCTTGCCCAGTGTCCATCTGCCCATCTGCAGCCTTGCCCAGTTTCCATCTGCCCATCTGCAGCCTTGCCCAGTGTCCATCTGTCCATCTGCAGCCTTGCCCAGTGCCTTTGCAATCTTGTCAGTCTCGGCGTCTTTTTAAATTTGGCGCTGATTTCTGTGGAGAGGAGCGAGCGGGGCCGAGTGTACTTCGGCTAGACTCGGCTCCTCTCGCAGTCCCGCCCATTTCCACTGACTGCGCCACTGACAGAGAAAGCCGAGTGTACTTCGGCTAGACTCAGCTCTGCTCACAGTCAGGGGCAGGACTGCGAGAGGAGCCGAGACTAGCCGAAGTACACTCGGCTTTCTCTATGTCAGCGGCGCAGTCAGAGATGGGCGGGACTGCGAGAGGAGCCGAGTAAAGCCGAGTGTACTTCGGCTTCGGCTCCGCTCGCTCCTCTCGCTCGTTTCAGCAGGGGAATTCGACGGAGTATCGGTGTATAACACGCACCCACGATTTCCCCCTGATTTTAAGGGGAAAAAAGTGCGTGTTATACGCTGATAAATACGGTAAGTCTTCCAGACTTTATGATAGATTTTTCTAGTGACAGCTTTTCTAGCATTCACTAGGGTAGATATCACTGGTCCCGAGATGCCTCGGTCCTTTAACACCCTGGCTTCAATAGCCATACCGTCAAATTTATAGACTGTAAATTGGGGTGGAATATAGGACCTTGAGACAGTACGTCTGAGCGCTGTGGAAGCGTCCCTGGTCCGTCTTTTGTCAGTCTGACAATCTCTGGGAACCAGGGCCTCCTGGGCCAGGCTGGTGCTATCAGAATGACAGGCTCCATGGAACTATTAAAACGTCTGCTCCAATTGCCAGAGGATCTCTTGTCCGAGAGAAAAACTGTTGTAGTTTGTTGTTGAATCTGGATGCCAATAGGTTGACCTCTGGCCATCCCCCAATGCTGGCAAATTTCCATGGTTTATGCTCCTGATGAGCAGTTATGAAGCCGCGAAACGCGTTGAGCTGTCAACTCCCATTTTCTGAACCATCAACTTCTACCTCGCCATGGATTAATAATACTAACCTTCATATGGTTTAAATTATGTTTTTTTTTACAATTTACTACATCAAATGTCCAACCCCCTCCTTTCTCTCTCCCTTTCTTGCATCATGAGACTAATCTGGATTGATTACCCAGGCCAATTTAATCTTGGTTATACTTATGATCGTATTTATGGTCTGTTTTACTTACCATGTATGTCCATTGGATTGCGGAATATTATGTAACTTATGTTGAAAATGTTCACTGTTTTTTTTAGAGGTTATATGCCCGAAACATTTTATATGAAATTATACAACATACATAAATATTTTTTCCTAGTCACTTGACATTCCTTTTGCTGCTGTGTGCTTCATTTAAAGTCCCACCATTTTCTCTTCCTTTTTTAATCAATCATAGGGATGGAGGCGGCTATCCCTTTGATTTTCGCCTCATTTAAAGTCCCACAAATGTCCTTTAACTTTATACAAGAACCACTGCAAGTGTTTGTTCAGAGCCTGCTCTGTGTCCCACAGCTGGCTTCTGGAAGCACCACCTGCTTGGCTTACCTAGCTTAGTGTGCGCCGGGACGTTCTATGCGTGCATGCACACGCATGTGCACGGTCCCAGCAAAAGGGCGTAGCTGTATTTGCGTATAACGCAAATCTTTGTGCGCCAGAAAAAAGACTACTGCGCATGTGCGGCAAAGCCGTGTGCACCATGGCCGCTAAACAAACTGTTAAAAACAGTGTCGCACTTGCGAACGATCGTGCGCCATCATACAGGTAAGGTAAAAAAACGGCTAGACACAAGCAGAAGGAAAGTACACTTTGCAAACACCCACATACAGGTGTCCAGCCTTAATCTAACTTGACTGATTGTTACAATTATTGGGACACCCCACAATATAATAATAATGTGGTTTCACTTACCCATCCAGGCGCAGGGCCACTTAGAAGCTAAGGGCCCAATTTTCACCCTTCGCGGTGGGTTCCAGTCACGCGGGACCTTCAAGGGCTGGGTACCCTTTCAGTTTTAGGGTGAAGGATGAATGATGTAGATGAAAGCCAGGAACTACCAGAAAAAAATGTATTCGGAGGCAGCAAAACGCACACTTTTTTTTTTTTTTTTAAAACCTGATAATATTAAAGATGGGGCGAAAGGTCCAATAGAAGCAAATTTAAAATCTGATTGAAGGTCCACTTAAAGCCTGGTGTTAGCTTCATTTTTGCTGGGCACCATCAGACAGGGTGCTCAGCATGTCCAATTTGGTACAAGTGGGCATCCTGTTCTGGGTGGATAAGATGTTGTGCAATTCTTGTCAGTGTTTATCCGTTGTAACCTTTATTTAATAAATGTCCCAAAAGAAATATAGCTGGCAGCTCCACAATCCATATATAAAATCTTTATTGCTACATATAGGTCAGGATTAAAAACCACTTACGCATTTCAGCATATAGCCTTGATCACAGCACATTTTACAAGTGAGAGACAAAACATATATAAACACTACAATCCTCATATATGAGGGTGGATAACAACAATAAATCAATTATTTAATTAGAGTCACCTCCCAACAGAGAAAAAGCAGAACTGAATCTTCTTTACATTAAACATATATCACACATTTTGGAGGAGAGGTGATGTCAAAGTATAGAACGTTGTCACCTGGAACAAATTACAATTCTTTATTCACGTATACACTATATTAAATTTCCAAGGCACATAACTTACATTGTCTTCTATTGGATGATTCTTGCAAAAATAAATCCACATCCCACTTAGAATTCATGCCAGCAGGAATTCTGGTAGATAAAGAAAAGCCCGGAGCAAAAGAAAGAATGCAATAGGCGGAGGGCTGGCATGACTGAGTTAACAGGGTATGGGTAAAATGTAAAAGGATGTGCGATTTGGCTAACAGTGTTAAGGGGAGGGGACAGGATTGGACAAAAAGGTAATCCCCGCCCCCTAAAGTAGCACAGCGCGGGGGAAAGTTCCAGTAAGGAGAATCATGTCAGCTGTGGACAAACTTCTGGCCCAATTGCAGGCGGAGGCCGCGACGCGGGGCGAGGATTGGCTCCAGGAGACCCTGGGGCCGATGCTGTCGGGTCCGGCGGCAGATGCAGGTACCGGGGGAGAGAGGCCATGCGAGCTCGCAGGTCCCGGCCTCCGGAGCGCTACTCACCGGGCCCTCCCCTAGAGCTCAGCGGATGAATGGGAGTCCCCCTAGGGCCCCTTCGGGCCCCCTTGCCAAGCGCACTGCCTTGCCAAGGGCGGGGGGTCCCGGGAGGAATCCCCCACAGGATCAGAGCTCAGCAGGGGGTCGCTCCGGGAGTTCCGGAGTGGCTGCTATGCCCGCGCGGCACATGGAGTCGGATGGTGCGGGTTCCGCCCCCTGGGTGTCCCCGGCGGGCATGGAGCCTCGGCGTGTGAAGTCGGCGCTGGCGGTATCCGGGCCACTTACCTCCTCGGCCGGTCACCTTCAGCTAGGTCAGCAGGAATCCGGGATGAGGGTGCCAGGGCGAGAAGACGGTGGTGCAGCTGGCCCGCTCCAGCGTGGACGCAAGGCGGCGGGGAAATCGGTGGGCGGGTCCGGTGCGCAGAGGAAGGATCGATCGGGCACCGGGCCCTTTGGCTTCCAGGGACAGGTTGCCTGGTGAGCCGTCGTCCAGAGAGGATGATCAGTCCAGTCTGCTGTCGGAGGGGGAGCTGTGCAGCTCGGAGGAAGATCGGGGACTCGGACGGTCAGTGGCAGCGGTGAAGTCTGGACGATCCACTGGTGGGACTTCTTCCAGGCAGCCCGGTAAGTCAGCTTCTTTTACACCTTCACTGGGCCATACTGAGGGTAGTGGCCGGGATTGTGGGCCTGCTGTTAGCGATGGGGTGGTGGCGTTGGCACAGGATCCTGAGAGTGGGCAGGCTGGGGGGAGTACGGTTCCCACTGGGGGTAGCTCAGGGAAAGATGGCTTGCAGGAGTTCCTGGCGGGACTTAAGAACTTAGTCAGCCAGTTTGAAAAAGGGGACACGGGGACTGGCAGCCCAGCAGTGGCGTGGGTTCCGCCAGTAGGGGGGCCTGTAGGGGCCCCTGCTGCCGGGACTGGGTCTGCTGCTCCTGCTGCTACTACTCCGATGGGGGACGCAGCTGGGGCAGGTAGCGGGACACTGGTGGCCGCGAAGGCGGGTAGTGCAGTGGAACCCGCTGCACGGCAGGATATCATTAGGTCGGCGGATTCTGCTAAATGTGAGGTTTGTGTGTTATGAAGCACCTCTGGGGGCACACCTGAAACAGGAAGTGAGGGAGAAAATATGGAAAGGTGAGTACGTAGAGATGTTCTCGCTGTTGTCATTGGAGAAGTTCAACCTGGATAGGGTAAAACCGGACGATTCAAAGAATGAGGAAGAGGAGGTATAGACTGATACCACGCACGTTCACGAATTGGTTGCAGGCGTTCGCCATTATGGCGAATGTGATAGGGCAAAAGAATCCTGAACATTGTTCGGCGCTCTTTGGCTATCAGGACACTATTGGAGAGGCCTACAGGGTTTATGGGGGCACTGGGTGGCTCCGTTATGATGAGCAGTTCAGGCAGAGGAGAGCAGTTCGAGCGGCTCTACGGTGGGATCATAAAGACATAAGTTTGTGGATGCAGCTGATGACCTCATCGAGGGCACCTGGTCACTGGGGCAGCTTGATGAGGCAGGGTCTTCCTTTGTATGCAACGTGCACAAGAGTGACAGTTAGGGATGAGCTTTGTGTTCGAGTCGAACATACGTTCGACTCGAACATCGGCTGTTCGATCGTTCGACGAAGATCGAACGATTTGGGCCGTTCGCGCCAAATTCGAGTGACGCGAACGGCCCACAATGCACTACGCCATCGCAGTGTCATCCAGGCGCTGTGATTGGCCAAGCATGCACTGTGACCCCGCATGCTTGGCCAATCACAGCGCCGGCAGCGAGGAGAGCAATGATTGGCCACAGGCAGGATGCCTGTGGCCAATTATTGCTGAGCGTGTTTAGTACACGCCCCACACTATAAAAAGCCGCCAGCACGGTGGCCTAGTGTAGTGTGTTCCGGAGCAGGGAAAGAGAAGCATAGGCAGGGACAGTGACATTTATTTTTTTCTTGCTTAACCTGGATTCCTTTAGTTTAGGGAAAGAGAAGGATAGGTAGTGAGAGTGTCAGTGTGTTTTACTGTGCGAATCCTTGTTTCTAGGGACAGGGAAGGAAAGTGAGGGAAATTCTCCTTGTGCTATAGTGTGCTTTAAAAAAACATTTTTTCTAGGGACAGAAAACTATAGGAAGGAAGAGTGTCAGTTTCTTTCACTGTGATAATCCTTGTTTCTAGGGACAAAGAAGGAAAGTGAGGGAAATTCTCCTTGTGCTATAGTGTGCTTTAAAAAAACATTTTTTCTAGGGACAGAAAACTATAGGTAGGAAGAGTGTCAGTTTCTTTCACTGTGATAATCCTTGTTTCTAGGGACAGGGAAGGACAGTGAGGGAATTCTCCTTGTGCTATAGTGTGCTTTAAAAAAACATTTTTTCTAGGGACAGAAAACTATAGGAAGGAAGAGTGTCAGTTTCTTTCACTGTGATAATCCTTGTTTCTAGGGACAAAAAAGGAAAGTGAGGAAAATTCTCCTTGTGCTATAGTGTGCTTTAAAAAAACATTTTTTCTAGGGACAGAAAACTATAGGTAGGAAGAGTGTCAGTTTCTTTCACTGTGATAATCCTTGTTTCTAGGGACAAAGAAGGAAAGTGAGGAAAATTCTCCTTGTGCTATAGTGTGCTTTAAAAAAACATTTTTTCTAGGGACAGAAAACTATAGGTAGGAGGAGTGTCAGTGTGTTTTACTGTGCGAATCCTTGTTTCTAGGGACAGGGAAGGACAGTGAGGGAATTCTCCTTGTGCTATAGTGTGCTTTAAAAAAACATTTTTTCTAGGGACAGAAAACTATAGGAAGGAAGAGTGTCAGTTTCTTTCACTGTGATAATCCTTGTTTCTAGGGACAAAGAAGGAAAGTGAGGAAAATTCTCCTTGTGCTATAGTGTGCTTTAAAAAAACATTTTTTCTAGGGACAGAAAACTATAGGTAGGAAGAGTGTCAGTTTCTTTCACTGTGATAATCCTTGTTTCTAGGGACAAAGAAGGAAAGTGAGGGAAATTCTCCTTGTGCTATAGTGTGCTTTAAAAAAACATTTTTTCTAGGGACAGAAAACTATAGGTAGGGAGAGTGTCAGTGTGTTTTACTGTGCGAATCCTTGTTTCTAGGGACAGGGAAGGACAGTGAGGGAATTCTCCTTGTGCTATAGTGTGCTTTAAAAAAACATTTTTTCTAGGGACAGAAAACTATAGGTAGGAAGAGTGTCAGTTTCTTTCACTGTGATAATCCTTGTTTCTAGGGACAAAGAAGGACAGTGAGGGAATTCTCCTTGTGCTATAGTGTGCTTTAAAAAAACATTTTTTCTAGGGACAGAAAACTATAGGTAGGAAGAGTGTCAGTTTCTTTCACTGTGATAATCCTTGTTTCTAGGGACAAAGAAGGAAAGTGAGGGAAATTCTCCTTGTGCTATAGTGTGCTTTAAAAAAACATTTTTTCTAGGGACAGAAAACTATAGGTAGGGAAAGTGTCAGTGTGTTTTACTGTGCGAATCCTTGTTTCTAGGGACAGGGAAGGACAGTGAGGGAATTCTCCTTGTGCTATAGTGTGCTTTAAAAAAAAATTTTTTCTAGGGACAGAAAACTATAGGAAGGAAGAGTGTCAGTTTCTTTCACTGTGATAATCCTTGTTTCTAGGGACAAAGAAGGAAAGTGAGGAAAATTCTCCTTGTGCTATAGTGTGCTTTAAAAAAACATTTTTTCTAGGGACAGAAAACTATAGGTAGGAAGAGTGTCAGTTTCTTTCACTGTGATAATCCTTGTTTCTAGGGACAAAGAAGGAAAGTGAGGAAAATTCTCCTTGTGCTATAGTGTGCTTTAAAAAAGCATTTTTTCTAGGGACAGAAAACTATAGGTAGGAAGAGTGTCAGTTTCTTTCACTGTGATAATCCTTGTTTCTAGGGACAAAGAAGGAAAGTGAGGAAAATTCTCCTTGTGCTATAGTGTGCTTTAAAAAAACATTTTTTCTAGGGACAGAAAACTATAGGTAGGAAGAGTGTCAGTTTCTTTCACTGTGATAATCCTTGTTTCTAGGGACAAAGAAGGAAAGTGAGGAAAATTCTCCTTGTGCTATAGTGTGCTTTAAAAAAACATTTTTTCTAGGGACAGAAAACTATAGGTAGGAAGAGTGTCAGTTTCTTTCACTGTGATAATCCTTGTTTCTAGGGACAGGGAAGGACAGTGAGGGAAATTCTCCTTGTGCTATAGTGTGCTAAAGCATTCCTCATCAACCATCTTTGAAATCCTTGTTTTTTTGGACAGTCAGGGAAATTGTCGTTGTGCTATTCTGTACAAAAGCAATCATCCTCAACCATATTTAGAAATCCTTAAGTAAAGGGACAGAGAAGGACACCTGAAGGTAGCCCTTATTGCTTTTTTCCCATCTCCCTGCAGGCCATCTATTAGAATGTCTGGAAGGCAAACAAGGAGAGGCAGACAGTCAGGAGGCAATAAAAGAGGGCAAGCAGGCTCTGTGTCTGGGGGCAACAGTGCTGGTCGTGGACGCGGTGCATTGTCATCAGCACATGGCCATGGGACACGCTTGTCCTTCTTTTCGGCAGCTGGACATGTTGAGCCACATCATGCCGAAGACTTGGTAGAGTGGATGACCAAGCCCTCCTCCTCCTCCTCATCCTCTCTCACCCAGGCTCAGGGTACTGAAAAAGCAGCTGCCAAAGCGTCCTCTTCCCTGGTATCAATGTCAGACTCATCATCAGTCACTCCTTCCCTAGACCCACCATGTCCTCCTCCTGAGGAGTCCCCCGAACTGTTTGAGCACAGTGTTGGGTACATGCTCCAGGAGGATGCCCAGCGTTTCGAAGGGTCTGATGATGAAACCCAGCTAGAGGAAGGCAGTAGCGTGAGAGCAGACAGAGGGGATGCTCAAGAAGGACACCAATCTGGCAGTCATGTTCCAGCAGCTGCAGCATACTGCCAGATTGGCTCCAGTGATGAGGAGGGAGGGGATGATGAGGTCACTGACTCCACGTGGGTGCCTAATAGGAGAGAGGAGGAGGAGGAGGATGAGGAGGAGGCACATCTCCAACGAGGCAGGATGCCCTTTGGTGGCCAGCGTAAGGGCAGTACACCGACGGAATCACACCGCAGAGCTCCGCCTGTGCAGGGCGCTGCCTCTGCCCGTCATTCAAAAAGTTCTTTGGTGTGGGCCTTTTTTGAGGCTAGTGCATCAGATCGCACAGCTGCTGTTTGCAACATATGTCTCAAGCGTATATCGCGTGGCCAAAACATCAGCCGCTTGGGTACCACATGCCTGACCAGACATATGTTGACCTGCCATGCAGCTCGTTGGCAAGCCTACCTCAAAGACCCACACCAAAGAACAAAGCGGACCTCTCCTTGCACCGCATCAGCTGGGATCTCCAACCCCACTATAACTTCAGTCCTCTCTGAAACATGCACTGAGAGGAATGAAGGTGTAGAATTAGGTGTGTCACAGCCAAGTACTTGCGGCCACTCTGCTAGCAGTACACCGACGTCCGATTCTAGCAGGCAAATTTCCCTGCCCCAGCTGCTGGACCGTCGAAAGAAGTTCACTCCCAGCCATCCACATGCCCAGCGGTTGAATGCTAGCTTGGCTAAATTGCTAGCGCTTCAACTGCTGCCTTTTCAGTTGGTAGACTCGGCCCCCTTCCGTGAGTTTGTGCAATGTGCGGTTCCTCAGTGGCAGGTTCCCAAACGCCACTTTTTCTCACGGAAGGCTATTCCGGCTCTCTACCGGCATGTGGAAGGCAATGTCTTGGCCTCGCTGGACAGGGCGGTCAGCGGTAAGGTGCATATTACCGCTGACTCATGGTCCAGCAGGCATGGACAGGGATGTTACCTTTCTTTCACGGCCCATTGGGTCACTCTTTTGGCAGCTGGGAAGGATGCAGGACAAGGTGCAGTAGTGTTGGAGGTTGTTCCACCGCCACGCCTCCAAAATGCTACTACTGGTTGTGACACACCTCTGTCCTCCACCCCCTCCTCTTCTTCTTCCTCCATGGCCTCTTCCTGTGGTTTGTCCTCGGAACCAGCGGTGCTCCGTAGGCGTTCAAGGGGCTACGCAAGTACGCAGGCAAAAAGATGCCATGCCGTGCTTGCGCTGGTGTGTTTGGGGGACAGAAGCCACACTGGGGCAGAGGTCCTGTCTGCTCTGCAGGGCCAGGCTGAGAGGTGGTTGACGCCACGCCAGCTTAAGCCAGGAATGGTGGTTTGCGACAATGGCACCAACCTCCTCTCCGCCCTCCGACAGGGACAACTGACCCATGTGCCCTGTGTGGCTCACGTCCTTAACCTGGTGGTGCAGCGGTTCTTGGGCAGGTACCCGGGCTTACAGGATGTCCTGAGGCAGGCCAGGAAAGTCTGTGTGCATTTCCGCAGATCTTATAATGCCAGTGCTCGCCTGGCTGAGCTGCAAAAGGAGTTGAACCTGCCCAAGAACCGCCTTATATGTGACATGCCCACCAGGTGGAACTCAACATTGGCCATGCTGCAGCGGCTGCACACGCAGCAGAGGGCCATCAATGAGTACCTGTGCGACTACGGCACCAGGACAGGGTCAGGGGAGCTTGGTTTTTTTTCTCCACGCCAGTGGGGCATGATCAGGGATGCATGCACTGTCCTGGCACCATTTGAGGAGGCCACGAGGATGGTGAGCAGTGACAGTGCATGCATCAGTGACACTGTACCTCTTGTCCACCTGTTGGAGCACACGCTGCGTGGAATAATGGACAGGGCACTTGAGGCAGAACAGAGGCAGGAAGAGGAGGACTTCCTTGCCTCTCAAGGCCCCCTTTACCCAGACAGTGTTCCTTCTGTCCCACCCATCGCACAGGAAGAGGAGGAGGAGGAGGAGGAGGAGGAGGATTGTGTCAGCATGGAGGTGGAGGCTGGCACTCAGCATCATCAGCAGCAGTCTTTTAGGGATGATTTACAGTCCCAAGAAACCAGTGGACTTGTACGTGGCTGGGAGGAGGTGGCTGCGGATCATGTCGTCCTTAGTGACCCAGAGGACTCCGGAGCGAATGCCTCAGCAAACCTACGCTGCATGGCCTCCCTGATCCTGCAAAGTCTGCGGAAGGATCCTCGTATTCTTCGGATCAAGGAGAGGGACCATTACTGGCTGGCCACTCTCCTTGATCCACGGTACAAGGGTAAGGTTGCGGACCTTATGTTACCGTCGCAGAGAGAGCAGAGGATGAGACAACTCCGGGAGGCCTTGCAGAAAGGTCTGTGCAACGCGTTCCCAGAGACTGGGAGGTTACAAACTCCTGGTCCTGGACAACGAGTTGCTGAGGCTTCGGCCAGTCAAAGAAGGAGCGGTGGGGAAGGTGGCCGTCTGACCGATGCGTTCAGACAATTCTTTAGTCCGCAGCCCCAAAGTATGATCGGTTCCAGCAACCATCGCCAGCATCTGATAAACATGGTGCAGGAATATCTAGGGGCAAGGTCAGACTTGGACACCTTCCCCACCGAAAATCCTCTGGCTTACTGGGTCTTGAGGATGGATCACTGGCCAGAGCTTGCACAGTATGCAATTGAGCTACTGGCCTGTCCTGCATCCAGCGTTCTTTCGGAACGCACATTCAGTGCTGCTGGAGGATTTGTCACGGATCACAGGGTGCGCCTGTCCACCGACTCGGTTGATCGACTGACTTTCATCAAGATGAACCAGTCTTGGATCACCACCAGCTACCACACACCTGATGCTGATATAACAGACTAATTGATTTTAACATGTCATATCCCTTCAAGACTGATGCTGATGCTGAGTGCCTGTGCTGTTATGTTGACTGGCTATCCTCCTCCTCCGAGTCCTCAATGATACGATTGATGATGATAGCTTGGAAGATCATTTTTGTTTATGGGTGCCGCCACCAGTGGCTAAGGCCCAATTTTTCAGCCCCTGTTTTACAGGGGCGTGTCATTACAATTTTTGAAGCAATACTTTGCAACAGGGCTCATTGCTGTGCTCCAAGTACAGTATCTGTGAGGGGTTGTAGTGTTGTGCCACCAGTGCCTAAGGCCCAATTTTTCAGCCCCTGTTCAACAGGGGCATGCAATTACAATTCTTGATCGAATAATTCACAGCAGGGCCCATTGCTGCACCCACCAAGAGTAACTGTCAGGGCTTAGTGTTGTGGCACCAGCACCACCATCAAAGGCCCAATTTTTACTACCACTGTTCAACAATTATATGTAATTAAAATTCCTGATATAATAGTTGACAGCAGGGCGTTCCAGCACCAACCAAGAGTAACTGTGAGTGCTTACAGTGTTGTGCCAACACCAACAACTAAGGGGCCTATTTCTGCAGAGTATATACGGCAGGTCCCTACTTTCAAACATCCAACTTACAAACGACTCCTACTTGCAAACGCAAGAAGACAACAGGAAGTGAGAGGAAATCTACCCCTAGGAAGGAAAATTCTCTCCTGTAAGAATAAATATGGGAGAAAGGTGTCTCCTCTGTACTGATGCTTTATCAGCAATCCTTGTTTCAAGAAAAACACCACATTTCAAAAACAGTTGTCATTGGGACGGAAAGTTAGGTGAAATGTTCTGAACAGGGGCACAGACAGCAAAACAAATGTTACAGGGGTGATAACCCTTACCTATGTTTTCCAAAAAGTTTAAAAATAGATTTTTGGGCTGGAGCTACACTTCAACAATGTACCTGTTCAAAATTACAAACAGATTCTACATAAGAACAAACCTACAGTCCCTGTCTTGTATGCACCGCCTGTATACGGCTGTTCAGAGTATATAGGGCCTTTTTTATTTTATGTGCGGGGTTCCCCTTAATATCCATACAAGACCCAAAGGGGCTGGTAATGGGCTGGGGTGGGGGGGGGGGGGTCATGGGGTAGCTATGCCATTTTTCTTAAAGATTTTCATCCATATTACCGGGACCAGACATTACATTAAAGCCGCAAGCAGTTTTAAATGGCTTTTTTTTCCTTTAGAAGTGTCATTTTGTGCAGGGACAGTTCTAAACACGGGAAACACGTGGCACTTCACAGGCATACTTTAGACACCCCCCAG
The DNA here is from genome assembly GCA_029206835.1 of Rana muscosa. Classification (NCBI taxonomy): domain Eukaryota; kingdom Metazoa; phylum Chordata; class Amphibia; order Anura; family Ranidae; genus Rana; species Rana muscosa. The sequence continues at coordinate 272,494,362 of CM055120.1, read as the reverse complement.
GTACGATATTTAAAGGAATATTTGACTTTTTTTTTTCACTTTATGCATCATTAAAATGACTGCTCCCGAAAAACAACCGTTTTTAAAACTTCTTTTTGCATTGATACATGTCCCCTGGTGCACAACCCGGGTTCCCAAACCCTTTTTAGGACAATAACATGCATAATAGTTGTTATAATTAGCACTTTAGAATTCGAACGTTCGCATCCATTGTATTTAATAGGGTTCTAATGTTCGTACGAACTTTCGGTCCGTTCGCGGGTTCTGGTGCGAACCGAACCCGGGGGTGTTCGGCTCATCACTAGTGACAGTATTCCTCCACTTCAGCCCGCATACAGGGCCAATAGAACCTGTTCCTTACGAGTTGGAAAGTCCTCTCAGAGCCTAGATGACCATGATCGTCATGCAAAGCAATCAATACTGCCTTCCTGTGCTTCTCGGGCAGGAACAACTGCCACTTATCCTCTAGATCATCAGAGGGGCACCTTCGGTAGACCACCCCTTGATGTATCTGCAACCGGTCCCATTCCCTTCTTAACAGGCGAGCCTCTCTTGAAGAGTCCCTTTTAAGAGCACATCTGGGTTCTGATTCTCCAATGCCTCCAATACCAACTTTCCTAGGGGGTCTTCCAGTTGATCTCTCCTCAGATCTCCCTTCGACAGTTTCGGTAGGTTTTCTTCCCCAATCTGAGTTACATCACAGTAGTACTTAGGCACTCCAATGACCAAGACTTCAATTTCTTCAGCTCTGGATCCGCCATTAGCCTGGAGCTCCGCTCCCTGGTATAGGGCTAGCACTCCCTCCTGGGGCCAGCTGAGTCTATTCTTCGGTAGAACCACCCGGGGTATGAGCTCTTCTGGACAGGGCATCCGCATCTCTATTTCCAGCCCCAGGCCTGTATTTTAAACTGAAGGTAAATCCAGAAAGGGCTGCCAGCCAACGGTGGCCTGTGGCATCTAGTTTGGCGGTGGTCAGAAGGTAGGTGAGCGGGTTATTGTCTGTCTTAACCACAAACTCGGCCCCATATAAGTAATTTTTTTAGTTTGTCCACCACAGCCCATTTCAAGGCCAGGAATTCCAGCTTGTGGGTAGAGTAGTTTTTTTCCTGCCGGGGCCAGGCTTCTGCTCACATAAGCAACAGGTCTCAATTGGCCATCATGCTCTTGATACAGCACCCCTCCCAGACCATCACGACTGGCATCCACATGTAACACATAGGGTTTCCTGGTGTCTGCATAGGCCAAGACGGGGGCTTTCCTTCAACCTGGTAAAAGCTTCTTCACATTCGATGGTCCACTGGTCTTCTATAGACTCCCCTGGTCTCCTAGGCCCGGAGTCCTCTTCTTCCCTTTCAGTCTTCAGAAGCTCGTTCAAGGGCCTAGCAATCTTGGCAAACCCCTCCACAAATCTTCTGTAGTAGGAGCAGAACCCCAAAAACGACCGAAGTTCAGTCACTGTAGTAGGCCTGGGCCAAGAGGTGACAGCCTCCAACTTTTCTGGATCTGTGGATACTTCTTCCGCGGACACGATGTGGCCCAGATAATGCACCAAAGATTGGTAAAACTGACAATTCTCCAGGGAAAGCTTGAGGCCTTCATCATGGAGCCTCCTCAGGACCTTCTCCAATCTTTCCTCATGTTCTTCCAGGGTTTTCCCGAACACAATGATGTCATCCAAATACACCAATACTTCAATGAGATTCATGTCCCCTACTGTCTTCTCCATAAGACACTGAAAGGTGGCGGGGGCTCCGGACAACCCTTGAGGCATGCAATTAAATTTGAAGAAACCCAAGGGGGTAATAAAGGCTGTTTTTTCTTGATCTTCTGGGTGCATTGGGATTTGGTAATACCCGCTTTTCAAGTCCATCACACTGAATCACTTGGCTCCAGACAAGCTCTGTAATGCATCCTCTATTCGGGGAGTGGTGTACTGATCCGGTATTGTCCTATTGAGTGTCTGATAGTCAATACACAGCCTCAGTGATCCGTTTTTCTTCCTGGCCACCACTATTGGGGAAGGATATGGACTCCTGGATTCTCAGATGACACCGATTCTCTTAAGTTCTGCCAGTTGCTCACGCAGATCTTCCAAGTCAGCCAAGGGGACCCGCCGGACTCTTTCCCTTAACGGTTTGTCTTCCTGTAGGCGAATCTTATGAGTGGCACTTTTTGCACACCCCACATCAAACTCATTCTTGGAAAAGATCTTCTGCCACCTAGCCAACTGGATTTTGGCCCTCTCCTTCCAAGCCGGTGGGAGGGTCGTGTCCTCAAAACAAAGCTTCTCCACCGTGGCCTTTCCCTTTTCTTCTTTATCCAAGTCCAATAGGGCGACTGGGGTAGCAGGGTTCACCCGGGCCAACAACATTCTGGCTGGGACCTTCACAGGGGTGGTGGCAGTATTTCTAAGGCTCACCGACACCCTGCCATTACTCTTTAGTGCCCTCAACGGAACCACTTCAGGGATTACTTCCAACCCTTGATAAGTATCCAGAGGGTCTGCTTCCAGAACAACGAAAGGGCCCAGTTGCTCCCAGGTGAGTTTAACAGTGGCCCTCAGACAGGTTACTTTTCCTGGCTGTAGCACCTTCTCCACCTTGTCTAGTTTCCAGACCTTCCCCACTCCTTCTTTTGGGGCCTTCTGTTCTAGCACCAAGCACTGATATGCCCGGTGCAACATAGGGTGAGCTCTGGGCGTTGGGGTATCCTGTTCCTGGGCAATGGGTGTCGGTAACCTCCTGAGTCAGTGTTGGTCCCTAATTATGAGGGAACTCTTGTTAGCTCCTGGTGGGCGAGGACAAACCACAGCCAGTGTGTCAAAGATGTCCGCTTCCCCCGCTACTGAGGGGTCAAAGGCCAATTTAATTGGGAGGTATCCATCATACGGGAATCTCTGGGTCCCAATGCCCCATATTTCCAGGTCTTCTAGCTTTTGCAAGGGCAGATATCTCAGATGTCTCGGATGTTTCTGGTAAAAATCCCGATACAGAAGGCTCACTTGAGCTCCTGTGTCCAGAAGGGCCTAATGCCGCGTACACACGATCGTGATTCACGGCGGTGAAAACACCGCCGTGAATCATGACAGGAAAAACGAGGGAACAGCTTGTTCCCCCACACACGGCCGTTTTTTCCCCCCTTTTTTTTCTCTTGGCGAGAAAAACGACCGTGTGTAGGCTCCGCGGCAGTGTTTCCCTATGGGAAAACTGCCGCGGAACAAAATGACCGGAATCACGACGAGAAAAATTAGAGCATGTTCTAATTTTTCTCGTCGTGATTAATGCCGTTTTTCCCGTTGGGTAAAATGACAAAAAGCCCATAGACGATCGTTTTTCTCGTCCAAAGGAAAAAATTTAATTTTTCCCGACGGAAAAAAAGATTGTGTGTACGCGGCATTAGTGTCGATTCCTTCTACTTGAATGGGGACCACTGGGGAGGGTCCCACCAGTTTAACGGGGAATTTCCTCTGAGAAGTCTTCTGACTGGGTACTATAACTTGAGCTTTTTTTTCTTTTTCAGTCTCTTCCGGGACCTTAGTCCTTGTTGGGCCTGGTATGCACTGATCTCCCACCTTTGGACATTGTTCTCCCTTTGCGACCTCCCTTGGTCTCTTATTTCTTTGGAGTTGGCTGGAACTGATGGGCACCCGGTTGACTCCCTCACCGGGGGCCCTCTGAAGTTTTCCGCCGGCTTGCGGTATGAGACTGCGGCCTTCTTCGGGCTGGGGCACACTTGCCTGTAGTGCCCAATCCCCCCGCAGTTGAAACAAGCTTCCTCATCTTTGTTCTGTTGATAGATGGGGTTTGAGGTGATCCGGACCATTCCTTTCTTGCCTTTTTCTTCCTTGGTGGCTCCTGAATCTTTGGCCATTAAAGAAGTCATCATCTCCAGTACTTGAGTCATCTGTGATTTTAAAACGGCCACTTCAGAGTCCCGTTCCGTGGCCATGGCTGCTCTAACCCCAGCGGAGGGTATTTATCAGTTGCTTGTTGATCATTTAGCAAAGCCTCCTCATCTCTCATTATTCACACAAGGTCTGGGTAACTTAAGGACATGATTCCTCCTGTAGTTTTCAGATGGAGCCAAACTGGGTCGTTGCGCAGAGCCCCTCTTAAAATCTGTTGCATCCTGGCTCGGTCTATGTCCTGTGGTACCATCCCTTTCTTCAGGACTATCTGGCAAAGCATTTTATTCAATCTTCGGACATACTCAAACGCTCTCTTGGTTGCTGGTGAGTGTGCTCAAATTGGTAAATTGGGTAACTTTCTCCAACTGGCCGAACTCCTCTTGCAACATGACTAGGTAATCATAGGCAGTACAAGTGACATTGCTGAACCTTAGATTCTTCACAGCAGATTCTTCACAGCTTCTGCTGCAGCTTCCTTCAAGCTTTCTTTTGGGCTTCTGACAGTTCCCAACCTTCCACAGCCTGCATTGCTTGTTCTATCCAGGTGTCAAAGTCCTCTTCTCCAAGTGGCACAAGCTGTTTCCCTGAAAAAGTCCTCCGCTTCCTGTATCCAGTCTCCACGCACACAGTGTTGCTCTTTTGGCACTTTGTCACAAGGTCCCCTAAAGCGTTAAGAAGTTCAGGGCCTATAGTGGTCAGGGGTGCCGGGGGGGGGGTTGTCATTTCTCTGAGAGGCTTTCCTTGGCTAATTTCAGGGACCTCTTCTTTTATAGACTTTGGGTGCACTAGGTAGTACGTGTTCCGGTCCTTGGACTGTACACTCCAGCCTTTGAAGTTCTCAGGTACTTCATCTCTCCATTCCACTAATGCGTAGGTACGGGAGGTTTCCTCTTCTGGTTTGAGGTCAATTACCCATGCCTTCCTGCTTGGAGACAGAGACAGTAACTTCATGAGCCTGTCAACTTCGTCCTCTTCCCAGTTCTCTCCAGGAAGTTCAATAGCCACACTCGCGCCTCGAAGTGCGCCTGCTGATCCGCACCACTGGTCCACAGTGAAGGGGTCCATGCTGGCACCATGGGTAGGGGTTTGATTGCAGAGTACAGGATCCCAGACTCGAGCCCCCACGTGTAGCACTACCCCCAGTTAAGAGAGCTGTTGGTATTATTTTGGGCCTGTACCTTACTGCTGTCAACCCCCAAAGAAACTGTCTCTGACCCTCCGCTGGCACAGCGGTTCACCAATTGAGATTGTAGAACCCACTAACGATGAATACCACAATAAAACAACGTGTTTGCTTAACCATAAAATATCTTTACTAGGTAGGAAAAGGTTAGGTTAACAAATTGACTTTGCAGGGCCCTGCATATGTAAATGCCTAAGTTATGCACAAGGTAACCAATATTGAGGCATACAAATCTTATACACTCTAAAATGTCTTTGTCTTTAAAAGAACTACGCTCGGGAGCTTCCCCCTCGTGAGCAGTCCAAACCATGTCAGGACTGACTACCTCACACACACAGCTACTCTGATAGAAAGGGTTTTCGCTAGCAACGTTGGTGCACTTTTATATTTGTAATCCAAGGGGTATCCACCGTTAGCTGTGATCCTGCTATAGTTTGGGGTCTTATTGCCTGTGACTTTAGGCCCTAAACTCTAACTGCGCAACACACTGCTGAAATGGTGGTGGGCCCTATGCCAGGGGTCTCGGGCCTAGCAAACAGTTAAGAATCCTGAGCAAGTGCTCTCTCACCTGACCGGACCAATCCGTTTAACCGATCCCGCTGCTAGGCTCCAGCACACGATCTCCCAGTCACCCGTAGTCTCCGATCTTCTAGACAACCGATAGGGAAGGTGAAGGGGACTTGACTCTTGGATGCTCCGAGGTGTCAACAGGCTCTTTGGATAAAAGCTCTCTCCTTCTCTGGCAGCAGGCTTTTTCCAGGCTCGGTAGGCACAGACTCTCCAGCCTAGACGAGTACGATAGGCCCCAACACAGGTTCCAAGTTGCTGGGCGGGCGATGTCTAAAGAGACCGCGCGTTGCTGCTCCTCCCCTTAAATAACCCATCCCCAGCAGACCTTGCGCCGCGCAATGCACGATGGATGTTCAGTTGCACTGTGGGTATAGTAGTCTGTGTAGTATCCTCGCCATTGGAGTCCAACTCTCCCAGTACCACAAATCCCACCATGCACTTCCCTACTTATAGTCAAGCAGCGGTCAGCATATTATCCAATAGGAAACCAGGGGAGATCCGGATTCACTTGATAAAACATAGTCTCTATGAACACCATAAAGTGACACCCCGCTACACAATAGTCAAGAGAAAATACATCCACATGTCTCTTTCAAGAAGCCTATGGTGGAGATCCCCTCCCGGGAAGGTTTATTAACCCTTTCTAAACCTTTGAAAACAAGAGTCCATGTTCCCTGCGTGTACAGGTTTAAAGTGTTTAGACACATTTGAAAGATTTTTGTCATTAGAATAAGCTGCACCGCTATAGTGTTCACTTACACTAACCAGGAGGGATCTAAATGTACATCCCAAATACTGTAGGGCACATGTGGTGCATTCTACAATGTACACTACATTCTTCATGCTACAACTGATGAAACCACGAATATTAAATTCTCTGCCCTTAGATCGGGAAACCGCAATCTTATTATTGTCACTATGCTTGTCGCAATAGCGATGTGTCTTTAAGCCACAACGAAAAGAGCCATTAGTCTTTAGCCAAGAATATTTAGGTCAAAATGACTGAAAAAGACAAGGTGATAAGATGTTCCCAAGTGTTCCGGCACATTTTTAGATATGATTCCCTTGATTTGATCAAATTCCCGTAAAAATTAGGTCACAAAAGTAACCCGACTTTTCCTGCTAGTGTCATACGGGTGCTTATTTTATTTTTTTGGTCTTGTTAACCACTTCAATACCGGACACTTTTACCCTCCATACTGCCCAGGCCAATTTTCAGCTTTCAGCACTGTCGCACTTTTGCGTGTGTCATCCGACACAGAACCCATATTAAAAATTTCATCTTTTTTTTTTTCCCCAAACAAATAGAGCTTTCTTTTGATGGTATTTAATCACCACTGGCATGTTTATTTTTTGCGTTGCAAATAAAAAAAGACAAAAAATAAAATGTTTTTTCTTTGTTTCGATTATAAAAATGTTGTAAATAAGTGTTCTCCTTCACTAATGGGCACTGATGAGGAGGCACTAGTATGCAGCACTGATGGGTACTGATAGGTGGCACTGATATGCAGCACTAATGGCTGGCACTGGGCAGCATTGACAGGCACTGATGGGCAATGTTGGGCACTGATAGGCAGAACTGATGAGGAGGTACTGATGGGCACTGACTGGCATTATTAGGCACTGATTGGCATATTTTATGGGCACTGATTGGCATCACATTGTGGTACAGTTGGGCAATGATTGGCATCACATGTGGATAAAGGGGGGCCTCACTGGCGGGGCACTGATGGGCATCACTGGCGGGCACTGGTGATGAGTCTGCACTGATAATCAATGCTCTCCTTTACCCGCGCCTTGTCAGCGCGAATGTCGGATCGACACACCGCACCAACGATTGCCCAGTCAGGATAATACAACCACCCTGCGGCAGTCATTCTGTATAAGGTGGGCGGGAAGTGATTAGGAAGTGTATACTGTGTCTGTCTCTCCTAGAGGCTATTGCAATGCCCCTGTTAATGTAACCTCTCTCCTTGAGTCTAGAGGTGATGATATCACATTTCTTTGCAAAGCTGTCTGAACTAGAACAGTTCCATTGTGCTCTAATGAACTTCTCCACCAGAATTGAACGGATTGTGTGTGTGTGTGTGTGTGTGGGATGACAGCTCGTAGCCAAAATGAGAGTTACCAGCACACTCTTTGAGAAAGGTGCAGGTCTGTTCAATACCTGTGGTATGATCACCCACATCGAGATAGTTAATGGCAGGGCTTTTTTTCTGCCGAAACTCCGTTCCGGAACCTTTGGCAATTGGCAGCCCTCTCCTCTCCAACCTATCATTTAATACTGAAGCAAGTAGAGGAAGTTTCTGCACAGCGCATTTCCTCTACTGGCTTCTCTGTGCTAGCGCTTGGTACTCAGGGCTGCTTCCCTCGATCACTAGTGAGTGCTTCAGATCCTAACCTTCAGCTGCTGCAGTGATTTGGGAGGAAGCTTCCATCCCTGCCTGCTTGCTGCCGCTACTCATACTTTTGTAGCACAGAGCCAGGGAGCCCTGAAACACATTCTCAGCTCTGTGCTACAGTAGGGGGAGCTTTCCGGTCCACTGTAGTGTGCTGGAAAAAAAAAGCCTGAACATACCATGGAGAACGGTGATGGCAGAAGAGGTAAGGAATCTGTCGCTGTGAAAACGAGGGAGAACTTTGGCAGAGACTTCATACAGAAAGGAGTGTACTGTGAAAGTGTGTGGCAGAGGGGGAATATGTGCAGAGAGGGAGAGTTTGTTTGTTTGTGTGTGTGTTTAGCAGAGGAGAGAGCATTGTACACAGAGGAAAACTTGGGGGAATTTGTGCAGAGAGGAAACCTGGGAAAGTGTGTGTGTTTGTGTGCGGGGGGGGGATTTATGATGAGGGGAGCTGGGGGGGGGGATTTATGATGAGAGGGGAGCTGGGGGAGATTTATGATGAGAGGGGAGCTGGGGGAGATTTATGATGAGAGGGGAGCTGGGGGAGATTTATGATGAGAGGGGAGCTGGGGGAGATTTATGATGAGAGGGGAGCTGGGGTGGGGATTTTGGGGAATTGCCTTATGTGATACACAGATCTAAGCCTTAACTCATTACAATTTTTTGGTGCCGCTGTTATTGTCTCTTCTAAGGAAGGTGTGGTTGGGGGTGTGGTTTGGATGGTGGTTGGGGCAGAGTTTGAGCGTGGTTGTGGCAGAGAGTTGGGCGGAGAGGGTGAGTTCCTGCACCTATTCTCTGAGGAAAAAAGCCCTGGTTAATGTTAATAACATGACTCTCTAAATTCAAAATTGAGATGGTTGTTATTGACATAAGATAAAAAGGCTGACAACTCCACTTCCTTACCGTCCCAAACAAGTATGGGATCATCTATAAACCTGGCATACCATTTGATGGCACCTACACATGGGTTGGAATGTCAGAACAAAAATAGTTCCTCCCACCAACCTATGTACAGATTTGCTAGGGATGGCGAAAACTTGGCACCCACGGGGGCTCCTTTTCACTGCAAATAGTAGACCTGATCAAAGATAAAATAATTATGCTGCAGTAAAAAAGAAACTGACAAAATCAAAAGGTGCTATATAGGTGCAGATGAAACTTCAGGGCCTCCAGTGCCAAGTTATGTGGGATGCATGAATAGAGGGAATTAATGTCCAAACTGAACTAAGCATCTGTCTCCTGCCATCCAATGTCCCTAGTATGTGACAGAACTGTGGATGTATCCCTGATTTAACCTGGTAGTCTTTTGACCAAAAGTTACTGATCAACCAATTCCCCAAGTTCTCAAGCAGGGAATCAATACCTGCAACTATCAGTCGGCCCTTAACTGGAATATTACCTTTGTGGTCTTTAGGGAAGTGGTGAATAACCGTAAATTCCACCATCAGGGAGTCTGCTGTTTTAGATGTTAAAACCCCCATCTCCTTACCAGTATCTAAATGTTGGGACAGTTGTTGCTGGAAAAAGTTTGTGGGATCTGTCTTGAAAGTGTTACTAAACCCACAACAGTAAAATCTGTCTGTATATGCAGATTAGAATGCTTGGTTTACTCACTGTGGAACTTAATCCTCTGCATTGTGTAAAATGGCTCTTTGATACTGTATGCACAGATCCTCCCCTTCCTGCACTGTTACTCTGGACAAGTTCAGATAAGACACAGTCAGAGTAGTCTGGCTGCACATACTCAGTTTGGTCTCTATTGCTGGAGAGAACATTTCCTGTTTGAGCTGAGCTATTCAGGTAACATGGTATTGACATCACACATTTGGGGATGGATGCAGATCCTAAATGACAGCCCAGTCCTTCCCTCCTCCTCCATGCCCAGTCACTAAAAAAGAACACAGTGGGTGGGATGTCACATCTTGCTTCATGGATGATCCGCCTACCATAAAAGCATGAGGACACAGGCTATAGTGGATTTCAATAGGCAGTTATTCCCATAAATGAGATAATACCACTGTACATGTTTTAGCAGTGTTCTTTTTTGACCTTTCAACAGCATCAGTTACAGCCTGCGGACAGGCATACTGAGGTAATAGATATTTCTAAACTTAAAAAATTACATTTATATCCCAATTTCTAAAATCATAAATACAGACTGTGCCAAATATCTCTCTCTGTCTCTCTCTTTTGATCCTGTCTCCTCTGACAATCGTGGGAGAAATGAAAACTCCTCCAAGCCATGATGCAAGCCACAAGATTGCTCTATTTCTAGCTATTTTACAGCTAATGAAAAAAAGGTATTTATCAGCTTATATTTATTAAAACCAGTGGCCGATGCTACCACTGCTGTCTAGGGCGTCCGGCCACTGGTGTTCCTACTCTCTTCTCTCTACAGCAAGCAACGAAGTCTCAGCATCAGTTAATCAAGAAAGAGTAAATCAAGGTAGGACTTTGCAGGCAATACACAAAAATGGAATACAAAAAAAAGTTTTATTATCGCAAAAATATTAAACAAAGGTTAAAAAGACCATACAAAGTATATAGCAGTAAAAGGTCCCTTGAACGTCGACGCGTTTCGCCTTGAGGCTTCGTCAGGATTGACAAGAAGGGGGGGGGGGCGGTTTTTATACACACTTGGGACAAATCTCACTATCTGGAATAAGGTACATAAGAATTAATATACAATATATACAATTAAAAAGTAAAAGTAAATAAAAAGATATCTTTGGAGCTAGAAGACTGCATAGCCTGTCCTCCATGCGCACCATGATCCAAAAGGCAGAAAGCAGAAAACAGAAAGCAAAGAGCAAAAAGCAAACCCAGAGCAAACCCAACCCAAAGTATAGAAGATACCTCAGAAGGACATCCGGATAGTAAAATGTTCAAATACTACCGATTCATATGTTTAGTATGGTAATGAATATACATGTGGTCTAATAGGGCAGATATAAAGATAAAAAAATATATATATGTATATGTATTTAATAATCAAAAGTCCGTTAGAGCAATGTAGCATATAGCAATGTATATAGCACAGAGAAGTCCTACCTGCTGGTCAAAAAAGTAATCAAGCAATGATATTCTCACAGGAATATAGTCCATAGATGGAGGGGCCTGACGCTCACAGCTAATATAAATAGCTGAGCAGATCTACAAATGCCAATGGGTATAATCAGATACATGCATAGAACAGAAAATTGTGTAAGAAATGTAATAATAAATAATTACCAGCTACATCCAATAGGGTATGCCCAGAAACGGGGTGGGGGGCGTTCTAGTATGGAAGGGGAGAAGACTTTCTGTTCACCATAGAGTCCTATCGTAAGCACTTTCAATGAGGGTGCAAAAAGCCCAGACAATGCAGTGGTACATATGTCACTGTACAAGGTCTGGAAATAAAGAGAATAAATAATAACTAAGTGGGCAGCTCGTGCCTATACGATATCGCCAAGATGTAGGAGGCGGCTTACCTGGCTGTTGAACGTCGCACCATGACACCCCCGGGAGTCAGCCTCGTGCTGAACACAGGGGACAAACTGTGCTGGCTGTCATATTTATAATGGAGAAGCCACGCCAAAAGACACACAAAGCGTGCGGCGCGTTGACGTCATGCGCCTGCGCCGTGCGCGCTGCGTGCTGACATCACTTGGATGCGCCCTGCATTAGAGCATGGGCGGAAGAGTCAAGCATGCCATATTGGAGTAGGGAAAAACAGCGCGATGGAGCAAAAAAATCTAAAACAGCGAAATTTCAACTGGGAAATAACAAGAAATGAATCAAATAAAGTATACCTAAAGAAGGTCAAATTAAACGCTGAGCATGGCAATCGCCATATTGGATCAATAAGATGCACAGAGAGGGCAGAGGCAGGCGCCAAGAAGAACACAAAGATATACCTACATTAACATAATTGTGCGATAACACAATACATAAATTATCAGTCTCCATAGAGACAGTCATTCGCTTAGGATAAATTCCATTAGTGCGATGCATACAGTTGTATAGGTTCCTATATCTTTATCACATATACAAAAGGACAAAAAAATTTCTTTATATATTATATATACGAAAAAACAGAGAACCTTTCTTATGGAAAAATGTTCTCTCTGAACCGGAACAGGATCAGGGACCGAGAGACATTCCAAGCGTGTGGAAAATGGGAGAGTACATCTTAGGGGACATCCCAGGGAAACATTGGGAGGGGAGGGAAGGAAGAAAAAGGGAGAAGGTATAGCACTGTGATTAGTATATTCAACATATTTTACAAAAATGGTTTAAAGCTGACCATGTCATTTAGACCATGGGAATTAGTCGCTTTTAATTTGTATACCCATTCTGTTTCTTGTTGTAATACCCTCTGGTCAAAGTTGCCACCCTCGTAGACCCGATCCAGGGCGGCAACCCTGAAAACCTGGGGTTCATATCGGTGCCTAAACGCCACATGATGGCCAATGGTGGTGTTCAAAAGACCACTAGTTGCGTAATAGACATGGTCTTTAATTCTTTTCCAGAAAGCTCGAATTGTCTTTCCGATGTAGAAGGATCCACAACAACAAAAAAGAATGTAAATGACTCCCTTAGTCTGACAAGTGATATGGTGTTTGAGGGAGTGAGTCTGGCCGTTAAGTAGAGTTATCCTTGGGCCCTCAATTAGGAGATCACAATAATCACACTGGCCACATTTGTACAATCCCTTTAATTCCCGGGGTTTGCTGTCAGACCTCCTGTAATTACTTTGTACCAAATGGTCACGAATCGAACCAGCCCGTCGAAAGGTGATTCCTGGGCTCGTTCCAATATATTTTCTTGAAACGGGGTCGGCAGACAAAATATGCCAGTGCTTTTGCATGATTGACCTGACTTGAGCATGCTGGTCAGAGTATGTAGTTATAAATCTCACTACATCAGGAGTGTTTTTTTGGGGGCTCTGGCAAGTATAGCATTTCTAGGTTTATTAAGGGCTTTTTTAAAGGCATTCTTGAGGCAATTTCTGCTGTAACCCCTCATTCTTAGACGTGTATAGAGGAGATCAGCCTCCTCTCTGAATTTGATATCATCAGTGCAGTTCCGTCTTAGACATAAATACTGCCCAAATGGTATGCTTTAAATCAATGCCCCTCCATCTATGGACTATATTCCTGTGAGAATATCATTGCTTGATTACTTTTTTGACCAGCAGGTAGGACTTCTCTGTGCTATATACATCATTGCTCTAACGGACTTTTGATTATTAAATACACATATATATATATATATATATATAATATATATATATATATATTTTTTTATCTTTATATCTTCCCTATTAGACCACACGTATATTCATTACCATACTACACATATGAATCGGTAGTATTTGAACAACATTTTACTATCCGGATGTCCTTCTGAGGTATCTTCTATACTTTTGGGGTTGGGTTTGCTTTTTGCTCTTTGCTTTCTGTTTTCTGCTTTCTGCCTTTTGGATCATGGTGCGCATGGAGGACAGGCTATGCAGTTTTCTAGCTCCAAAGATATCTTTTTATTTACTTTTACTTTATAATTGTATATATTGTATATTAATTCTTATGTATCTCATTCCAGATAGTGAGATTTGTCCCAAGTGTGTATAAAAACCGTCCCCCCCTTCTTGGCAGTCCTGACGAAGCCTCACGGCGAAACGCGTCGACGTTCAAGGGACCTTTTACTGCTATATACTTTGTATGGTCTTTTTAACCTTTGTTTAATATTTTTGCGATAATAAAACTTTTTTTTGTATTCCATTTTTGTGTGTTGCCTGCAAAGTCCTACCTTGTTTTACTCTTTCTTGAGTAACTAATTAATTTTCCTCTATATATGGATGTGGCAATGTGAGTGCTTTCTCCTCCCCCTTCCCTTTTTTGTACTAGAAGTCTCAGCATCAGCAGGCAGTCACCGCTCCGTTCGCACATAGTGTCAGAAGCGCAGAGGCGGCAGAGGACTGTGTCTGCGTCCCAACTCCCGAATGAATGAAAGCAAGCAAACATTCATTAATGGGCTCTGGTAGGCTGCATTTGATGGGTGCTGGTGAGGCTGCATTTGATGGGCCCTTCGTTAAAAAGTAGGGTATACATGGGCAGGGCAAAAGGGGGGGAGCCAGGGGGTGGCAAAATGAGGTTTTGCCTAGGGTGTAAAAAAATCCTTGCACCAGCTCTGATTAAAACTATTGCATTTTCATGTTCCTGGAACGGATTATGCTCGTAATCCAAGGTTCCACTGTACGTGGAAGTGTCATTCAATTGTCTTACAGCCCAAGTCCTGTACTCTTCAAAAGAGAGGACTACCACCGCTCCACCCTTATCTGCCTCACAAATCACTATATCTTTTATAGCTTTCAAACAAGTGAGGGCTTCGCTTTCTTTCTTTTTTTGGGGAAATTATCCCTGACAGGGATAGGATTGGTGGAAAATCCTCTTGAGCTCTAATGCCCTGTACACACTATCGGATTTCCGATGGAATAAAATCTGATGGAATTTTCCATCGGAATTCCAATGAAGCTGACTTCCATCAGTCTTGCATACACACCTACAGACAAAATTCCGACCGTCCAAAACGCGGTGACGTAAAACACTCCGAGCCGAGAAAAATTAAGTTCAATGCTTCTGAGCATGCGTCGACTTGATTCTGAGCATGCTTGGCTTTTTTCTGCGTTGGAGTTCCACACAGACGATCGGAATTTCCTATCGTTTTTTTTCCATTGGAAAAATTTAAAACATGTTCTATTTTTTTACACCGATGGGAAAAAAAAGTCAGATGGGGCCCACACACGATCGTTTTTTCCAATGAAAAAAACGATTGTGTGTACAGGGCATAAAATATATTTTTCCACTAGCTGTTAAAACTTTTCAACTGCTGCACTCCTTGTGTTAATAGGGTAGAAATACTTATTACCTTTTTTTTATATACAGTATGATTACCATTTATATATAATATATACATACAGTATTATCCCTATCAACACCATGCATTCCACCAGAGGAGTCTCAAGAAACTAGATCCTGAAAATGAAAAGTGTCAGAAGAATCCAATTCATTCAAATTAACTTGCAGGTGACTCCTCTCTAAAGAAATGCTTTCTTAACCACTTCAGCCCCCTTCCTGACCAGAGCCCTTTTTGCAATTTGGCACTGCGTAATTTTAACTGCCAATTGCGTGGTCGTGCGATGCTGTAACCAAACAAAATTGACGTCCTTTTTTTCTCACAAATTTGCTCTCTTTTGGTGGTATTTGATCATCTCTGCGTTTTTTTTTTATTTTTTGTGCTATAAACAAAAAAAGAGAGACAATTTTGAAAGAAAAGCAATATTGTTTGCTGTAATAAATATTCCACATTTTTAAAAAAACTATTTTTTTTTCCTCCGTTTAGACCGCTATGTATTTTTCTACATATTTTTGGTAAAGAAAATTGCAATAAGCGCATATTGATTGGTTTGCACAAAAGTTATAGCGTCTACAAAATGGGGGGTAGTTTTATGGCATTTTTATTATTCATATTTTTACTAGTAATGGCGGCAATCTGCGATTTTTTTTTTTCTTTATCGGGACTGCGACATTATGGCGGACAGATCGGACACTTTTGACACATTTTTGGGACCATTAACAATTTTACAGCGATCAGTGCTATAAAAATGCACTGATTACGGTAAAATGTCACTGGCAGGGAAGGGGTTAACACTAGGGGGCGATCAAGTTGTTAACTGTGTTCCCTCTCTGTTCTAACTGAAGGGGGGATGGGACTTACTAGTTGAAATGAAAGATCACTGTTCATACTTTGTATGAACACACAATCAGTAATTTCTCCCCTGAAAGAACCAGGATCTGTGTGTTTACACACACAGATCCTGGTTCTCGCTCTGTCATGAGCGATCGCGGGTGCCTGGCGGTAATCCCTAGTGGCCACAATGGGAAGCGATGCAAGGTAATGTCGATTTGCCCAGCCGAGCCAACCTGCCACAGTAAAACTGTGGCGGCTGGTCTGCAAGTAGTTAACAGAATGTTACGGCCAAAACGATTCACATCTAAAATCTAAAAAGGAAAGCCTCTCCCCGGGAGCTGAAGTGGCAACAAAGCGGCGGCGGGGATTGCATAGGAGGAAAGGAAAGCATCTCCCCTTTCCTCCTATGCCTCCTATCAACATTGCTACCAGCTACCTTGCTTTACCAATTATCTCTAGTTAAGAGTGCTAGGACAACTGAGTTGTGCTCCCTCTCGTCCCTTTCTAATTAATTACCATTAATTAGCAATTTATAATTTATTATAGGTATTCCCAGTTCCTAGATGCTCCTGATGAGTGGAGACATTCCACGAAACGCGCCAAGCTTACAATATTGATGCTATGTCACAGTTATCATGCATACTACCATGGGCTTGCCGTTGTTTTAATCATGAATTGTAATTTATTATATATTATGACTTTATATTATTTTGGATATACTGCTGGTTTCATCGTCTATCATGTGTTACTATGTCGACTATGCTATTATTAGCATATTATATGATTTACCAATCATGTTTCTACCATACACTGTAACATACTTATTGATCTACTATGTATACCTACAATGCACTGTGCCATTAATAAATACCATATTTTATTATATTGATTGATTCATTCTGCCCTAAGTGTTTTGTTTCATTTAACCACTTGCTTACTGGGCACTTAAACACCCCTCCTGTCCAGACCAATTTTCAGTGCTGTCACACTTTGAATGACAAATACTCAGTCATGCAACACTGTACCCAAATGATTTTTTTGTCCTTTTTTCATACAAATAGAGCTTTCTTTTGGTGGTATTTGATCACCTCTGGGTTTGTTTTTGTTTTTTTTTGCGCTATAAATGAAAAGAGACCAAAAATTTTGAAAAAAAAAAGTATTTTTCTTAGTTTCTGTGATAAAATTTTGCAAATTATTTTTTCTTCATAAATTTTGGCCACAATTTATACTGCTACATATCTTTGATAAAAATAACCCCAAAATTTTGGAAATTATTTGGTCTGTGTGAAAGTTTTAGAGTCTACAAGCTATAGTGCAAATCATAAAAAAATTATCACATCTGATGTACTGGTGGCCTATCATTTCTTGAGACCCTAACAAGCCAGGAAAGTACAAATGCCCCCCAAATAACCCCTTTTTGGAAAGTAGACATTCCAAGGTATTTAGTAAGAGGCATGGTGAGTTATTTGAAGTTGTAATTTTTTCCCACGATTCTTTGCAAAATTACGATTTTTTTTTTCTCAAAATTGTCATTGTAATAGCTTATTTCTCTCACATGGCATGTGCATACCACAAATGACACCCCAAAATACATTCTGCTACTCCTCCTGAGTATTACGATACCACATGTGTGGGACTTTTTTACTGCCTGGCCACATACAGAGGCCCAACATGCAGGGAGCACCATCAGGTGTTCTAGGAGCATAAATTACACATCTAACTTACACTTAATATAAATTACGCTTTTGAAGGCCCTGGAGCACCAGGACAATGGAAACACCCACACAATGACCCCATTTTGGAAAGCTAACACCCCAACGTATAATCTATGAGGCATAATGAGTCTTTTGAACGGTTCATTTTTTTCCAGAAGTTTTTGGAAAATGTGGAAAAAAGATGAAACCACATTTTTTTTTACGCAAAGTTGTCCATTTATAAGATATTTCCAACACATAGCATGTACATAGCAAAAATGACACCCCAAAATACATTCTGCTACACCTCCTGAGTATGGCGATACCACATGTGTGGGACTTTTACACAGCCTGTCCACATACAGAGGACATGCATGCAAGGAACACCATCAGATGTTCTAGGGACACATACCAAGAATTACACCCCAAAATACATTATGCTGAGCGAAGCGTAAACAAAAGGATTACCTGTGGTTTTAGTAGTGCAGTTTTACACAGCAGGATAGCACTGGTCCAGGCAGCAGGCAGGGACTTGGTCAGCAATGGCATACACAATTGTCCAGGCAGCAGGCAGGGATACTGTCCATAAACAGTCCAGGGTCAGTGCAGGCAGAGATATTGTCAGCAGTGCCAAAAATATTGGTCCTGGTAGTAGGCAGGTCCATGTGGTGTGGTCAGTTCATGCGACAGGCAGAGGCATGATGGCATAGGTCCTACAGGCAGAAGTAGGGCCTTGTTCAGGACAGAATGGGGACAGGGGTAGAGGCTTCTCCCATCCAAATCTCTTTGAAGCCTCCGAGTCTCCAGACCCTAATCTAGGATGAGAAAACAAAAAAAATATTTTTCTTCATCTAGAAAAACTTTTCTGGAGCCCCTCACATATGTGAGACCCCTGTGTTGAATCCCACTAGTCCACTGGCAGGGTACAAGATCAATCCAAGAGGCAGGCAAAAAACATGGTCAAACAGTCCAAGGTCAGTTCCAGATCAGGCAGAGGTATGTACAGAATTGTTAGGCAGAAGTGTGGTCGAATAACAAGCCAGGGTCAGTTACAGAGCAGGCAGTAGCATAAGGGGCGTGAAGGCAGGCAATGAGGATTACGTTTACCATACTTCACTAATAATTTAGTGAAGTATGGTAAACGGCGAAAACAGTGAATTACACAGAGGCCTGGTTGGGACACTCGGCACAATAATAAACTGTGTCTCGTCTGACTCCTCCACTGGCACACACCTTACATTTTTTTTGACCTCGTCGGCCTGTTGCTGTGGGAGGGACTTTATCGGGAAAGTGACATTCGGAGAGTCGACTTAGAACATCTGATCGGATGTTTTGGGGTGGGCCATTCTGGAATAGCAGGGCAGTGGTAATTTCCTCCTGGTAGCCAAGGAAGGGTAGGGGGTTTCAGGTGGACTTGCGGTAAATAATATAGGAGTTGTATAAGGCCAAATGAAAAAAAAAATTGCTACTTTTTTGTACCAATGGTAGGTCCGTCTTGTGGCAAGGTAGGGTTCCAGCATTTGGTCGTTAAAGTCGACTCCCCCTTGAACGAATTGTAGTCCTGGATGCATGTGGGCTTTTGGATGGTGGGGCCATTCCTTCTGGGGATTTCGACGAAGGTATCGTTGTGGATGGAAGACAACATGTATACATCCCTTCTGTCCTTACACTTCACTGCCAGAACCTCCTTGTTTCGCAGACTTGCCGACTCTCCTCTTCTCAACTTCTTATTTACGAGACTTTGAGGAAAGCCCTTCCGGTTCTTTCTGACCGTGCCACATGCTGGCGTCTTCTTCAGGTGAAGGTTGCGAAACAGGGGAAGAGATGTATAAAAGTTGTCAACGTACAGATGGTAGCCTTTTCTTTTTCGTACATCACGGGACACAGAGCGACTTAGTCATTACTAATGGGTTATATAGATTACCTTCAGGTGTTGGCACTGGCCAATTCCAAACCGGAAGTACCCTCCCCTATATAAGCCCCTCCCACCCGGGAGCACCTCAGTTTTTTGCCAGTGTCTAAGGTGTTGGCCAAAGAGTAACATGTGTTTTCACTGGGCTTGCGTACAGGTTCTTTTGGGCCTTAGTAAGCTGTTCCGGATCCCACCAAAAAAGCTTCATAGCTAAACGGTCGGTACCCGGGCCTTGCAACAGAAGAGCAAGGTTTTGCCTGTAATGCTTCTCTTAGGAGGGCTGGACCCTGGGATCCAGAGCTCTGGTCATACCCACGACCAAGATGTTGTCTGTGCAGGGTGCTATACAGGTCCAGGGGAGTGGAATCCTTGGGAACCCGGTCCCTGAAGGTTTAATTACAATGCCTGCCGTGATAGGTGAAGTTTGGACTTCTGTGGACCAAACAAAGTCCTGCGGCGGGGATCAGGTAAGTGGGGGCCCCCAGGAACTTGGTTCTATTGGGGGACCCCCAAGCCTAATTTGTCTTTCTGTCTGTTACCTAACGGTATTCCCGCTAAATATCTGTGTTTGCCTGTAACTACTGAAAATGTAAAATTTTAATAGTAGTCAAGAAAAAAAAAAAAAAAAAGGGACCGCGGTACCTGTGTTAAACCACTAGAGGCCGCTGTAGTCCATTTTTCTTGTCATGTGGATCTTTGGTTTTCTCAAGTCAAAAGATCCAGGCAGCTGGTAAGTTTCTCTGTGGGAATCCACTTCCTCTGCCCTGTTGCTGCGCTCATCCACCGCACAGGCCCTCCGGCAAAAAGGGCCCTGGCTCCTAGTCCCCTGTTTGATTTCGAAAAGGGCGCCAATGGCGCACGGGCGCGCGTGCACGCGTGCACGCGCCTCCTATGAAAAAAAGGGGCGGGGCGGGTGGATGACGCTCGATGCGCGCCGCGGCGCTTCTGCGCATGTGCGGGCGTCCCAGCATAGTTAAAAGACACAGTACAAGTGTCAGCTGGATGCAAACAGAGCTAGCAACAAACAGTGGCACACAGAGGCGGTTGATGCAGGCATCCCCATAGAAAGGCACTTTAGTGGACACCAGCTGGTATATAGCAGCACCTGTGTTAGACTATTACCAGCAAAATTGGTGTATGACGACGGGAATACCTCAGCTTTGTGCTTAAAGGATATGTCGTCCAGACGCTCCGGAAATAGATCTTCCAGGAAGCCAAAGGGGTCTCCATCGGGCTCTGAGGATATTGGGCATGCTTGTACTGCACCAATCTCCCCTGAGAATTCAGAGGTCAGTAGCCGTAGAAACCCCGCAGGAATGCCTGGTGCTGCGGCTGTCCCCAGTCCACCTGCTCCTGTATATGTAACAGAGGAGGTTTTATCCTCAACTCTGGGAGGATTGGAAGAGAGATTAACAGCATTGATCGCTGCTTCCCTGTCTCAGGAAAAGCGCGTCCGATCTCCGTCTCCTCCTTCAGAGTGCCTGTTAGTGGAGGAACAGCCCCACACAGAGATCGACCTACCTGAAGGGGATCAGGATGAGGTTGATTCAGTTATGGAGGAATCAACAGTGGAAGAACCTTTCTCAGCATCTCAGGCTGAAAGATTATGGGTTCAGTCTCTGACTAATATGGTCCGATCAGCATTTAAAATGCCTCTGGCGGAACCACCATCCACTACGGTTTCCTCGCTGGGGTCGCTAAAAGCTCCCCAGGCTGTCTGTTCCTTCCCAATCCACCCTTTATTAGAAGGGCTTATTTACCAGGATTGGGAGCATCCTGATAAAATATTTGCTCCCCCCAAGAGATTTCCGGTGATCTATCCCATGGAGGATAAGTTCATAAAAAAATGGAGGGTCCCAACAGTGGACGCAGCCATCTCTTCTGTTAACAAATCACTGACATGTCCAGTAGATAATGTTCCAATGTTCAAAGACCCAATAGATAAAAAATTGGAGTCTTTACTAAAATCTGCTTTCTCTACAGCAAGCATGGTGACACAACCTGCGGTAGCAGCGATTGGAGTCTGCCAAGCAGTGAAAGATCAGTTGAAACAAGTCTTAAGGGACTTACCAGATCAGCAGGCTCTTGCCCTAGCTGACCTGCCTAGAGCCTTGTGTTTTGCGGTGGACGCCATAAAGGATACAATCCAACAGGCCTCCCGCTTTACGCTGTCTATAGTACATATGCGTAGGCTTCTGTGGCTCAAAAACTGGTCTGCTGAAGCTCCCTGTAAAAAACTGCTGGTTAGCTTCCCATTTCATGGAGAACGCTTATTTGGAGAAGATCTGGACAAATATATCCAGAAAATTTCTGCCGGTAAAAGTTCACTCTTACCGGTTAAGAACAAGGGTAGAAGTCCTTCTTTTAAGAGGCCTACTTCTCCAGTCCCGGGCACATCGGCTGTGAAGCAGTTCCGACGGCCTCCGCGGTCAAATTCAGGGGGCAGAAATCAGGGACAATCACAGGGTAACAAAAAGCCCTGGATCAAGAGAGGTACAAAACCTCCCCCCAAGGCATGAAGCGTTGCCCCCACTCAATCGGGTGGGGGGAAGACTTCAGTTGTTCACAGAGACCTGGCGGGACACCATCAGAGACAGATGGGTGCTCTCCGCAGTAAGTCTGGGATACAAGCTGGAGTTAAAAGACACTCCTCCTGTCCAATTTATGAGGTCAAACGTGCCAAGAGATCCCCAAAAGAGAGGATCCCTCCTTCTGGCACTAGAACAACTATTGCTCCAAGGTGTAATCATGAAGGTTCCCCTGGAAGAAAGCGGATTCGGGTTTTACTCGAACCTTTTCACAGTCCCCAAACCAAATGGGGACGTGAGGCCCATATTAAATCTAAAAGGGCTAAACAAGTTCCTAAATATCAGGACTTTTCGGATAGAGTCGATCCGATCGGTGGCCACCGCCCTACAAGGGCAGGAATGGTTAGCCTCGATCGACATAAAGGATGCTTATCTGCATATTCCCATCTTTCCGGCCCACCAGAAATTTCTACGCTTTGCAGTAGAAGGGCGCCATTTTCAGTTCAGAGCCTTACCTTTCGGTCTGGCCACAGCACCACGAGTGTTCACAAAAATTCTGGCCCCATTATTGGCCAATCTAAGAACACAGGGTGTAACGATAATGGCATATCTAGACGACCTGCTACTAATAGACCACTCAGTGGAAAAGCTGGAAGTAGCTATTCACAAGACAATCAAGTATCTGGAATATCACGGTTGGATTATCAACCGGGACAAGTCAGCTCTAAGACCAGTCAAAAGTCTGGAATACTTAGGGCTAAGGCTGGATTCAAATCAGAGAAAGATTTTCTTACCTCCAGAGAAGGTGTCGTCTTTAAAAGATTTGACCCACTTAGTGGGTACAAAAAGAAAACCATCCATACGCCTCTGCATGAGGCTGCTGGGAAAGATGGTGGCTTCATTCGAAGCGGTACCCTACGGTCAATTCCATTCAAGGAATTTGCAAAGGGCCATACTGTCAGCCTGGAACAAAAAAGTTCAGGCTTTAGACTTACCAATGTCCCTGTCCCCTTCCGTTCGCAAGAGCCTCCATTGGTGGTTGGTGCCCCAGAATCTGGAAAGAGGGAAACCCGTCAGTCCGGTTTCTTGGAAGGTGGTCACTACAGATGCCAGCCTCATAGGCTGGGGGGCAATACTGGAGCAATGGTCTCTCTAGGGCAAGTGGTCAGAAGCAGAAAAGGCCCTGCCCATCAATCTCTTAGAGATACGAGCAGCCCGGTATGCCCTAGTAGCATGGACATCCAAACTCCAAGGGTCCCCTGTCAGAATTCAATCAGACAATGCCACGGCAGTGGCATATATCAATCACCAGGGTGGCACCAAGAGTCGTGCAGCCCAGAGGGAAGCAAATTGCATCCTGGAGTGGGCAGAAAGATATGTCCCAGCCATATCCGCGGTTTTCATCCCAGGAGTGGAAAATTGGAGAGCGGACTTTCTAAGTCGCCAACAATTATGCCCGGGGGAATGGTCTCTTCACCCCGAGGTTTTCCAGGCAATATGCCAGCGGTGGGGAACACCGGATGTAGATCTGCTAGCATCCAGATTCAACGCAAAGGTGGACAGATTTGTGTCTCGCACAAGGGATCCCCTAGCTTGCGGTTCGGATGCCCTAGTGTTCCCTTGGGATCAGTTCAAGCTGATATATGCATTCCCACCGCCACAATTGTTACCGCGATTACTCCGCAGAATCAGGGTAGAAAAGAAACCAGTGATTCTGGTGGCTCCAGCGTGGCCCCGAAGGGCATGGTACGCGGAGATTGTAAAAATGTCAGTGAGGAGTCCTTGGACCCTCCCACATCGTCCGGACCTGCTGTCGCAGGGACCGATATACCACCCTTCCTTACCAGCCCTAGGTTTGACGGCCTGGCTATTGAAGCCCACATTCTGAAAAAGAGAGGGCTCTCTAATTCTGTGGTATCTACCATGATCAATGCCAGGAAGCCGGTATCCAGGCAGATCTATTATAGGATCTGGAAAGCGTACATTACGTGGTGTGAGGCCAAGAAATGGCATCCACGTAAGTACGTGATAGGGAGGATTTTGGACTTCCTACAGTGGGCTGTAGATAGGAAGCTGGCCTTGAGTACTATCAAGGGTCAGATTTCGGCCTTGTCAATATTTTTTCAAAGGCCCTTGGCTTCGCATTCACTAGTCAAAGCCTTTATACAAGGAGTGATGCGTATTAGCCCTCCGGTTAGTATTCCCATATGTCCATGGGACTTAAACCTGGTTCTGTCGGTTCTACAGAAACAACCGTTTGAACCATTGCAACACATTTCCTTGGTTCTTCTCGCCAGGAAATTGATTTTCTTAGTAGCCGTTTGTTCGGCTAAAAGAGTATCGGAACTAGCCGCCTTGTCCTGTAAGGAGCCATATCTGGTTGTCCATAAGGACAGAGTAGTATTACGTCCTCATCCAGCCTTTCTTACTAAGGTGGTATCGAGGTTTCATTTGAACCAAGATGTGGTTCTTCCTTCTTTTTTCCCCAAACCTAGCTCGGTAGAGGAAAAATTATTACATTCTTTGGATGTAGTAAGAGCAGTTAAAGCTTATCTGAAAGCCACGGCTCAGATTCGCAGAACGGATTCTTTGTTTGTTCTGCCGGAAGGCCCCAGAAGGGGTCAGGCAGCATCAAAATCTACTTTAGCCAAGTGGATTCGACAGGTCATAATACAAGC
The DNA here is from genome assembly GCA_029206835.1 of Rana muscosa. Lineage (NCBI taxonomy): Eukaryota > Metazoa > Chordata > Amphibia > Anura > Ranidae > Rana > Rana muscosa. The sequence goes on along the minus strand of CM055120.1, from coordinate 272,469,754 downwards.
CTATGGCTTGAGAAAGAGACCGCCTCCGTTCAAAGTTAGGGCGCACTCCACAAGAGCAGTTGGAACTTCATGGGCAGTGCATCACCAGGCCTCCCTGGCTCAAGTATGTAAGGCCGCAACATGGTCTTCGGTACACACGTTTACTAGATTCTACCAGGTAGACGTTAGAAGTCAGGAGGATGTCGCCTTTGGGCGCAGTGTGTTGCAGGCCACAAAAGATCCTCATGCCTGATGGCGCCCAGCTTATGTATCCCTCCCCTCATTTGGCATTGCTTTGGGATGTCCCATTAGTAATGACTAAGTCGCTCTGTGTCCCGTGATGTACGAAAAAGAAAAAGGGATTTTTATAACAGCTTACCTGTAAAATCCTTTTCTTGGAGTACATCACGGGACACAGAGCTCCCACCCCTCTTTTTGGGACACTTATTGCTTGGCTACAAACTGAGGTGCTCCCGGGTGGGAGGGGCTTATATAGGGGAGGGTACTTCCGGTTTGGAATTGGCCAGTGCCAACACCTGAAGGTAATCTATATAACCCATTAGTAATGACTAAGTCGCTCTGTGTCCCGTGATGTACTCCAAGAAAAGGATTTTACAGGTAAGCTTTTATAAAAATCCCTTTTTTCCAGTAGGGGGCTGATGAGTTGCCAAACAACTTTCCCGCTTGTTCCCAAGTAGTCTGGGCAATTGGGGGGATGCAGCTGGGTGTCCTTCCCCTTGTACACTAAGAAGCCATACAGGTGCCCTGTGACTCGGTCACATAGCTTGTAAACCTTCACCCCATAGCGGGCCCTTTTGCTGGGGATAAATTGCTTTATTTTAAGCCTGCCACTAAACTTAACAAGGGACTCATCCACACATATGTGTTGGTCCGGGGTATATAACTGGGGAAATACTTCTGAAAAATAATTTAGTAAGGGCCGAATTTTGAAAAGCCTGTCGTAATTTGGGTGATTTCGGGGAGGGCACTGGGTGTTATCGTTGAAGTGGAGGCACCTCATGATCATGAGGTACCTGGTTCTGGGCATTGCCTTGGAGAAGATTGGCATATGGTAGATGGGGTGTTTGGAGCAAAAGGAACGAAAAGTGTTTTTTGGGTTGAGTCCCATACAAAATGTGAGGCCTAAAAAAACCTTCAACTACTCCACCGTTAGGTCTCTCCACTCGAAGGGACGAGCATAATATGATGTAGGATTACTTGCAATAAATTGCTGGGCATATAGGTTGCACTGGGTCACAATGTTGGATATAAACAAAAAAATCCTGTGGGCGCTGCAAACTTCTAGTCTTAGTATGGTAATGTCCAACCTATTTTAGGATTCAAGTGAGTCAGTGACAGTGCGGCTGCAAACCACTGGAAGGGCGGATAGAAACGCACAAAAAACACACAAATGCAGCGCTCGATGAAACTGACATAAAACTTTTTAGTCTTGTTAAAATAGATGAATAAATGTCAAAAAATTGCATAATATTATATAAAATTGCACAACTAGCTAGAGACACTAAAATCCATATATATAAGATATATAAAAAATATATAAGAGAGATCTTCAGTTAGTCAGCAATGTTTATGGTGGAAGTAAATAATGCTGATGCCACTGCGGAATCTTGGGAAAGAGGGGTTAACATCAGAACAATGTAGTAAGGGTCCCCAGAGACAGCCTGTAACAGTACAGCCGGATAGCCACCGTGATAGGTGGAGTAAGTGCCTGGTGTAATAGCTAGTGTACCTGCTTGAGTGAGGTCATGTCTGACCACCGAGATGTTGAAGCGTAGAGCTGGGGTCCCAGGGATTGCAGATGTCACAGCAGATAGCGGGCAGGTGGACTGCTCCGAGGGACCAGCCTGTTGGGGACGGATGGATGCAGTAGACCCTATGTCGGAGGCTCCGAGGGGGTGGATGGATAGGCAGCTCTGCAGGAAACACGGAGGGCGATGTAGGCACAAATGGCAGCCAGGCGCACGCTGATGACGTCAGCGCCGTCCAATATGGTTGGAGGCAGAGGTGTCAGCGATTTAGGGACCCAGGTGCGCTGATGATCGCGTCAGCGGAGATATGGATGTCACTCAATGATTCACAGACCAGTGGCAATGTAGTAGCATGGATGGGGGGCCGTGACGGACATGTTTCGCGTTTGCTACGCTTTTTCAAAGTCACGGGGAGGAAGGATAGGCCCAACAATATAAGCACAATGGCAATGGGAGGGGTGATGGAAGGGGAGGGGCCAGAATACTGACATGGAGACTGGTGTTAACCCCTCCGTAACCAATAACAGACATCCTTAGCTTGCAAATTAGTAATATTAGTAGTTGCAGATTACAGATACAAATGGGTAAAAAAGAACAAATATAACAAGTGACATAAAACTAACACAATAACAAACATAAGTTCGACTCGAACATCGGCTGTTCGCGCGTTCGGCGAACAACGAACGATTTGGGCCGTTCGTGCCAAATTCGAGTGACGCGAACGGCCCACAATACACTGCGCCATCGCAGTGTAATCCCGGCGCTGTGATTGACCAAGCATGCACTGTGACCCTGCATGCTTGGCCAATCACAGTGCCGGCAGCAAGGAGAGCAAGGATGCCTGTGGCCAATTATAGCTGAGGGGGTTTAGTACACGCCCCACACTATAAAAGGCCGCCAGCGCGGCGGCCTCGTGTAGTGTGTTCCGGAGCAGGGAAAGTGAAGGATAGGCAGGGACAGTGTCAAATCTATTCTTTGCTAAACCTTGTGTGTAGGGACAGAGAAGGATAGGCAGGGAGAGTGTCAGTGTCATATACTTTGATAAACCTTGTGTGCAGGGAGAGAGAAGGATAGGCAGGGGACAGTGTCAGTGTCATATTTTTTGCTAAACCTTGTGTAGGGACAGAGAAGGATAGGCAGGGAGAGTGTCAGTGTCATATACTTTGATAAACCTTGTGTGCAGGGACTTACAGCGGGCGGAGTGTGCCTCCTGATCATATTACACCTGAAGTTAGCCTGTATTGCTGCTTTTTCCTGGTGTGTTACACCAACAGGCATTTGCGGCACTTACAGCGGGCGGAGTGTGCCTCCTGATCATATTACACCTGAAGTTAGCCTGTATTGCTGCTTTTTCCTGGTGTGTTACACCAACAGGCATTTGCGACACTTACAGCGGGCGGAGTGTGCCTCCTGATCATATTACATCTGAAGTTAGCCTGTATTGCTGCTTTTTCCTGGTGTGTTACACCAACAGGCATTTGCGGCACTTACAGCGGGTGGAGTGTGCCTCCTGATCATATTACACCTGAAGTTAGCCTGTATTGCTGCTTTTTCCTGGTGTGTTACACCAACAGGCATTTGCAGCACCTACAGCAGGCGTAGTGTGATTCCTGCAAAATATACTCCTGAAGCTAGGCCGTATTGCTGGTTTTTCCATTTCCCTGCAGGCCATTAGAATGTCTGGAAGGCAAACAAGGAGAGGCAGACCGTCAGGAGCCAATAAAAGAGGGCAAGCAGGCTATGTGTCTAGAGACAACAGTGCTGGTCGTGGATGCGGTGCATCGCCATCAGCACGTGGCCATGGGACACGCTTGTCCTTCTTTTCGGCAGCTGGACGTGTTGAGCCGCATCATGCCGAAGACTTGGTAGAGTGGATGACCAAGCCCTCCTCATCCTCCTCATCCTCTCTCACCCAGGCTCAGGGTACTGGCAAAGCAGCTGCCAAAGTGTCCTCTTCCCTGGTATCAATGTCATCATTAGTCACTCCTTCCCTAGACCAACCATGTCCTCCTGAGGAGTCCCCCGAACTGTTTGAGCACAGTGTTGGGTACATGCTCCAGGAGGATGCCCAGCGTTTCGAAGGGTCTGATGATGATACCCAGCTAGAGGAAGGCAGTAGCGTGAGAGCAGAGAGAGGGGATGCTTAAGAAGGACACCAATCTGGCAGTCATGTTCCAGCAGCTGCAGCATACTGCCAGATTGGCTCCAGTGATGAGGAGGGAGGGGATGATGAGGTCACTGACTCCACGTGGGTGCCTAATGGGAGAGAGGAGGAGGAGGAGGAGGATGAGGAGGAGGCACATCTCCAACGAGGCAGGATGCCCTCGGGGGGCCAGCGTAAGGGCAGCAGACCGACGGAATCACACCGCAGAGCTCCGCCTGTGCAGGGCGCTGCCTCTGCCCGTTATTCTAAAAGTTCTTTGGTGTGGGCCTTTTTTGAGTAGAGTGCATCAGATTGCACAGCTGCTGTTTGCAACATATGTCTCAAGCGTATATCGCGTGGCCAAAACATCACCCGCTTGGGCACCACATGCTTGACCAGACATATGTTGACCTGCCATGCAGCTCGTTGGCAAGCCTACCTTAAAGACCCACACCAAAGAACAAAGCGGACCTCTTCTTGCACCGCATCAGCTGGGATCTCCAACCCCACTATACCTTCAGTCCTCTTGGAAACCTGCACTGAGAGGAATGAAGGTGTAGAATTAGGTGTGTCACAGCCAAGTACTAGCGGGCACTCTGCTAGCAGTACACCGACGTCCGATTCTAGCAGGCAAATTTCCCTGCCCCAGCTGCTGGACCGTCGAAAGAAGTTCACTCCCAGCCATCCACATGCCCAGCGGTTGAATGCTAGCTTGGCTAAATTGCTAGCGCTTCAACTGCTGCCTTTTCAGTTGGTAGACTCGGCCCCCTTCCATGAGTTTGTGCAATGTGCGGTTCCCTCAGTGGCAGGTTCCCAAACGCCACTTTTTCTCACGGAAGGCGATTCCGGCTCTCTACCCGCATGTGGAAGGCAATGTCTTGGCCTCGCTGGACAAAGCGGTCAGCGGTAGGGTGCATATTACCGCTGACTCATGGTCCAGCAGGCATGGACAGGGACGTTACCTTTCTTTCACGGCCCATTGGGTCACTCTTTTGGCAGCTGGGAAGGATGCAGGACAAGGTGCAGTAGTGTTGGAGGTTGTTCCACTGCCACGCCTCCAAAATGCTACTACTGGTTGTGACACACCTCTGTCCTCCACCCCCTTCTCTTCTTCTTCCTCCATGGCCTCTTCCTGTGCTTTGTCCTCGGAACCAGCGGTGCTCCGTAGGCGTTCAAGGGGCTACGCAATTACGCAGGCAAAAAGATGCCATGCCGTGCTTGCGCTGGTGTGTTTGGGGGACAGGAGCCACACTGGGGCAGAGGTTCTGTCTGCTCTGCAGGGGCAGGCCGAGAGGTGGTTGACGCCACGCCAGCTTAAGCCAGGAATGGTAGTTTGCGACAATGGCACCAACCTCCTCCGCTCTCCGACAGGGACAACTGACCCATGTGCCCTGTGTGGCTCACGTCCTTAACCTGGTGGTGCAGCGGTTCTTGGGCAGGTACCCGGGCTTACAGGATGTCCTGAGGCAGGCCAGGAAAGTCTGTGTGCATTTCCGCAGATCTTATAATGCCAGTGCTCGCCTGGCTGAGCTGCAAAAGGAGTTGAACCTGCCCAAGAACCGCCTTATATGTGACATGCCCACCAGGTGGAACTCAACGTTGGCCATGCTGCAGCAGCTGCACACGCAGCAGAGGGCCATCAATGAGTACCTGTGCGACTACGGCACCAGGACAGGGTCAGGGGAGCTCGGGTTTTTTTCACCACGCCAGTGGGGCATGATCAGGGATGCATGCACTGTCCTGGCACCATTTGAGGAGGCCACAAGAATGGTGAGCAGTGACAGTGCATGAATCAGTGACACTGTACCTCTTGTCCACCTGTTGGAACATACGCTGCGTGGAATAATGGACAGGGCACTTGAGACAGAACAGAGGCAGGAAGAGGAGGACTTCCTTGCCTCTCAAGGCCCCCTTTACCCAGACAGTGTTCCTTCTGTCCCACCCATCGCACAGGAAGAAGAGGAGGAGGAGGAGGAGGATTGCGTCAGCATGGAGGTGGAGCCTGGCACTCAGCATCATCAGCAGCAGTCGTTTAGGGATGATTTACAGTCCCAAGAAACCAGTGGACTTGTACGTGGCTGGGAGGAGGTGGCTGCGGATCATGTCGTCCTTAGTGACCCAGAGGACTCCGGACCGAATGCCTCAGCTAACCTACGCTGCATGGCCTCCCTGATCCTGCAAAGTCTGCGGAAGGATCCTCGTATTCTTCGGATCAAGGAGAGAGACCATTACTGGCTGGCCACTCTCCTTGATCCACGGTACAAGGGTAAGGTTGCGGACCTTATCTTACCGTCGCTGAGGGAGCAGAGGATGAGACAACTCCGGGAGGCCTTGCAGAAAGGTCTGTGCAACGCGTTCCCAGAGACTGGGAGGTTACAAACTCCTGGTCCTGGACAACGAGTTGCTGAGGCTTCGGTCAGTCAAAGAAGGAGCGGTGGGGAAGGTGGCCGTCTGACCGATGCGTTCAGACAATTCTTTAGTCCGCAGCCCCAAGGTATGATCGGTTCCAGCAACCATCGCCAGCGTCTGATATACATGGTGCAGGAATACCTAGGGGCAAGGTCAGACTTGGACACCTTCCCCACCGAAAATCCTCTGGCTTTCTGGGTCTTGAGGATGGATCACTGGCCAGAACTTGCACAGTATGCAATTGAGCTACTGGCCTGTCCTGCATCCAGCGTTCTTTCAGAACGCACATTCAGTGCTGCTGGAGGATTTGTCACGGATCACAGGGTGCGACTGTCCACCGACTCTGTTGATCGACTGACCTTCATAAAGATGAACCAGTCTTGGATCACCACCAGCTACCAAACACCTGAAGCTGATATAACAGACTAAATTATTTTCAAATGTCACATCACTTTAAGACTGATGCTGATGCTGAGAGACTGTCCTGTTATGTTGACTGACTATCCTCCTCCTCCTCAATGATCCGATTGATGATGATAGCTTGGAAGAACATTTTTGTTTCTGGGTGCCGCCACCAGTGGCTAAGGCCCAATTTTTCAGCCCCTGTTTAACAGGGGCGTGTAATTACAATTTTTGATGCAATACTTTGCAACAGGGCTCATTGCTGTGCTCCAAGTACAGTATCTGTGAGGGATTGCAGTGTTGTGGCACCAGTGCCTAAGGCCCAATTTTTATGCCCCTGTTTAACAGGGGCATGTAATTACAATTCTTGATCTAATAATTCACAGCAGGGCCCATTCCTGCGCCCACCAAGACTAACTGTGAGGCCTTACAGTGTTGTGTCAACACCACCACCACCACCACCACCACCAAAGGCCCAATTTTTCAGCCCCTGTTCAACAGGGGCATGCAATTACAATTCTTGATCTAATAATTCACAGCAGGGCCCATTCATGCGCCCACCAAGAGTAACTGTGAGGGCTCACAGTGTTGTGGCAACACCAACATGTAAGGGGCAAATTTCAGCTGAGTATATACGGCAGGCCCCTACTTTCAAACATCCAACTTACAAACGACTCCTCCTTGCAAACGGAAGGATACAACAGGAAGTGAGAGGAAATCTACCCCTAGGAAGGCAAATTCTCTCCTGTAAGAGTTAATATGGGAAAAAAAGTGTCTCCTCTCCACTGATGCTTTATCACCAATTCTTGTTTCAATAAAAAAAACAAATTTTCAAAAAACATTTGTCATTAGGACTGAAAGTGAGGTGAACTGTTCTGAACAGGTGCACACTGCACAGACAGCAAAACTAATGTTACAGGGGTGATGACCCTTCCCTATGTTTTCCAAAAAGCTTAAAAATAGATTTCTTGGCTGGAGCTACACTTAAACAATATACCTGTTCAAAATTACAAACAGATTCTACATAAGAACAAACCTACAGTCCCTGTCTTGTATGCACCGCCTGTATACGGCTGTTCAGAGTATATAGGGCCTTTTTTTATTTTGTGTGCGGGGTTCCCCTTAATATCCATACAAGACCCAAAGGGGCTGGTAATGGGCTGGGGTGGGGGGGGGGGTGATGGGGTAGCTATGCCATTTTTCTTAAAGATTTTCATCCATATTACCGGGACCAGACATTACATTAAAGCCGCAAGCAGTTTTAAATGGCTTTTTTTCCTTCAGAAATGTAATTTTGTGCAGGGACAGTTCTAAACACGGGAAACACGTGGCACTTCACAGACATACTTTAGACACCCCCCAGGTACGATATTTAAAGGAATATTTGATTTTTTTTCACTTTATGCATCATTAAAATGACTGCTCCCGAAAAACGGCCGTTTTTAAAACTTTTTTTTGGATTGATACATGTCCCCTGGTGCAGAACCCGGGTTCCCAAACCCTTTTTAGGACAATAACATGCATAATAGTCGTTATAATTAGCACTTTAGATTTCGAACGTTCGCATCCATTGTATTTAATAGGGTTCTAAAGTTCGTGCGAACTTTAGGTCCGTTCGCGGGTTCTGGTGCAAACCGAACCCGGGGGTGTTCGTCTCATCGCTACTCCATATACACCAGTATATGTGAACGTATAATTATTATATGTGGCTAATTAATAGAAAATTGATGATGTGTTATAAATTAAACAAATTAATGAAATAAAATCAATTCAATTAAATCAAATAATCAAAATTACTGTAGCATAATTGTACATACAGGGAGGGATAATAATACCATTAAGTGCATGTATAATGCTAATAATGATAATAAAATAATGCCGTGTACACACGATCGATTTTTTCGACGGTGAAAACACTGTCGAGAAAATCGACGTGAAAAACGAGGAACAGCTTGTCCCCCCCCACACACGGCCGTTAAAATGACATTTTTTTTTTTGGTCGAAAAAAACGACCGTGTGTGGGCTTCCCTATGGGAAAACTGCCACGGAAAAAAATGAAGGGAATCACGACGAGAAAAATTAGAACATGGTCTAATTTTTCTCGTCGTGATTAATGCCGTTTTTCCCGTCGGGAAAAATGACAAAAAGCCCACAGACGATAGTTTTTCTCGTCCAAAGGAAAAAATTTAATTTTTCCCGTCGGGAAAAATTATCGTGTGTACGCGGCATTAGTCATGAAAATGATGTGTTAAAAGGTTGGGATTAATGTAGCAAACAATTACAGTAATAAATTAATTACAGTAAATAATTTATTACTGTAATTAATTAATTTATGACAATATTAAATGGTGTTGAAAACAAGGTGGTGTTGAAAACAAGGTAGGGTTGGATTATCAGACAATACTCAAGATGTCAAGCTCCTCGTTCTTACCCCCAGGTGAGAGTGAGCCGAGTTGGTAAATCCAAAAGGTTTCTCTCCTGCAAAGGAGGGAAAACCTTTCATTATCCGTTAGTGTCCCTTTTGGTATGGCCTCTATTGCCATGACCTCCAGTACCTTAAAGCTTTTGTTATGTGCCTGGAGGAAATGGCGCGGGACGGTATGTTTGTCGCAGCCTTTTTTGATGAGTCTGCGGTGTTCGCCCACTCTCACGCGTAAAGTGCGAATCGTACGCCCCACATATAAAAGTTTGCAGGGACAACGCAGAACATAGATAATATACTCAGTTGAGCAGGTAAGGAATTGTTTTATTTGAAATCTATCACCTTTGGAGGAAATGATTTCTGGTCGTCCATTGTTGATTGACTGGCATGTTAGGCACCCTCTTTTGCAGCATTTGAAGATGCCGGTTCTGTTGTCAAAATAAGCTCGGATGTCCAAAGGTCTATTGTTATTGGTCAATTTACTTGGAGCGATAGAATTGCAGATGGTGCGGGTTCTTCTGAAGGTAACTTGAGGCTTGGGGGGGGGAGCAATGGTGCTAAAAATTGATCTAATTTCAGAATGTTTAAATGTTTGTTGATAATTTTGGAGATAGCCCTATGTTTAGTATTAAACATTGATATAAACCTGGCGTTGTTTTCTTTGTTGTTTGTGTCTTTATGTTCGTCTTTAATCTTTGTTTGTCGGTATTTGAAAGGAATGCTTGTTCTACCAAATCACGAGGGTACCCCTTTTCTTCAAATTTCTTCATTATGAGAGACCCCTGTATAGTTTAGTCTTCAACTTTAGTGCAATTTCTGCATAATCTATGAAACTGGCCGTTCGGGATATTGGTTTTCCAGGAGGGAAGGTGACAGCTTTCAAAATGTAGATACGAGTTGCCAGTAGTGGGTTTAGTATAGTTACTGGTAGTGGTGCAATGGATCGGTGACGATCCGTGATCCGAACGGGTCACCCCGTTCAGATCGGCACACACCGCGATCCGCGGAGCGATTCGCGGCCTCGGCCTTAGGAAAGGCCGCGGCTTCGGCCTAGCTCCGGAGCCGCGCCCATCTTGGTACACCCGGGGGCGGCGGCCGCCGTGTGACGTCATCACCCCTCGCTGCTCATAGATTTGAACTGGCCGGCGGGAGAGACTGGTAAGTGGGGGAGATGCCCATTACTGGGGGAGAGTGTGGATATTACATACAGGGGGAGAGTGTGGATATTACATACAGGGGGAAGATTGTGGATATTACATACAGGGGGAGAGTGTGGATATTACATACAGGGGGAGAGTGTGGATATTACATACTGGGGGAGAGTGTGGATATTACATACAGGGGGAAGATTGTGGATATTACATACAGGGGGAAGATTGTGGATATTACATACAGGGGGAAGATTGTGGATATTACATACAGGGGGAAGATTGTGGATATTACATACTGGGGGAGATTGTGGATATTACTGGGGGAGATTGTGGATATTACAGTGGGGTGGGATGACGTGGATATTAGTAATTTTTTATTTATTTTTTGCGATCCGAAAATGATCCGATCCGTGGCTCTGATCCGAGGATGGATCCGATCCGTGAGTTTTTTGATCCGTTGCACCCCTAGTTACTGGTGGTAATCACACTCAGGTAATGGGAAAGGACCGGATCAAGGAAAATTAGTTTCTCAGTATCGAGCATGTGCGTGAAAGAAAGTCCCAGTGCATTACTATTGCAATGGTCAACAAATAGAGAGAATATTTCTGGGCTACCACTCTGGGCTACCACTCCAAATGAGCTGCCTATCCATCCACCCCCTCGGAGCCTCCGGCATAGGGTCTACTGCATCCATCCGTCCCCAACAGGCTGGTCCCCCAGAGCGGTCCGCCTGCCCGCTATCTGCTGTGACATCTACAATCCCTGGGACCCCAGCTCTACGCTTCAACATCTCGGTGGTCAGGCATGACCTCACTCAAGCAGGTACACTAGCTATTACACCAGGCACTTACTCCACCTATCACGGTGGCTATCCGGCTGTACTGTTACAGGCTGTCTCTGGGGACCCTTACTACATTGTTCTGATGTTAACCCCTCTTTCCCAAGATTCCGCAGTGGCATCAGCATTATTTACTTCCACCATAAACATTGCTCACTAACTGAAGATCTCTCTTATATATTTTTTATTTTTTATATATATGGATTTTAGTGTCTCTAGCTAGTTGTGCAATCTTATATATTTTTATGCAATTTTTTGACATTTATTCATCTATTTTAACAAGACTAAAAAGTTTTATGTCAGTTTCATCGAGTGCTGCATTTGTGTGTTTTTTTTCACAATGTTGGATAGCATGTCCTCTGTAAAAATTAGATTGAAAAAATTGATTGGGGAAAAATTGTCCGTGTTTATTTGGACTCCTGGCTGGGCAGTGAAAGGGGGAATGTTGGCTTCTCCTGAATTAGGAGGACGCCACAAGGGGTTCTGGAGGGCATAGGGAAGGCCGGCATGGGTCCTTGGCCTTTCTTGCTGAGGTACTGCGGTGCTGGTGGATGGCACTGCAGTGCTGGTGGATGGCACTGCAGTGCTGGTGGATGCTACTGCTGCCTCACCAGAGTGCCTTCGTTTGGCGGGCCGACTATCTTCCTCCTCTGAGCCTGTCTCTGTTCCACTACTGAAGACTGGCTCATAGTTTACGTCCGACTCGGAACCTTAATCGGAATCCGAAAAAGAGAGCTCCCCATTGCTCTCGTCAGGCGTTGAAAGAATTTGGTATGCCTCCTCGGCGGAAAAAACCCCTTTTGACATCTTTTAGTTGCTGGCGGTGGTGATGCAACTTCACAGGTGTGTGGCACAGATGTGCACTGATTGATTGCACAGATGTGCGTTGAGGCGGCACAGATGGGTACTGAGGTGGTGGAACAGATGTACACTGATGAGGCAGCACAGATGTGCACTTATTGACTTATTGATTGCACAGATGGCACTAATGAGGTGGCACAGATGGCACTAATGAGGCGGCACAGATGGCACTGATGAGGTGGCACAGATGGGTATTGATGAGGCGGCACAGATGTGCACTGATGAGGCGGCACAGATGTGCACTGATTGCACAGGTGGGCACTGATGAGGTGTCACAGACGGGCACTGATGAGGTGGCACAGGTGGGCACTGATGAGGTGGCACAGGTAGGCACTGATGAGCACGTATTGCACAGATGTGCACTGAGGCAGCACAGATGGGCACTGTGTTTTCACTGTATGTCACTCTATAGCACTGTATGGCACTGTATTGCACAGAAACGGCTGTGTAACTCACACTCACACTGACAGATCGCTCACCCTCCTCACACGCGGTGTCTGTGTGAGGAGGGAGAGCCGGCAATGAGAGATGATCTCATATGTTTACATTTGAGATCATCTCTCATTGGGCACGGCGATCGTGCTGTAAATAGCCGCTGTGATTGGCTATTTACAGCGATCTGTGATTGGCTGTGTCCAAGGGACACGGCCAGCACAGAAGTTCCCCGATGCACGCACGGGAGCGCACGCGGGGAACGAGGAAAGGGGAGGCCGTATAATGACGGCCTCCCGGCATTGTAGAGCCACATTGTGGCCGTTTATAGTCGGATGCCGGGCGCGAACTGGTTAAAGTCCCACTGTCTCCCCTTTCCCCATTAGTCCCTCTCTCTTCACTCTGCCATAAAGCCCCGACTGGTGGAGGGCTGCAGTGATGGTTGACTTTCTACAACTTTTTCCCATCTCCCGACTGCATCTCTGGAGCTCAGCCACAGTGATCTTTTGGGTTCTTCTTTTACCTCTCTCACCAAGGCTCTTCTCAGTTTGGCCAGACGGCCAGCTCTAGGAAGGGTTCTGGTCGTCCCAAACGTCTTCCATTTAAGGATTATGGAGGCCACTGTGCTCTTAGGAACCTTAAGTGCAGCAGAAATATTTTTGGAACCTTGGCCAGATCTGTCTCTGAGCTCTTCAGGCAGTTCATATGACCTCATGATTCTCATTTGCTCTGACATGCACTGTGAGCTTTAGGCCTGGTTCACACTGGGGCGACAAACGCTCCGACATTGGGAGCTCATGTCGCATGACGTGTGAAAATCAATGTTTCCCTATGGGAGCCGTCTTAACTGGTCCGACACATGTTGGTCCGACTTTGAGAATGCTCCCTTTACTACTTTGGTCCGACTTTGATCCGACTTCAGCCCATTGACTATCATTGAAGTCAGATCAAAGTCTTGCATGGTCCGACTTTGGCATGCGACTTGTGCTGTACTGCTCTTGAGGGGGAACTCCAGGCCAAATTTTAAATAAAAAACCGGCATGGGTTCCCCCTCCAGGAGCATCCCAGGCCCTTGGGTCTGGTCTGGATTTGAACGGGTACCCCTACGCCTAAAAAACGGCGTGGGGGGTCCCCCCAAAATCCAAACCAGCCCCTTATCCGAGCACACAACCTGGCAGGCCGCAGGGGAAGAGGGGGGGACGAGAGAGCGGCCCCCCTCCCTCCTGAACCGTACCAGGCCGCATGCCCTCAACATGGGGGGTTTGGTGCTCTGGGGCAGGGGGGCGACCTGCGGCCCCCCCACCCCAGAGCACCCTGCCCCCATGTTGATGAGGACAGGGCCTCTTCCCGACAACCCTGGCCGTTGGTTGTCGGGGTCTGCGGGCGGGGGGCTTATCAGAATCCGGGAGCCCCCTTCAATAAGGGGGCCCCCGGATCCCGGCCCCCCCACCCTATGTGAATGAGTATGGGGTACATCGTACCCCTACCCATTCACCTGGTGGAAAAAAACTGCAATAAAAAAACACTACACAGGTTTTTAAAGTAATTTATTACACAGCTCCGGGGGTCTTCTTCTGACTACGGCGCTCTTCTTCCGACTTCCGGGGGTCTTTTCCGACTTCGGGGGTCTCCGGTGTCGTCGCCGCGCTCTCCGGTTCTTTCTTCCGCCGGGCCTCCGCTAACTTCTTTTTAGCTCTCTTGCTAACGGAGGCCCGGTCTTCCCGTTGTCTCGTCCGGCTCTCCGTTGTCCTTCTGCCGGCCCCTCCACTAACTTCTTGGTAGCTCTTTCGCTAGTGGAGGGGTCGGTCTTCCCGTCGTCGCCGTCGGCTTCTTCTTCCCTCTTCTCCTTCTCGATGTTGACGCGACGCTTCTTCCCGCTGTAATACTGGCTCTCCGCTCCGCATTAATCTAGGCTTCTCATGACGTCGCAGTCACATGTTCCCATGACGTCACAGTCACATGCTCCGGGGCCATGTGCCCCGGAACATGTGACTGCGACGTCATGAGAAGCCTATATTAATGCGGAGCGGAGCGGAGAGCCAGTATCACAGCGGGAAGAAGCGACGCGTCAACATCGAGAAGGAGAAGAGGGAAGAAGAAGCCGACGGCGACGACGGGAAGACCGACCCCTCCACTAGCAAAAGAGCTACCAAGAAGTTAGTGGAGGGGCCGGCAGAAGGACAACGGAGAGCCGGACGAGACAACGGGAAGACCGGGCCTCCGTTAGCAAGAGAGCTAAAAAGAAGTTAGCGGAGGCCCGGCGAAAGAAAGAACCGGAGAGCGCGGCGACGACAACGGAGACCCCCGAAGTCGGAAAAGACCCCCGGAAGTCGGAAGAAGAGCGCCGTAGTCGGAAGAAGACCCCCGGAGCTGTGTAATAAATTACTTTAAAAACCTGTGTAGTGTTTTTTTATTGCAATTTTTTTCCACCAGGTGAATGGGTAGGGGTACGATGTACCCCATACTCATTCACATAGGGTGGGGGGGGCCGGTATCTGGGGGCCCCCTTATTGAAGGGGGCTTACGGATTCCGATAAGCCCGCCGCCCGCAGACCCCGACAACCAACGGCCAGGGTTGTCGGGAAGAGGCCCTGTCCTCATCAACATGGGGGCAGGGTGCTCTGGGGTGGGGGGCCGCAGGTCGCCCCCCTGCCCCAGAGCACCAAACCCCCCATGTTGAGGGCATGCGGCCTGGTACGGTTCAGGAGGGAGGGGGGCGCTCTCTCGTCCCCCCCTCTTCCCCTGCGGCCTGCCAGGTTGTGTGCTCGGATAAGGGTCTGGTTTGGATTTTGGGGGGACCCCCCACGCCGTTTTTTCGGCGTAGGGGTGCCCGTTCAAATCCAGACCAGACCCAAGGGCCTGGTATGCTCCTGGAGGGGAACCCACGCCGTTTTTTTTTAATTTAAAATTTGGCCTGGAGTTCCCCCTCAAGATTCATACCAAACACAGTGCCTGATATTGGCGGGGATGCAAGTCGGATCCCCGTTCATTGAAAGTCGGACATATGTCGGCTTCATGTCGCACGTCAAAGTCGGATCCAAAGTAGGACGGATGTTGTGTCGCACTAGTGTGAACCCAGCCTTAAGGTCTTATATAGACAGGTGTGTGGCTTTCCTAATCAAGTCCAATCAATATAATCAAACTCATCTGGACTCAAATGAAGGTGTAGAACCATCTCAAGGATGATCAGAAGAAATGGACAGCACCTGAGTTAAATATATGAGTGTCACAGCAAATACTTAGGACCATGTGATATTTCAGTTTTTCTTTTTTAATAAATCTGCAAAAATGTCAACAATTCTGTGTTTTTCTGTCAATATGGGGAGCTGTGTGTACATTAATGAGGAAAAATATGAACCTAAATGATTTTAGCAAATGACTGCAATATAACAAAGAGTGAAAAATTTAAGGGGGTCTGAATACTTTCCGTACCCACTGTATAGGACATTTTGGGCATAAAATCTCTAAACCAGAACATTTTGATCATTTTCAACATAAATTACATAGTATTCCACAATCCAATAGACATTCCTAAATTATATACAAAAGATGGCAGTTGATACATTGGCTTGTATTAGCCAAGCTAAAATTGAAGCCTAAATGGTCTAGATGATCTTTCTAAAATTCCTCTCAAAATAATAGAAGGGAAGGGGGAAAAAAATGGGTGTAACACAAGTAATGTGATAAATTGTTAAAAACATGAATTAGATCATAAGGAATCTTGTTGATCCATGGTAAAATGATAGTAAGAGTGGATGACTCGATGCGTTTTGCGGCCTCCAGAGCATAGATTATGGAGTATATCTAGAAACAGAGAACATGCATATCTAGATAGTCTCAAAGATTGTAATTGAGAAGTAAGGATGAATGTAAAAAAAAGGGGGGACAAAGGAATTATAAATACAAATTGTATATGGGAAGTCTTCTAAAGGTTTGTGTGTCCAACTTGCATCTGCATCCTTGCAGCGGCAGTGTGGCATAGAGAATAGCCATATGTTTTTGTCCCTCGCTTGTGAAATGTTGGCTATATGCTGAAACACGTAAAGCTGTTTTTAATCCTGACCTATATGTAGCAATAAAGTCTTTATATATGGATTCTGGAGCTGCCAGTGTTTCGTCGGATTAGGTGACCCGTCAGAATTTGTAACGGAAGTGACGTTCCGTCACCGCTATCTTGCTACACCCTGCACTCGTCAACAATAAGGATACAGAGAGAAGGCGGCAAGTGGACATCTTGTTACACCCACCAGAGTTTTGCATTTTACACTTATTTTTAACAGTAAACTCAGCTTATATAGTGAAATACAGTTACAGTTTATAGTGAAATTAGAAATCCGTCTGACTGTTTAGATGTTGAATTTTAAAAGCAGCAGCAAGCCTGCTGATCTCACAGGTTTGCTAATCTGACAGAAGATCGCTGCTTTTAAAATTCAATATCTAAACAGTCAGACGGATTTCTAAGTACTGGTGTATATTTCACTATATAAACTCAGTTTACTGTTAAAAATAAGTGTGAAATGCAATGGGTGTAACAAGATGTCCGCTTGCCGCCTTCTCTCTGTATCCTTACTGTAGATGAGTGTGGGGTGTAGCAAGATGGCGGCGACGAAACGTCACTTCCGTTACAAATTCTGACGGGTCGCCTAATCTGACGAAACGCCAACTATATTTCTTTTGGGACATTTACTACAATGGTTGGAGGCCATTTGAGCTAGAGCACCCAGAGTCAAGCCTCGTACACACGACCGAGTTTCTCGTCGTAAAAAACACGTCGGTTTTTTCGACGAGATTCTTGTTAACCTTGTCGATTTTCTCGTCAAGCTTTCCATGCGTACACACTGACATTTCCCAATTTCCTCGTTGTTCACCGCGGTCACGTCCAGCACGTACGACGGCACTATAAAGGGGAAGATCTTTTTTCTTGGCGCCACCCCTTGGGCTGCTTTTGCTGATCTCGTGTTACCGCGTGTGAAGTAAAAGTTTGGGAAGAGACGATTCGCGCTTTTCAGTCTTCGTACTTTTCAGTTCGTTTTCTGCGGTTCAGTTTGTGCTTGTGGGTTCGTATCTTGACTTTCAGGGCGTCTAGGCAGGTCGTATCTGTTTTACAGTGCGTTCTTGCCTGTTCGTTTCTGTTTTTCAGTTCGTTATTCATAGGCCTTGCTGTTCTAAAGTGCGTTCTGTTCTGTACGTTCTGATAAGACGACCGTTTCCTAGCCATGTCGCCTGGACGTTCTCGTCATCGAGTTCGTGCTGTGCATGCGCTTGGTGTTGGTCTGCTTGTTTTGGACCAAGACCAGTCCATGAATGGTGTGAGGAGGAGTTCATGGACCAAGAATTGGTTGCTCCAGCGGGACCAATTCTGCCATATGCCTCTGCTGCGGGAGATCGTCGAGAATAGTCCTGAGGACTACAGGAATTTTCTGCGGATGTCTGACCCCGTTTTTCAGGAACTGTTGGCTTTGGTGTCCCCCTATATTACCAGGCAGGGCACCGTTATGCGGGAAGCCATCAGTGCTGAGCAGAGGCTCATCGCCACCTTACGTTATCTGGCGACAGGGAGAAGTCTTCAGGACTTGAAGTTCACGACAGGCATCTCCCCCCAGGCTCTGGGCCTCATAATCCCAGACACCTGTTCTGCCATTATACAAGTCCTGCAGGAGGACTATATTAGGGTAAGTTTTCTCCATTAACATCACATTTTATGTATTACATGTATGCTAATGTATTGTATTTCTTTCATCCTTCCATAATTACCATGATTGTAATATGCTGAGAATGTCCCCTTTGTCCTCATGCATGCTGGAAGCTTTAGATTGCCCCTTTTTTCTCCTCCATGCATATTTCCCTTCACTAACCTTTCCAGCAGGGGCGCCTGTTGCTCCAAATGTTTGGGGGTTCAAACCCCAATTTAGGAAATAAACTTCCTCCTTTTTTGCTCTGGTGCCTATTAAACGCCCCCATTTGTTCCCTCCAATGCAGCCATTTTGTTCCCTCTAATGCAGCCATTTTGTTCCCTCTAATGCAGCCATTTTGTCCCCTCCAATGCAGCCATTTTGTTCCCTCTAATGCAGCCATTTTGTCCCCTCCAATGCAGCCAGTTCCCCCCCCCCCAGCCCTGCACTTACCTTCTTGTGGTCAGCGCCATCCTTCTTCTGTCCTTGATGTCTTCTCCTTCCCTTGATGTTGCATCAGCCAATCATGTTACCATTAAACAGACTTGGTGAACATGATTGGCAGAGCAGCCTGTCAGTGTTTACCCAAGGAATGCCCCCCCCCCCCCCTGCGTCACCTATTTAACTTTTCTGAAGCCAATTACATCCCTCAGGCTGTAATGTGCAAGACAATTTTCCTTCCTGTTTCTGATATGCAATTTTAAGCCCATAAATGCCGCAGTTCTTCATATGTCGGTCGCTTAACAGTGGGCCATCCACCTGAATAGTGGGCGGCATAGACAATACATAGGTTAATGCAAGGCATGAACCTATGTATTGTTCTGAGTGACGGGCACAGGAGAGAGGGGGCAGTGCTCCAGCGCCCACTCTGGACGCACCGCCACTGCAATGCTATCCTGTGTCCAAACACATCTACCCCCCCTCCCCATTATAATTTATTAATGGACCATCATAGGGGGTGATGAATATGATACATGAGCCTTCCATTATACTTATTTAAAACACCTTAATAAACGTAGACTTTGCTTGATGTTAGCCTCTAATGTATTTTCTTAGAATATACTTGTAATGTTTGATTTGTGTATTCTAATATTTTTTCATCTTGTTTGACTCCACAGCTTCCTTCCACGCCACAGGAATGGCAGACTGTGGCATCGGAGTTTGCCACGCAGTGGGACTTCCCCAACTGCGGTGGTGCTATAGACGGGAAGCACGTCCGCATCGTGCCGCCACCCCGTTCTGGGTCCTACTACTTCAATTACAAGGGGTTTCATAGCATTGTGCTGATGGCGGTGGTGTCAGCACGGTATGAATTCCTCTATGTTGATGTAGGGAAGAATGGCCGGATGTCCGATGGGGGATCCTTCATCCAGACGGAGTTTGCCCTCCGTCTCCAGAGTGACGACCTTGCATTGCCACCGGATGCAGGGAATATTGAAGGACTCCCCTTTGTTTTTTTGGCTGATGAAGCCTTCGGGCTCGGACCACATCTTATGAGGCCATTTCCTCAGAGGAGCCTGACCCCAGAGAAGAGGGTGTTCAATTACCGGCTGGCCAGGGGCCGAAGAGTCGTTGAAAATGCCTTTGGCATAATGGCCAGCCGGTTCCGCCTTTTTATGACTTCAATACACTTGGCGGACTACAAAATAAACTATGTAGTATTATGCTGTTGTGTGCTACACAATTTTCTCTGCCGCAAATCAAATTCCTATATGGCCTCAGTTTTGCCTGAGGCTGGACTTTCCCCTGATAATCCCCTGCCGGGCCTCGAATCTGCCCGTGCTGGCTTGCCCCCCAAAATGCCCGCGAGGTTCGGGACAAATACATGGACTATTTCACGGGTAGGGGGGCAATTCCTATGCCAGGCTATGTCTAAAGATTCCTGTCTAACGATCAAAATAAAAATCTTGTTTAAACTTCTAACTTTTGTTGGTTTCCTGTCTCCTAGTTTGTCTTAGTGCATTTGTAGTGCCAAGTGTATTTTCCTTTAGTAAATACCAACCATTTCACTATGTAACCTTTAAAAATTTACCAAATAAGGTTAGAGCGTATTAGAAAAAGAAGCTACACGTTGTTTGTGTTCAAATATTTTACTATGTGTAAATTCACACACCTTTTTTTTTTTAATTTTACATTTTTTGTTTGCCTGGCCACAAACCGGCAATTGTTTTCTTAGGAAAATATAAAAACAACAGTTGCATTCCAAAAATTACAAAATTGGATACCTCGGAGCAATCTGAGACATTCACTTACACAAACTATATGTCTCTATGTGCCCGTCCTAATATGGGGTCCTGCCACCCCTTGGCCAGCCAAAAATTGAATATGCACACAATTGGGATTATTTTCCTATAGGGATTTTAGACTCCTGATCCCTATTGTCAACATGTGCTATCTGCCATCAGGGGTGATCAATGGACGTGTTTTGGGGGTGCAACCCCTTCCTCAGTTCACCTACTTTAGATACGAGGAAGGGGTTGCACCCCCAAAAGATGTACATGGATATCCCCTGATGGCAGATAGCACATGTTGACACACTGTGTGCAGATTTAATTTTTGGCTGGTTTGATTGTCAAAAAGTTTTTTAAAAGTTGAAGAACAAACATGAGAAAAAAGGGGGTTGGGATGCCTTATTGAATTCTCCCCAAAACATTGAGAATGTCTTTAAATGTTTGATCCATCACATGAATTCTTTCTTTAATTTTGTCCAGTTCCGTGCTACATTCCATCACTTGCTGGATGAGGCGGAGGGCACTGTCAGCAGAGAAACCTGTACTATCCTTCACCCCAACATTCACATCCCCTAAAAACAAAATAAAAAGGTATTATAACTCTGCAGGCCTAACTCTCTTACCTGAAGCTGTGGTGACAGATACTGACCTGTTGTGGTGACCAGTTCCACAACGTCATCCACCTCTCCTTCCTGCACTTCTCCTTCCTCCACCTCAACTTCCTCCACATCTTTAGGTTGTTGGTCTTTTGGAGTTTGGGGTTGTTGTGAAGCTGTGGGGTTCCTGTGCTCCCAGGAGTGTCCTCCTCCCAGTCTTCTCTCCCCTATGAGAATCAAACAAAAGGTAGAGTTATCACACAGAAATTCTCTATGTAAAAAAAAAAACAGGCTAAATTGCTTGGAAGTGGGGTACAAGTGTGTGTTTGGCCGGAAGTTAAAGATGAATGCATTATTTCTGACCAAGAATATGTTTAGTATTCACCTTTTGTCTGTCATTTTTTAGACATGTAGGCAACACAAAAATTCTCTGATGCACCTGTGTGGGACACCCAAAAAAGGCGGGTCTGGTGGCCCACACTATAGTGCTCCAAAGTACAGATGTGGAAGCAGCTGCTGAGTGTCCTCTCCTTTACACAGTTTACAGTTTGCATTTCATTCTCTTTACAAACACATCATCTAGCCTAAAACTTTGTGCCCCAAATTTCACAAAAAATGGCAGATGTCTAATTACTTTTGTGGCTGTAAAATAAGCCAAAAGAGCGGATAGTGGCCGAACGAAGTGTCTGTAACGTAACGAACGATTACTGTGCCCAACCAAGTTCAAAATATTACATTGTGGAAGGGAGTCCAGTAAGAAAAAAAAACAAAACCAGCAACATGTCAGTTTAGAAAAGGATTAATAGCAGAAAAGTGTACATGTTACTTACTTTTTGCGAGCATTCTCTTAATGCTCCTTAACTGCTCTGGCTCCCTCAGTTTGAGGTCTGACCACCTCTTTCTGAGCTGCTCATTTGAGCGTTTCACCCCGAAATTCGTCTTCAGACTCTTCACGACTTTAGTGAGGATTTTGGCCTTCCTTCTATTTGGTTTGCTAGCCCATGGCCCATGCTTAGCGTCATAATCAGACTTGAGCAAGATGTCCACCATCTCCGCCATCTCCGCAAAAGACATATTCGATGCCTTGAATCTCCTCCTTGATCGTGACGTTTCCTCGGTCTCCGGACTTGTCTCCTCCTCGTTAGTTGCGGAATTATCAGACACCTGCTGTAACTCCGCCATATCTGTCTGCGCGCCGAAAGAGAAGGGGCGGGGAAAAGATGTTAGTTAGAACGTCATGGGCGGGCGACGTGTGCGGAGCGACGTGTTCGTATTTTGACGCATGGGTGGTGTGTATATAGCAAACACACATGTGACTATAGTACGTTCGGTGTGCGGAGAGAGGAGTTCAAGTGACGGACGTGCGAACGAAGGTATGTGATTTTGAGACTGTGCCAAAATGTTGGCCTATACTGTTTGGAGAATGTTGTAGGATATATATGGTGACTACGATGTTAAGGAGGTTAGACTGTTTGCCTCACATTAGTTATATATTATTTATTTAACTTGCAGATACAATATGAATGTCTTTATTAGCGACAAAGAGTTCCTGGCGGAATTTATTGAGTAAGGGTAAGGGAGCTGCCAGCTCTGTGGGAGACGAAAAACCCCATCCACAAAAAAAGAGGGGTGAGAAAGGCAGCGCTGGAGAAGCTGCTCCCATTTGTGCAGACCAAGGTGCCCACAGCCACAGCAAAACAAGTGGACACTAAAATTGGGAGCTTGAGAGGCACCTACAGGACTGAACGCTCTAAGGTCCTGGCTTCTCAGAGGTCAGGAGCAGCAGCAGATGATGTTTATGTCCCGATTTTGTGGTACTACAGCAGGATGTCCTTCCTGGATGACCACATTGAGGCAAGGCTATCACTCTCCACTCTTCCCCCCAGACTTCCCTGCAGCCAACCTGAGCCTTCTCTGGAGCAAGAGGAGGCAGCCATCCTGGATGATCCTGATTTGGCCATCTGGAGCCAGGTATAGTATTAAATGAAAATGTATTGGGATAAAATTAATGTTTGCCAAATATGTCAAGATGAGAAACATACAATATTTTGGCTTCCACAAGTGAAATCAAGATCTCGAGACATTAGTCTGCACTTAATTGGGTGCTAAATAGTCAATCTGATGTACGTGTAAATTCTAAAAAATGAGTTCTGGATTTACATTCTAATTGCTTCAATCATGTTTATAAAGTTTGATGCAAAGATTAAACCAACATATTAAACTATGTCCCTTTTTCATACACAGGATGAAATCAGCCAGGTGGAGGGTCTGGAAACTGTCAGGCAGGAGGTGGCAGGGCCCAGTGGCAGCCAGGATGTGGCAGGGCCCAGTGGCAGCCAGGAGGTGGCAGGGCCCAGTGGCAGACAGGAGGTGGCAGGGCCCAGTGGCAGACAGGAGGTGGCAGGGCAAAGGAGAAGCACCAGATCCCAGGTGCCTCCCATCCGGCTTCCCAAAAGAGGCAGGAGGGACAGGACCACCAGTGAGGCAGCAATGGCCCTTATTAAAGAGGCCCATGCCACCCTCAAAGAGCCCACATCCCCTGAAGAGGCCATTGCCGGCCTAGTGGAGGCAAAGTTCAAGGTGATGAGCATGGAGCAACGCCTCCTATGCGAGCCCCTGCTCATCACCTTGCTCAACAAGGGGGTGATGGAAAAAATTACCCCCAATACCGCCATTTGTGAGGTGGCACAACTGTCCCAACCTCAACCTCCTCCTCCACCTCCACATTCTTCTTCTGCCCCACCCCCTTCTCCTCCACCTCCACATTGTTCTTCTGCACCACCCCCTTCTCCTCCACCTCCACCTTGTTCTTCCACCCCACCCCCTTCTCCTCCACCTCCACCTTGTTCTTCCGCCCCACCCCCTTCTCCTCCACCTCCACCTTGTTCTTCTGCGCCACCCCCTTCTCCACCTCCTCCTCCTCCTGACAGGAGTACCCCTCCAGTGGCCCAGCCTCCAGCCAAATGAAGAAGGAAGGCTGCAGGGAAGGCTTCAGGAAAGGTTGCAGGGAAGGTTGCCAGGAAAACGAGGAAGTGATGGCCTTGCTTCATTGTGGTCAGACAGAAGGCAGCCTGTTGTAGTACCACACACTTAGGACATATATATCACCTGCTGCTGTTCCTGACCTCTGGGAGGCCAGCATCAGATTGTGCTCAGAAATGTTGGCCTTCTCAAGCTCCCAATTTTAGTGTCCACACAGGGTTGCTGTGTGCTCTGGGGTCCCTGGGATGCACAAATGGCAGCAGCTTCTCCAGCGCTGCCTTCTCTTTATTTTAGTTCAAACATGAATAAATATTATTTTTGTTTAAGTTCATACTTGACTATGTGTATATGTAAAAATGTAAAATCTAGCTTTGGAGTAAGCAGATACATTTGACTGACAAAAAAAAGGAACAGATAACAACCCCCCAAAAAAAGAACTAAATCGTATTTCCCAAAAAAGGGTGTAAAATGTAAATAATATATATTAAAAGATTTAATGGAAGATCACTACCAAAACATTGCGAAATTACAATTAACATCAGTTTGAAAAATATCTAATTTTTTAATATTCCTAAAAACTTGCACGATATAATACACATAAATCTTCTTAAAAGCAGCATGAAAAAGGTTAAAAAAAGATAGTCATAACTCTGTGTGAATATCAGCAGCAAAAAAGTTCATTCGTTTGGATTAATGTAACATTCTAACGAAGATTTCAATGCACAACATTTAAACGATGCAAAAATTTGGAGCGTGACGAATGTGCTATCTCCATTACGAAGGCTTGTTTTACCAGAAGATGCGCTCCCGTCTCATAGTTGCTTCTGAGCATGCGCGCTTTTGGAAGAGTCGTAAAAGCATACACACGAACCATTTTCTCGTCACAAAACAGGCCTACGAGAAACACGACGAGGAAATCTGGAATCCTGACGAGAAAATAGAGAGCAGGTTCTCTATTTTCTCGTCGAGATTCACGGAAATTTTCTCGTCGTAAAACCATACACACGAACGGTTTTCTCGACAAAAAAGCTCACGCGGCACTTTTCTTGCCGGTTTTGGACGAGAAACTCGGTCGTGTGTACGAGGCTTAAGACTCCACCTCAGATTTATTAGAAGTCTCCCCTGCTGTGAGCAC
Source organism: Rana muscosa (assembly GCA_029206835.1). Lineage (NCBI taxonomy): Eukaryota > Metazoa > Chordata > Amphibia > Anura > Ranidae > Rana > Rana muscosa. Next base: position 272,444,732 of record CM055120.1, on the reverse strand, counting down.
TGCTATTGCGTTTATTTGTCTTCATTAGATTACCTCTGGCAGTACGCCCTGGGGGGAATTGTATCTTCACATTGTCTAAGTTTAGAGCCTTTCATCCTATACTTGATTTGTGAACTGCTACATTTTATTGATTTATGAGACACTCTCAGTCTGAGTTCTCCAATGCTAAGGATAGGAGGCCATCCATCACCTCCAGGAGCTCAATCTCTTCAGTTTTTGCAAGGGATTTCCCAGGCAATCCACTTAAAAAAAAAAAAAAAAAAAAAAAAAAAACAACTAGTGACATCGGACATCAAATAAAGAACCAAATATCCATGACAAACAAGGAACAGAAAAGACTAATACAGGTGAATTATCATACTAATGACTCAAATGTCATTAACCGTTCTAATGTCCTCTAAAATTTCACTTTTATCTAAAGGGCTGTCGTTTGCACCCCGCTCTTATTTTGAATTTTTTTCGACTCACTTAAATGTAAGTCTTTTTGTCCGTAACATTCTGTTAAGAAAGCATTTCTTTACAGAGAAGACACCTGCAGTCTCTCATGAGGTTAATTTGAATGAATTGGATTATTTTGACACTTTCATTTTCAGATCCACTCTTGAGAGACTCCAGTTTGACTCCTCTGGTGGAATGTATGGTGCTGATGGGGATAATATACAGCATCTCACAAAAGTGAGTACACCCCTCACATTTTTTGTAAATATTTTACTATCTTTTCATGTGACAAAACTGAAGAAATTACACTTTGCTACAATGTAAAGTAGTGAGTGTACAGCTTGTATAACAGTGTAAATTTGCTGTTCCCTCAAAATAACTCAACACACAGCCATTAATGTCTAAAGCGCTGGCAACAAAAGTGAATACACCTCTAAGTGAAAATGTCCAAATTGGGCTCAAAATTTCAATATTTTGTGTGCCCACCATTATTTTTCAGCACTGCCTTAACCCTCTTGGGCATGGAGTTCACCAGAGCTTTACAGGTTGCCACTAGAGTCCTCTTCCACTCCTTCATGCCAACATCACAGAGCTTGTGAATGTTAGACCTTGCACTCCTCTACCTTCTGTTTGAGGATGCCTCACAGACACTCAATAGGGTTTAGGTCTGGAGACATGCTTGGCCAATCCATCACCTTTACCCTCGGCTTCATTAGCAAGGCAGTGGTCGTCTTGGGGGTGTATTTGGGGTTGTTATGTTGGAATACTGCCCTGCGATCCAGTCTCTGAAGGGAGGGGATCATACTCTGCTTCAGTGTGTCACCGTACATGTTGGCATTCACGGTTCCCTCAATGAACTGTAGCTCCCTAGTGGCGGCAGCACTCGTGGAGCCCCAGACCATGACATTCCCACCACCATGCTTGACTGTAGGCAAGACACACTTGTCTTTGTACTCCTCACCTGGTTTCCACCACACACGCTTGACACCATCTGAACCAAATAAGTTTATCTTGGTCTCATCAGACCACAGGACATGGTTCCAGTAATCCATGTCACTAGTCTGTTTGTCTTCTGCAAACTGAGGGCTTTCTTGTGCACCATCTTTAGAAGAGGCTTCCTTCTGGGACAACAGCCATGCAGACCATTTTGATGCAGTGTGTGGCGTATGGTCTGAGCACTGACAGGCTGACCCCCCCCCCCATCACCACTTCAACCTCAGCAGCAATGCTGGCAGCACTCATATGTCTATTTCCCAAAGACAACCTCTGGATATGAAGCTGAGCATGTGCACTCAACTTCTTTGGTCGACCATGGCTGAGTGGAACCTGTCCTGTTAAACCATTGTACGGTCTTGGTCAACTTGCTGCAGCTCAGTTTCAGGGTCTTGCCAATCTTCTTATAGCCTAGGCCAGGGATATGCAATTAGCGGACCTACAGCTGTTGCAGAACTACAAGTCTCATGAGGCATAGCAAGACTGACAGCCACAAGCATGACACCCAGAGGCATGATGGGACTTGTAGTTTTGCAACAGCTAAAGGTCCGCTAATTGCATATCACTGGCCTAGGCCATCTTTATGTAGCTCAACAATTTTTTCAGATCCTCAGAGAGTTCTTTGCCATGAGGTGCCATGTTGAACTTCCAGTGACCAGTATGAGTGAGAGCGATAACACCAAATTTAACGAGTCACATGATACCAGGGAGGGAAAATAGCAAATTGGGCCCAATTTAGACATTTTCACTTAGGGGTGTACTCACTTTTGTTGCCCTCAGTTTAGACATTAATGGCTGTGTGTTGAGTTATTTTGAGTGGACAGCAAATTTGCACTGTTATACAAGCTGTACACTCAATACTTTACATTGTAGAGAAGTGTAATTTCTTCAGTGTTGTCACATTAAAATATCTAATAAAATATTTACAAAAATGTGAGGGGTGTACTCTTGTGAGGTACTGTATATAAAGGTAATAAATATTTCTACCCTATTAACGGTGTTCTGAAAATATTTATACCTCACTTAAATAATTAAAATAAGTGATTAAAACCTTTTGTCTATATAAAAATTAAATCAAACGATAGCGGTGCAAAAAGAGAAAACAATTACATTTATTTATACCGAGAAGAAACTTGTATTAATCTGATAACATAAATGATACCACCTTTAAAACAAAGATGATACCGATGATACAAATAGGAATATTGCTATAACATAAGTTATACACAATAATACCAATAAGAATATGGCTATAATGGACACAGCAGTATATCGGGACAAGTTGTAGAAAAATAAGAGATACAGGAAAGCAAAAGAGAAGTAAGACGGAAGTGGGGAGAGAGAGAGAGAGAGAGATATTACGTCACCATGTCTAGATCAGGTCATCATTCCAATAGAGGGAACCATGGGTCTGCCTGACTGATTTATACCCCCCTGTACCTACTCCCCCCTCCCCATCCAGGTTTCAAAATCCCCGTGGCCTCATTGGTTAAATAGTGCCTTACAAACTGATTGGTTGAACCTCAAGCCTAGATATTCATTGGTTCAAAGTTCCCTCAGATCCTGATTGTTTGAATCTCAAGCCATTTTGCCTAGCATGCCCAAATCTAAAAACCTTGGTGCCTTCAAGACTAAGGTGTGTTCCTTTGATGCTTAGTTTAACCATTTCCTACATTAGCATTCACAGGACCCCTGGTGAGTGGGGCCGTATAGTCTACCCAGACTCTTTAGAACACAAGAGGACAATTTGACACATCTAATTAACATCTGAAACCATTCCCTGGTTCCCAGAAGACAGGCTAAGATAAGGAAGTCCATTCAATTCATCATATCACAAAAATATAAACATTCCCGTAAAAACATATAAGCTCCATGGTATAAATATGAAATGTTCAAAATATCCACCACAGTACCCCCTCAAGTTCATTATTGAACTTATGTCTTCCTTCAATGATTTTGTAACCGCCCCAACCCTTCCCCCACCACCATTGCGGCTTGAACACGCTGGAACCCCATCACGGTAGACTTGAGACAATCCTGGTGCCTTTGAGACTTCATATCCGACCCATGAGAGTCTGTACTGCAATGTTTCATCGCCCCTCTGCATTGGAAGAGCGGAACTCCAACATTGATGGCGGGATCCTTGCATATCTAGTACTGTAACTTGGGAATATGATGTAATGATTGTAACGATTGTATCGGACCGCGAGACAACACTTTTCAGCATGGTGAAGGAAAGTTCAGGAGAGTCTTATTCGTGGCATATTTGTCTCAAGAAATGACTTGGTTATCGTTGCTTCTTCAGGTGGTGGTTGGGCGGGCCTCCGGACAGTCATGCAAGAATACAGAAAAAAAAAAAAAATGTCAGTGTACAGTTATTGAAGGAATTCCAGACAGGAGCAGTGGTGTGGCCATTAAGACTAAATACTTATGAGGGGTGTAATGTGGACGAGTAAGGTGGGATCCCCACAGGGTACAGAGTCTGAGCCACAGCCAGTATCATCCATGGTAGGGATCGTCAACACTGCCTGGTTATGCCAGGTCCCTGGGTTCACCACACCTGTCCACGGGGCTCAGGTTAAAGCAGCAGGCAGAATAGGGGAGGTACAATTACATTTGGGAGGTAGAATTATATTAGGACATAAGACCTGGATGTCCAGGGATACTTTGTGAAATATGGTACTTGTATGTTTCAGGAACCCATTCTATAGGACCCACTGGACTCTTAAAAATTGAGTCAGGCAGAGACGGTAAACCCTTACAATTCACAACTCATCTCTGATATTCAAACAAAAGTTCCAGAAGATGAATACATTTATTTTTAAACCTAGAGCAAAACATTATCAGCTAATGGACTGGTACCATCACTTAAAGTGATTAAAGATAAGAATATGAAACAAAGAAAGTAGGAAAGAAAGAGAGAAGAGAAAAAAAAAAGTAAAATAAGCAACAAAACATACAGGTTCAATGCTGCTTCGACCCAGACCGTTGTCACACATTTCACTTTATGTCAAAGAGCACTGAATCTGCATTCATAAAAACAAACAAATAATATATAACTGTCCTGAAACAGTGCCTCGGAAAATAATACATTGCAGCTGTTGCAGCAGCAACTTGGCAAAAAAATAAAAAATAAAGGAGGAACAAAAAATAAAAATAGATAACTCTTCTCCCCTATTAGTTATCAACAAGTGAACAGGATCACTGTCACTAACAATTTACAAGTCGGGTACAAAATAAAAAATTAAAAAATATTGTAACGGCACCCCAAATATGGAAGGGGTTAACGCCATTTAGGATATTCCCTTTCCGAACACAAGGCAGCTACTGACACTCCATAGTCAGGCGAACAAGATCCATACTGATAATTCCCCCCTAATCACGAGACACAGCTCTGTAGTTAGGTTTCCAACAGGTCTGACACTTTATTGAGAAAAACAGGCTCTTATATACACTAAAAGAATACTGTAGTCCAAATGAACAACTCCACCCACAACATCACACAATGGCTACACAATGAGCCCCCAATACACACCATTCTGACATCTCTTAGCAGACAACAGGTGAGTTCATCAGCCAATACCTTTACAGCTTAAATGACTATGCATGACCTTTCCATTTCCCAGACTGTCTGTCTGCTAATTTACAATACCCACAAGTACAGAGTTAATTATCACAATCCACAAAGAGGAGATCTTTAGAAGTTAGTCAGGATTCATTAACATTAGAACAGGCAGACAGTTGGTTGAAGTTAAACACATCAGCCCTTTTCAATTAACCTGTTGAGTTCAGGATCAACGAACAGTAAATAGTTATTTTACAGATATCCTGGGGAATATTGTGGATTAATATTACAGACCCATTTTAAAACAATCCAAGACATATTCTCAATGTCCATTATTTCCTGGCTCATACTTTCTAAGAACTTCTGGGTTCCACAGGCCCTCCCGTTACAAATACTAAAAAGGAGAGGCTAAAACAATGGTTGCCAAAAAACTTTAGAATTTATTCAAATCCGACTGCCCTTTATTATTACAGATTGAAGAGGCTTATCCTTAGAAAAAAACACCAAGAAAAATATAGTTCTAGGGTCCTCTCTTAAATGCGCAAAATACTCTAAATCGGTCTCTAAATAGTGACCCGCATTGGGACTGCAACAGGGTGGAGTTTACTAAAGTTTTGGCCCTAAAACATCCTGATTTCCATCTCCCATATTCAACCTCAGGACTGCTCCAGAACCTTTGGAACTCCCCATCCCCATATGTCCAGCCAGGCCCTACCCTTTCCACACCTAGGTGTCCCTAAACACTCTTTTATTCCTGGAAGCCTACCCCACCTCTACCTAAAATGTTACTTTAGCCAGCTCCATATCAGATAATTCCCAGCAGCTATTATTTTTGTTCCACCACCTCCCCATAGATTGTAAACCCCTAGAGACGGGCCTTTTTATTCACGCCTTGCCCAAACTGTTGGCACCATTTAACTCCTCCCCGAATCCCAACGGAAGTTTCAGTAATTGTAAGGGGATGTCAGGTTTGCTATAAAACTTTTCTTCACTGGCTATCAGGGTGCAACCCGGGGTTCCTTCTATATCCCTCCCAAGGACAAGAGTATAGGTACAATAGACTCCCCTATTAGTGTACCCTGCTGAGTACAATTCAACCTGATGCTGAAAACAGTGCATACCAGCACCAGTACCCCAGCATCCGGTATTGAGTCTAACAACACCTACACAATTGAAACAATGACAAAAGCCACAAAATTTTATCCTGTGCCTGGATTTCAATGACCATGCCCAGGGTATATCATGCACCCCTACCTACTGTTAGTCATGGAACTAGGGTGTTTCTTGAACCTAACGCCACATTGGTGTCACGATCAGGCGTCTGGGTTGAAGACCAATTGCAATAGCAGTTGCAGGACAGGCATACAGACAGTCACTTCTGGCAGATGACACAGGCTCACCTGAGGTGCGGAGTCTAAGTACTAGCTGGTTTTCCCCAGAGCTCCGGGTGGTGGAGACAGATTTGCCTGCAAGCTAGTACCAGGTCGCGGTACTCAGGTTTGCCCCACCAGGGTGTGAGCAGGCCGGGGTCCAATAGCGGATAAACAGACAAGGATGAAACAGCAGCGTGGTCAGAAAACAGGCCGAGGGTCAAACACGGGTAGTTGCAGATTGGGATCAGGCAGTAGAGAAGTCCAGGAACAAGCCAAAGGTCAATCACGAGTGGTTGTAGGTACAGATGGCAACAGGAAAACCAACAGCAATAACCTGGCAAAGAGGAAGTGCTGAGACAAGGCTTATATAGGAAGTTCATGGGAGGAGCAAGGAGTTCAAGGTTCATCGGTAATCAAGACTCAAGGCAGGGTTGTCCATTGGATCAGATAGGTTTGTCCAGCAGATCAGGCAAGTAGCTGTCCAGCATCCCAGATAGCTCAGTGGGAAGAGTAAATGCCAGACACAGACGAGGTCCCAGGTTCAAGCCCAGGTCCTGACAATTGGTATCCTCTAGGACAAAGAAACACACTCGCTTATGTCCTAAATAATACCCCGGTGCTTCCTTCCCAGCAATGATCTGCCCATCCAGAACACAGAGTGAAATACCTTCCCAACATTTCTCGTTCACCACCGTGTATTGGCCTGGCATGCAAGGACATTGTGGTCACGCTTCTGACAGAAGGAAATATCAACCTGCTTCTGTATCCTCTGATCACATGTGGGTAACTTAGCCACAAATGCACCAAGATAGAATCCCCAGTCAGTAAGCCCATTGATGCCACCAAATATACAGACCGAGTCTGCACTCCTGTATATGGGATCATACAGCATAACATCTTTCACAATCCAAATTAGTACAGCACATCCAGGCATTCGACCACCACTTTGGATAAGTGTAAGCGATGAGTTTTGGCAAAGTCTTACTGAGCGGTCATGCTAACTCATCAGGCCACTGCCCTTCATACAGAGACTGTACAATCAGCTTGATACTGGTTGATAACTCCGTCTGCCCCTTCATGCACGCCAGAGCCAATGGCATATTTCTGTCCTATACCATCTCACACTCTCTACCAACCTCTCAACATGGTTGACAAAATCTTGAGCCACTTTACACTGGGTAGTTATGTGACTTTGCAAGGATGCCACCAGTCTCTCTGAGCAACAAAGCTGTGCTTATTGTCTGAAGCTATGGCTGCGAGTTTGTTCCTCAGGAGACCGCTGTCCCCTCCCTTAACACCCATCCTATTCCCCCAATATAGTGCTGAATACATCCCTCCTCTTTCGGGTTACTCCTCAGAAATAGAGATCAAGAATGAGGGGTTGGGACTTTATATGAGGCAATACCTATGATTTACCTCCATCCCTGGACATATTGAAAAAAGAAAGCAGTGGGACTTTATATGAAGCAGTAATATTGAGTAATACTAAGTAGAATGAATCAATCAATGTACACATTGTTTATTAAATACAATTGGCATATATACACTGTAAAATAGATATCTATTTTACAGTGTATATATGCCAATTGTATTTAATAAACAATGTGTACATTGATTGATTCATTCTACTTAGTATTACTCAATATTACTGCTTCATATAAAGTCCCACTGCTTTCTTTTTCAATATGTCCAGGGATGGAGGTAAATCATAGGTATTGCCTCATATAAAGTCCCAACCCCTCATTCTTGATCTCAATTATTAGGGATGGAAGCACTTACTATATCCGTTTATCCTCTCTACTATCTGTGACTGTTTCCTCTTTTTATTGATATACCCTTCAGGGGCTATCTTTGATAGCTGGGCTGGGTTGTTCATCGAACTTCCCGGGAGCTGCGACACACACCAAGCTTTCCCTCTCCCCTCCCCTTTGGGGGGGCGGGGCATTTGCTCGCTGTGAGTCGACGCCATGCCCACGTGGTGTGCGTGTGACGTCATTCATGACGCCGCAGCACCTACACGTTTATCATACTGCATGCACCATGAGGGAGGTTTCCAGCGCCAGTGCGCTGAGCGTGTTACTGCTCATGCGATGGCGTTGCCCTCCCTTGCTGCACTCGACGTGACGTTGGAGATCACCCTTGATCCACGGCTGGTAAATATCTCCATCTTGCACTGCGGTCATCCTCTTTTTTCACTCTCCTCACACCCCTGTACTTTCCCTCAACTTCCCCCCTTTATACCTCTCAGGTACCTCTTGGATCATCCTATCTATTTCCTGGTCACCATTCGGTTTTCTTTCTCTAGTGTCCTATACACATAGTTGATAGCACACCTTTGTTTTGCACCTTTTATGTTCATGCCTGTGCACTCTTTCACTTTCTTTATGTTCACCTGGTGTCTGGCCATCTTTCTCCAGTTCATTAGCTGCATAATTAGCTGATTGCTATTTTACTTTTACTATTGTTACAGGTATGCTGGAATACCTACAATACAAACAATACTAATTTTCCACTATGCAGACCCTAGCTTCTAACTGGAGCCTTCACCTTCACTTTCCTATTGGCTGCTTTGCACTTACCGCCGTGCCCAGGGTTTATATCTCCTCAGCTCCCGGGGGGACGCCTGATCCAATGCACCCCTTGATTATCGTTACCATCTCCCATTCTATTTTACAAATACCAGGTGAGAGTGTTTGGAATCTGCTTTAGTTTCCCCTCTTCACTTTACTTACTATATACCCTATTCTGACTACCATACTATGTTAGTCATTGAAACTTTTTTATTTTAGATATTCCCATACCCTGCATCTTGCTCCTGATGAGTGGTCATGCTACCACGAAACGCGTCGAGCCTTCCTATGATGCAACATCACAGTGTTGATCCTACCAATACTATTTCTATCCATTTGTATTATATTCCAATGAATTTTTCTACCATTGTTTTTATACCTATACGTTATCACTATTACTTACTGGTATATATACCTTGGTCCATTACTATGTGTACTATGTTGTAACAATTATGTACTGTTACTAATTGTGCAATCTATTGCTACTGAGACCAACGATTACAATTTAATGTTTTCTTTTATTATCTATTTTGCAGTGTATATATGCCAATTGTATTTAATAAACAATGTGTACATTGATTGATTCATTCTACTTAGTATTACTCAATATTACTGCTTCATATAAACTCCTCAGAAATAAGCGTCCTGCATGAACCTCATTCTGTGTCCGCACATCTCTAGGAGCCAGCCACTGGTCACTTGATTCAGTGTATATAGGGCAATAGGTTTTTATTAACCACTGTGAGATGCTGAAGCACCATGTGGTGAAGGCATACTGTACCCTGGTAGCCAGCGTTTATTCCCTTCCTTTAACAGGGCATGTTCCTGTGTGTAGTCACTGGCATTACCCGTGCAGGGATTCAATCTCTCAGGTGAGAGATCAACTAGGTGTATCTCTCACATGTCCAGTAACCGAGAGCTTCTCTATAGGACTGCTAAGCTTGAGACACCGCCTCTACGAGGAAGTTTCCACCCCATTGATGTGTCACCTGGTACCCTCTAGTCTGGCCAACAGACCCCTTATTATGCTTAGGTGCCAGTCTCCTAGGTACCTACACCATATTCAGTTATGTCCCACATATCACACATTAAAAAACATTTCCTTCTTTCAATTCCTGTCCGGACTCAAACCCTCAGAACAAGATGGACTCCAGGGTGTAACCCAGTAGAGTCTGATAGGATAGTACCCAAATTGACCGTGATATATGCACAATCTTCCGTCCCTGCCATTAGGGATGAGAATAGTACAAGTTAGATTTTGACAACCCTGGAACCGAGTCATCCACCACTCCATAGGACTCATAGTCAATTCAGATACTACCCCCCCCTGCCTGTCTTTGCAAAGTGGAACTTGTCCCACTGAGTAAGAGTCAGTCACCTCTCTGAGTTTTTGGATACTGGCCAGAGCAAGTTGGATTTCCTAACCCTTCCCTGATATGTAGCCCAGGACCTCCCAATGTGTTCCTGCTTATCTCCAGCTCCATAGTGTTTACGGTACCCAGTGACCCGCCTCCCGCTCCAAAGACAGTCTCCATTAAGTCTCTCTTTTTCCTAAGTAGGAAAAATAGTCTGGATATCCGAATGGAAAACCACCTGCCACCAGGTACACACGATCCCTCATAGAGGCTGCACACCTTCTCCCTCTTCTACCAATTCGGTAATCAGACAATGTCACCCCTTCAACACAAACTGTCTACACTATTCAGACAGGACTCACATGAATGACAGGGGCATAGTGTAACACTTGGGCACTGATCTTCTTGGCATGCAAGACACAGACAACTAGTTAAGATACACAAGGAATCTAGGACAGGAAGGACACCTATAGGTATTAACTGAGGAGAATACGGCATGCCCACACATACATCAGAAGTGACGGCTCTTGGAACAGCTGGTAACACCCCATGCAATCTTCCTGCACAACTTTTCTCCAGACTTAACCAAAACTATACAATGAGGCCAGACCTATACACTCTCAACTTGTATGCAATCAGGCAGGCCCTCATACCACACATCTGCAGGTAAATCTAAAAGAAATTGGAAAACAAAAATTGCATAATGTGTATCCAGCTCGAGGAACTGCTGCTACCAGACACAACTGACCAAAAGACTAAGTACTGAGGCGCCGGGATCACTGATCAGTAGGGAATACACGAGCCGACCGGTGTGCCTCGAAACACACAGATATTCATTAGGCAATTGGTAACAAATGGCCACATAAAAACTGACAAACAGGAAACTCTAGGAGAAAATAGGATTGCAAGGTGACACAGAAGGAAACAGGTGTGAACTACATTTGGGGACATACAGATAGCTAGGGACATTAGCATACCTTAGCCTAAGGCAATGCAACCTTGTACAGCCAGGCATGGTTGGGCGTGTAACTAATTACAATAACAGCGCGGGGGGGGGGGCTAAACACAAGTCCGCCCAAAGTAACATCAGACCATTACCCTTTAGAGCCATAGAACTACACGTATCAGCATGGCTGATCTTTGGTAATAGGAAACAGATAAGCAACGGATCTATGGCCGATCCATTTCAAACTCTGGAGAATACCCAAAACCCTTTTACCACTAAATGCAGTACTCCTAACATATGTGTTAGAGTGCCAATTATTCCCATGCAGTCTTACTCAACTTTTCATTTATAAAAACTAATATGCGGACTTCAGTTAGTTGGTTCTGCTACTCAGTGGATAAGAACATACAACACACACTAGGTGGTCCAAAACACAACCGAATGGACTGACAAATAGTATAAAAACAGACCACATAACCCCGACAAACCAGGTGAAAGAATTTTTTATTTTTTTTATAAAGTTGTCTATGGAGGCTATGATTTCCTCTTGTTCTGAAAGCCAGAAAAACCAATTATCGAATCTGAGGGATAAAACACCAATAAAAGTTAGTAATAAACATTCCACTTTTCACCTGGAGACAAAAAAAAACAATGGTTATATACCAGTAACCATTAGCATATGAAACACAAATTTACATAAACCGTGCACGTTTTAAAATACCAAAAATTGTTGAGCTCAACTTTTTATTAATATGTATTACTTAATACGTATTAATACCACGTGGTTTTTGTTTTATGGTATACCAATAATTCCCCCCCAAAAAATAAAAATGTATTCACCATGGTGAGAAAAAAAATTAGTAACTCGCAATAAACCTTTTAACGGTACCATTTATCAACCAATCTTAATACTACTGTACACTCACCGACTGCAGCAACAGTTCAAAGAGAGCAGAGAGAACCAATGTTTGCTTTCTGTTTGCATTATTTACTATGTGATTGCTGTGATTGGACACAGCAGTCTCATGGTATAAGACCAGCGATAATGTGATTCCCTGTGTCCAGGCCACACATCAATTGCAGGGCTCCCTTTGTGAGCCACGCAGGAGTAGGGATGAGCTTTGCGTTCACATCGAACACACGTTCGACTCGAACATCGGGCGTTCGACGAAGAACAAACTTTATGGTCCGTTCACGTTAAATTCGTGTTGCGCGACATGGCCCATAATTCACTGCGGCATCGCAATGCATTGCTGGCTGATGATTGGCCAAGCATGCACTATGACCCGCATGCTTGGCCAATCACAGCGCGTAAAAAACGAAGAGCCGTAATTGGCCAAAGCCAGGGTGGCCAGGCTTTGGCCAATTATGGCTCAGGGGGTTTAGTACACGCCCCACACTATATAAGGCCGCCTGGAAGTCGGCCTTGTGTAGTGTGTTGGCGTTTGTGAAAGAGGCAGTTTCAGAGAGATAGACAGTGTCATTTATATTGAGTTAGATAGAGCAGGCAGGCGAGTCAGTTAGCTGCTGTTACAGTGTGTAGAGGATATATATGCATCCTAGGTGTTGTGTATATATATTTATACACTGTATTGAGTTTAGATAGATCCGTTCCTGTTAGTCTCTATACTGTGACAGGCAGGCAGGTGATTGTGCTAGCTGCAGACAGTCATGCCCCTTTCACACTGGGGCGGTTTGCAGGCGCTATTGTGCTAAAAATAGCGCCTGTAAACCGAGCCTAAACAGCGGCTGCTGTCTCTCCAATGTGAAAGCCCGAGGGCTTTCACACTGGAGCGGTGCGCTAACAGGACGTGAAAAAAAGTCCTGCTAGCCGCATCTTTGGAGCGGTGAGAGGAGCTGTGTGTTTACCGCTCCTACACCACTCCTTCCCATTGAAAGCAATGGGAAACCGCGGTAATACCGCCGGCAATACACCTCTACAGAGGCGCATTGCGGGCGGTATTGACCCTTTTTCGGCCGCTAGCGGCCGAATACCTCTGCAATTACGACGGTATAGTGCCGCTAAAAATAGCAGCGCTATACCGCCACCGCACCCACCGCCCCAATGTGAAACCAGCCTCAGTGTTTCACTGAGGCTGATTTCACACTGGGGCAGTCGGTGCGGTTGTAAGGTACCTGTGATAGGTAGTGTCCGAAGTGGAACTTGTGTGCTGAGGATTCAGGCGAAAACGTAGTCAGGCAGATTAGGTTTGCAACAGATCAGGCAAAACGGTACACAATCGAAATCCAGAGAGTGGTCAGGCAGGCAAAGGTCATACACAAGCTGGCAGTGAAGTACAAAATCAGCAGGCTAGAGAGTAGTCAGGAATTCAGGCAGAAGTTCAACACGGAAATCAGGATCAAAAAGCAGTCACAACACCCAGGGAGCTATTCCACACAAACGGGCGCTGAGAGATAGCATCACTTCCTTTTTAAGGGCTGCTTTGATTGAAAATTGTCCACAGCTGGCAGCAGGTGGGGCTAGTGAGTCCAAGGTAATGCTTAATACTGAGAGGACATTTCCAAAAGTCTAAATCTGCTCCGTAGCGCAACAGGTAAGGCTGCAGCTTTGGGACCAGGAAGATCCCGGTTCAAATACACCCAGGTACATGACAAGGCCCCTTCCCCAGTGGACCCCTCCGGGGGCCCAGTGGGGCTTAGTGGGAAAGGAGGCATGGAAGTCTCGAATAAGAGAAGGGGCGTGCAGATCTTTGGCTGGAACCCAGGAACGGTCTGTGACAGGATATCCCTTCCAATGAACCAGATACCGAAGGCCACAACCCTGTCTTCAAGAATCTTGGAGACTTCAAACTCATTTTGTCCATCAACAAGAACAGGAGGAGGTAGCTGTTGCGTTCTGGAGTAGCGATTGAAAATTGCTTTTTTGAGGAGGGAAACGGGGACCACAGGATGAATCCGGAGAGAGGAGGGTAATTTCAACCGATAGGAGACTGGCCCGACTCGAGCAATAATTCTGTAAGGACCAATGAATCGAGGGCCCAATTTGGTAGAAGGTTGTTTCAGTCTCACATATTTGGTTGATAGCCAAACTCTGTCCCCCACCACATATGGAGGTATATGGCGTCTTCGTTTGTTGGAAAAAAGTGGATACTTGCCTGCTGACTTCCGTAGTAATATGCAAATCTTTTTCCAATGTAGCAGAATATGTTTAACCCGCTGATCTGCTGCTGGCACACCAGAAGAAGGCTGAAGTAAGGGAAAAGTCTGAGGGTGATAGCCTAGGGCTGCGTAGAATGGTGTGGTATGAAGAGCACTGTGCCAACGGGAATTAATGGCGAACTCAGCTAAAGGCAAATACTCAGACCAGTTGGAGTGTAAGGCATTGACATAATGTCGAAGATAGGTTTCTAGGGTCTGGTTCATGCATTCGGTTTGACCATCTGTTTGAGGGTGATGTGAGGTAGAGAGTGAAAGCGTTACTCCCAGTTTCTTGCAGAACGCTCTCCAGAATCGGGAAACAAACTGGGATCCGCGGTCTGAGACGACGTTGGTAGGTATGCCATGATATCTCACAATATGGGAAAGGAAGAGAGTAGACAGTGCTTCCGCTGTAGGTAATCCCGGGAGCGGCACAAAATGAGACATTTTGGAAAAGCGATCCACTATGACCCATATAGCAGTCATATTGGGTAAGTCTGTAATGAAGTCCATAGTCAAATGGGTCCAAGGCTGACGAGGTGCTGAAAGTGGTTGTAACAGTCCAGTAGGCAATGTACGGGGTACTTTATTAGCAGCACAAGTTGGACAGGCAGCCACATATTCAGTAACATCCCTTTTCATATGAGGCCACCAGACATGACGCTGCAAGGTCTTAAGAGTTATGGTGACACCAGGATGACCAGATAACACACCATCATGTGCCCAGAGGAGTACAGGTTTTCTGAGGCTAGGGGCTACGAACAGGCGACCTGGTGGTATCTTCAAGCTTTGGGGAACACGATTCTGGGTTTCTTGTAACTGTTGGGAAAGAGCCGTAGAGATCTGTGCGACAATTTTGTGAGGTGGAATTATATACTGCTCGGTAGGTTGGTCTTCTTCAGAGGTAGCGAACTGTCTGGAAAGAGCATCGGCTTTCTTGTTTTTATGCCCAGGAACATAAGAAAGAACAAAATTAAAACGGGAGAAAAACAGAGCCAATCGAGCCTGACGTGAGTTCAAACGTCTTGCAGTCTAAAGATACAGTGGGGCTGATTTACTAATAACCGTGCGCTGCACTGCTTCTAACCTTAATTGGTGCGCCTGATAACTCCTTCACTGGGCGCAGGAAGCAGCGGCGCACTGTTATAGTAAATAGAAACGTCAGCGGCGCTCTATTGAAAATGAATGGTTCCCTATGGGAGCCCATTGATTTGAATAGAGGTCGCCCGGGAAGTCGGATCCGACTTGCGGGCGACTCGTGTGCCGGCTGACACAGGGACAGCGCGACTCTGCCAGGCGACCTGGACACGACCTGAGCGCGTGAAGCAGCCGCTCAAGTCGTGTCCTAGAGGAGACTAGCCAGCCGAGAATGTGTCCAGCGCGATGTGATCGCGCTGGTCCTCGGCAGCCTCGCTGTCCCATGTTTGGTATGAATCATGAAGGGGAACTCCACGCCAAATTTTAATGAAAAAATCGGCATGGGTTCCCCTCCAGGAGCATACCAGGCCCTTAGGTCTGGTCTGGATTTTAAGGTGAACCCCCTAAGCCGAAAAACGGCGTGGGTGTCCCCCCAAAATTCAAACCAGACCCTTATCCGAGCACGCAACCTGGCAGGCCGCAGGGGAAAAGGGGGGACGAGAGCGGGCCCCCCTCCCTCCTGAACCGTACCAGGCCGCATGCCCTCAACATGGGGGGTTTGGTGCTTCGGGGCAGGGGGGAGACCTGCGACCCCCCCTCCCCAAAGCACCCTGCCCCCATGTTGATGGGGACAAGGGCCTCTTCCCGACAACCCTGGCCGTTGGTTGTCGGGGTCTGCGGGCGGGGGGCTTTTCGGAATCAGGGTGCCCCCTTTAAAAAGGGGGCCCCCCAGATGCCGGCCCCCCACCCTATGTGAATGAGTATGGGGTACATCGTACCCTTACCCATTCACCTGGTGGCAAAATAAGTCAATAAAAAAAAGACAACACAGGTTTGAAAAGTAATTTATTGGGCAGCTCCGGGGGTCTTTCTGCCGGGCCCCCGCTATTTTCTTCCAGCTCTTTTGCTAGCGGGGGTCCCGGGCTTCCTCGCCGTCTTTTTCCGACTTCGGGGGGCAGGTATCTGGGGGGCCCCCTTTTTAAAGGGGGCACCCTGATTCCGAAAAGCCCCCCGCCCGCAGACCCCGACAACCAACGGCCAGGGTTGTCGGGAAGAGGCCCTTGTCCCCATCAACATGGGGGCAGGGTGCTTTGGGGCAGGGGGGGCCGCAGGTCGCCCCCCCTGCCCCGAAGCACCAAACCCCCCATGTTGAGGGCACACGGCCTGGTACGGTTTGGGAGGGAGGGGGGCCGCTCTCTCATCCCCCCCTTTTCCCCTGCGGCCTGCCAGGTTGAGTGCTCGGATAAAGGGTCTGGTGTGTATTCTAAGGGGACCCCACGCAATTTTTTTTTGTTTTTGGCGCGGGGTTCCCCTTAAAATACATGCCAGACCTGAAGGGCCTGGTATGGATTCTGGGGGGACCCCCACACCATTTTTTTTTCATTTTTTTGGGGGGGTCCCCTTTGAATCCACACTAGACCCAAGGGCCTGGTATGGACCTGGGGGGGGGACCCCACGCTGTTTTTTTTTTTTGGTTTGGTTTTTTGAACATTTCCTTTAACAACCAGCTATAAACAGGTCAAACTAAAAATCGCCGCAAAATTGCAGTACTTGCGTTTTGGATGTGGGTCCATTGAATTCTATTACATCCAAAACACTGTTTTTGTCCTGGCCAAAAAAATCTGCAGTTGCGTTTTAAAATCGTTTTTCACAAACCCTCAAAATGCCTTCAGACGCCAAAGATTTCCACGTTTCAGACGCGGTACCAGCGTTTACCCGCATTTTAGTTTAGAAGCGTTTTTAAAGGTGACCTATTTTTTTACATTGATTAACTCCAAATTTATGGCAAATGAGGAAAAACCATTATATATATATATATATATATATATATATATATATATATATATATATATAAAGAAATTGCTTCCATTGCATTGTGGACAATCCACAACTTGGGGCAGCTGACGTGGCAAGTGGACAATCCACAACTTGTGGCAAGTGATGTGGCAAGTGACACGCTAAATACAACTATACTGCTGCTCTCAGCTGCTGATATCACTCTGGTCTCACTAAATAGCTAAAATCGTAAATAATACTGTTTTTGGAGCTTAGGGTGGCTCCTTATCATATACACGCAAATGTGGTAAAACATGCAAACGCCACAAAGCGCGCCTTTCTAAACGCCTCTTTCAACCTTAGTTCTGAACACTTTGCACCAGCGTCCCGTCTACATGGGGCCTAAAAATGCCTATGCCATTTACAGCTCAAAAACGCCATGGTGGCCATGAGGCAATAGGCTAACATGGAGAGATGTTTTTAAGCTGCAAAAAACGCTCAAACAAGCGGCTTGAAAAATGTCCGTGTGCATGTAGCCTTATATTAACCACTTGCGCACTGCCAAGACCAAGTTTCACATTTCAGCGCTGATGCAATTTTAATGACAATTGCGCGCTCATACAACACTGTAACCCAATGAAAATGTTTTATTTGTTGGCACACAAATAGATCTTGCTTTTGGTGCTATTTGATCACCTTTGTGTTTTAGTTTTATTTTTTTTCTATAAATACATATACTCACTTTCCATTGGCATATATCACCTTTAAGTGTTGCAACATAGAAAACGCATAAATCCAAGGAACTGGTCTGGACTGTACCTACCATTCATTACACACCTGACGTGGTGTTGATGCAGTGTTGATGTTGGTATCAGATCACACATTCACCGAGAGACTTTCTCCCTTTTTTTTTTTCTCACAGAAAATTGGACACTAATATATATTGTGGATCACTTTCACAGATGATATTCATGTCATTTTATATTTTTTCAGTGTTAGGTTAATTTACCTATTTAAATTTATTTATATATTTCACGCCATTGCACATATTGAATTTTTGCAGGGTATATGCACTTTTTTACATAAGTGTACAGAACCACTATCAGGTTCAACACGATATACGGGTCTTTATATAGACCAATTACCAACCAGACATTTTATATATATATATTTTTCTGTTTGCACATAGCGCCACACTTTATTTATTATTTTTCCTTTACACTATTGTCAGTTGTTGTGTAGGCTGCTAGAAATTTGAAGGTTGGCGCAGTATTTTTCCTATTCTATGACGTATTATTTTTTGACTTTATATATTGCAGCCTTCCGTTGTGTTTTATATCACATATAGTATTTAGATATATTCCTTTTTATATCACATATAGTATTTAGATATATTTCTTTGATGGATGTATTTGAGTACCGCACCAGTCGCACATTCACCACAGAAGGTGTATTTGTAGCTACCAGTACAGACTCAGAGATAGGAGGTATGTTCATGAGGTTGAAAAACCTCATGACTACAGAGGTGCACTTGGAATGGGATAAAGCCTTTTTAAGCCAGTACCTCAAAGAACGTATGGTCCCCAGAGGTTTAAGGTGGGATGTATGTCCACAACAGGGTGACCTGGAACTGGACTTATGGTTTCGTTATTTTAACGATGCGGGCATTTCATTCATTTCTTTTTTACTAGAGAAAAAAACCACTCGTCTAGGAATTATAGATAAAGAGATTAAAGATATCAGGGAGAAACTTTCACCACACAAATCTACCTCAGAATACAGCATGCTTTCTACTAGTTTAAAAACACACTTAGAAAAGGAAGAGAAAGAACAGAAGCTAAAAAAGCAAAAGAAATACACTCGTGATGTCAATGACTATAAAAGCGGGTGTGTTTTTAGTTGGCAATCTAAAGAGAGTATAGTAAGAACCATGGAAGGGAGTTCCAACAATATGGAAATTTCTGTTCCCCCAATAGGAGATCTAAGATCCCAGCCTGTCCAACCTCCCAGTCGTCCATATGGTCCCAAGGAATCCAACCCTAGGCAATCTGGGGGGCGTACTCCCACCAATCTGCCAAAAGGACCAAACCCAACCCATGGCGGGAGGGGTAAGGGACCTCGTGGTAATAATAGGGGGAGAAGGGACCACTCTCGTGACCATTGGAGACAGGATTCACCACGGGGTAGAAATGGACAAGGATACTATGATCATGACCATCACCCCTATCCATCACAAAGAACACCTGTAGACACCTACAATAGGTTCCTTCCTCTCAGAGAAGAATATGGAACATATCAGTCTCAATCCCAACATAGGGGTTATGATGACAGTCATCAATTTAATAGGTCCCCATATAACTATAACCAGAATCATCCAGGACCTTCATATTCAGGGGGTTTTTATCAGGAGCAGAAGGGGTACAACCGAAACCCCGACATAAACGTGGATGCAGAGGCGGACGGCGCGCCAAGAAAAAGAAAATGCATCTAACTTTAGAAGGAATTCTCAATTTAAGTTCAGCCATTTTTACCGATGTAGAAAAAATAGTTTTAAGTAAGGGATTGAAATATGTTCCCCCGAAACAACTAAACAAATTTGCTACGTTCATTGACGTGCAGAAATACGTGCGGAAACTGAACATACAAAGACATTTTATTTTGAATCCAACTAAATCAACTGTACCTGAAATTACTTCTCTCACAGTTCACACAGGACTTTCTAATCCCTCATTGTTTAACCCTCCGGGATATACAGCACCTTCCATACAGGTATTCAAGGACTTAGTGTTGAAGGATTTAGAGGCACTACCTAAGAAGAAAACTCATAGTGACCCGAGGATTAAGGAGGGATTAAAGGCTCTGTGTGAACGCAAAGATCTCACTATACGCCCCGCGGATAAGGGGGGAGGTATAGTTGTTCTTGACAAGATAGCTTACCATGCAGAAATGAATAAGATTTTGAGCGACACAGATACATATGTACGTCTATTGAAGAATCCAACACAGAATTATAAGAAGGCATTGGCAGATTTGGTTGACACTGGGGCACAGCTGGGTATTCTAGATAAGAAAGAAAAAAGCTATCTAGTACCTGTAGCCCCACGTATCCCCATCATTTATTACCTTCCTAAGGTACATAAAGATGCCAACCATCCTCCAGGCCGCCCAATCATCAGCGGTATAGATTCTGTGACTTCCCGCATAGGGAAATACATAGATTTTCATTTGCAACCAATTGTGCGCTCTATTCCATCGTACCTGAAGGACACTAGGCACACGATTTCCTTATTACAACAGGTAGATTATGGTGAGGGCATACTATTGGTAACGGCTGATGTGTGCTCATTGTACACCTGCATTTCACATGATTTAGGCCTAGCAGCCGTAAAACTATTTTTGTCTAGAGATAATAATTTGCCTGGAACCCAAAAAAGATACATCATGGATCTTTTACAGTTTGCGACAACGCATAACTATTTTTGGTACAATGGAGACTTCTTTTTACAAAAAAAGGGAGTTGCGATGGGAGCCAAATTTGCTCCCAGCCTGGCCAATATCTTTATGGCCAAATGGGAGGAGGATGTCGTCTATGCTTTAAATCACCCAGAGGTGGTTCTCTGGGTTCGATACATCGACGACATCCTCCTCCTATGGAGGGGAGACCAGGACTCCCTCTGTGGATTTATGTCTGTTCTTAATGACAACAATATTGGCATTAATTTAACCTATGAAACGAGCCATACAAGTATGCACTTTTTGGATTTGGAAATTTTCGTCAGCGATGGTCAATTACAGACAAAAACATTCTTTAAACCCACTGACCGGAATGGGTACATTCCGGTCGACAGCTGTCACCATTCAGCATGGCTAAAGTCTGTACCTCGTAGCCAACTGATGCGAATTAGACGCAACTGTTCTAATATCTCTGACTTTTATCACCAAGCTGATATTCTAAAATCCAGGTTTGTGGATAAGGGTTATAGTCCACATTTGATAGACGCTGAAGTTCGGGGCATTGCTACCATCAGTAGGGATTCACTACTAATAGAGAGAGGTAAATCAGTTCAGGATTCAAAGTATAAATGGTCTTTTTATACCACGTTTTCGTCCCAACACAAACAAATTAGGGACATTTTCCGGAAACACTGGAATGTCCTTAAAAATGATCATGTCCTTGGCCCTTCACTTCCAGATAGGGCAGGTGTGATATATAGGGGAGCTTTTTCTCTGAAAGGACAGATCGCCCCCAATGTGATAGATCCACCCACTATCCCTGTTTTCTTTCCACATTTGAAGGCATATTACCCATGCAAGAAATGCAAAGTGTGCCTAGTTAATCGGTGTGGCAGACAGAAAAGTGATTCCTTCTGTTCCACTTCAACAGGAATAGAATACAAAATGAAGCACTTTACCACATGTGCGACCCGATTCATCGTATATTTGCTTACCTGCCCCTGCGGGAAGCAATACGTAGGGCGGACGATTCACACGTTTTCAATCAGGGTGGGTGAACACCTTACCAGTATCCGGAAAGGAAAAACCAATCATAGTGTCCCAAGACACTATTTGGAATCACATAATAAAGATCCTAGAGGGACCACGTTTGTGATCATAGACAAATTTGTTCCCCATTGGAGGGGGGAGTCTGGGGTTAGAGGGGTCTCTAGACTTGAGACTTATTGGATTTACCAATTAAAATGTTATAGGCCTTATGGACTCAACATTGATTGGGACATTAATGCGTTTATTAACCAAGCATAATGGGTATAATTAATCCTTTGTTAATCCGCCCCCCCCCCTGGTCTCGGATTTTTATCAATACTTTTTTCCCCTTTTTTAATTTATTGCTCCACCCCTTATATGTTTTTAATTATTTTTAATTCTAACATAACATAAAATAGCCAGTATATAGCCTCTATACGAGTGACCTTTGTTGATTCAGGTTTAATATGTTTCATATGTCATCTTAAATTATATTGTGGACTTGATATAGTCCGTACAAGTGATATAGCTGTATGGATGTCATTCATATATATGTCTATGCTCAGAATGTGCCCGCCTTCTGGGATATAATACATTGACATCCACATTATAAATTTAAATGTAGTATTATTTTATTAAATTTGTGTGATTTATAATCACATTAGGAAAGCGACTCCTCATGGTCGGATTTCCATATGCATCACCCTGATATGGTGTGTGCTGTTTTTCCCGAGTGCGGTGGTTGTTTGCTGGCATATATTGGGAGACAGGCTGGCGATGTGGAGTCGTTCTGCTTTATTGCGTTACGACTACAATTCCCAATCCTCCTTGCGCGCAATCATGGCGTACATGGAGACACCCACGTGAGGTTGTGAGTGATCACATCCATGTGACGTCTGCAATCAATGATGGAGATGGGAGACACGCCGGCTGGTTTGTGTTGCTTTGCTTAGTTGCGTCGCAACTACAACCCCCAGGATGCCTTGCGCACATGCACGTCGGAGGACATGCGTGCCGATGACGCGATGACGCTGTTAGTCACGTCGAGGGCGCATTAGATCTGCTGATTCGGTGAAAAGATACACATGACCTGGCCATGTGATGCAGAAACCCGGTCATGTGACACGGAGACGCTCTGATCCCGGAAGTGAGAGGCACATTCGCACACAGGGGCGCCGAATTAAGGTAATTTCTCTTCCTATATATAGCGTGGGGGTCACCAGGATGGCGTGTACCCCAGTTGATGTCTCATTAGACGAAACGCGTCGGGTTTACATGCTAGCCTTGGTGCTCACTCCACGCATTTTTGTAATACAGAGCTGCTGATATATTTTTGGGATTTGTTGGTTTGTTTGTTTTGTTTTTTTTTTCCCTGAGAAGTTTCAAAGTTTTTAAAGGAGTTTGCTTTGGACTGTTTAATTGTTCAGTGAGACCTTTATTGGGTGTTTTTATTCTTTGATAAATAAAATCCCATCTTGGATTTACACTATGTGGAGAATTCTTTTCTCATTTGTTGCATGGTGACACTACGCATATGGTGAAATTCTGGTGTCATATTTTGACTTATCGCATTGGAAGTGAGAGTTACGTCGGAAAGCCTCGGGATATACTCTCTGGAACGTCGTAAGGACGCTGAGGAAAGACTGTCCCCAGGATATACATCTATCAGTCCCGGGCGTGGACACAAGCTCGATTGATCCACCGCCGTACGGCGAGTTGGATCTACAACATCCGGTAAGAGTATACACCCTTTACTCACTTTCCATTGGCATATATCACCTTTAAGTGTTGCAACATAGAAAACGCATAAATCCAAGGAACTGGTCTGGACTGTACCTACCATTCATTACACACCTGACGTGGTGTTGATGCAGTGTTGATGTTGGTATCAGATCACACATTCACCGAGAGACTTTCTCCCTTTTTTTTTTTTTTTCTCACAGAAAATTGGACACTAATATATATTGTGGATCACTTTCACAGATGATATTCATGTCATTTTATATTTTTTCAGTGTTAGGTTAATTTACCTATTTAAATTTATTTATATATTTCACGCCATTGCACATATTGAATTTTTGCAGGGTATATGCACTTTTTTACATAAGTGTACAGAACCACTATCAGGTTCAACACGATATACGGGTCTTTATATAGACCAATTACCAACCAGACATTTTATATATATATATTTTTCTGTTTGCACATAGCGCCACACTTTATTTATTATTTTTCCTATAAATACAAAAGACCGAGTTTAAAAAAAAAAAAAAAAAATGGATATTTTACCCACTTCAGCACCGGGCCTATTCTGGCACTTCTCTCCTTCATGTAAAAATCATAAATTTATGGCTATAAAATTACTTCAAAACACCAAACATTATATATGTTTTTGGAGCAGACACCCTAGGGAATAATATAGGATTAAAGGGAATGGGGAGAGGGATAAGCCTGTTTAGAGACAGGCAAAGGGGTTACTTTGGCAACAAAAATAGATCAGACAACAGGAATGTTATGAGTTAAATATTTATTCCTGTAAACCTTATAACATGTAAAGATTAAATAAAGTGCAAGGTGAGTACCCAACCTGTGGATGATTAATAAAACTTGATAAAAGGGACATCACTAGACAGACAAGACTTAACAAAAAACATGTAACAATACACTAGTCTGGACGTGTGGTTCAGTCCTATGTATTAAGTAACCCAGTAAAAATCTTTTTAAGTTGCCTTCCTCTAAAGGATGTAAGGTAATTGGATCCACCAATAATTGTGTGGATCCCTTTATTGAATCCAAATGGGTACTGTATAACAAAGGGCTGAGCCTGATGGGGCGGGGGAAGGGGAGGGGGATTGGAGTAAATGGACTGGGGCAGGGGGACCGCTGTTGGTGCGGAGAACCGGGAATCCCCTGGTGGTACTATTGGCCGACTAATGTTCCAATGAATTCAGATTGAATACCGAATGAGAAAGTAATAAATTTCCTCTGACAGTTGCTGGTATGATTTAAATTGAAAAGTTCATCAATGTGATTTGATTCAAGTGTCAATAATTCATTTGGTACATAGCATTGGTAGGGCAGCAATGCAAGGGATTTTAGACATAGTAAGATCAGTCAATACTCATAGTATTTAGCTCTACTTGGTCCTATACATCAATAGGGTGCGTACATTACCAATGGACGTCTTCGCTGTTAGAGTTGAGTTTGATCAGATCTGTGTCACTAGATCTCTGATTGCCACATACCTTGCAGCTGATGTTAAATTATTCTGGCCATTCCAAATAATCTCGTCGGCCGTTGGCGCTTACGGATATCCAGGGGTGTCCTAGGGCTGTCAGGTGGTGCTCACGCCACCATATAAACAATCCAATGTAGCGGCATTAAAAATGCCGAGTGTCGCGGTCGTTGTAGGTAGTTTGGACGCTGACTGCTGCCTGCAATCTCCTGTCACTCCACCCGCTCCATTTGAAATCACGTCATGTGACTGTGTAGGGTATGACGTCAACGCGTTTCGCCGTGCTCTGTGGCGTAGCTTCGTCTGGACGTTTCACGTCACTGGTCGGGATACCTATTTATGTATCACACAGACCGGTGACACGCATGAGTAAAGGGTTGAGAAATTATAAAAACAACCGATAATTAGGTCCCGTCTGAAGTTTTTCCAGGTTCCTATTTATTCTTCACATAGTTGGGATTATTCTTTGTTACCGTGTATAAGACAGAGCAGATAAGGTCCGTAATAAATAAGGTCCTTCATAGTAAAGTACTCTCTCAGTTATATCTGTCTAACGGATTAAACAATATCCATCATTTATTTGCTGGGGGATAATATTCTCAATATCAAAGGGGATGATATGCTTTTATGTATATTTTTCTTGGGGAGGATCGGGAGAAAGACATATAGGTAGACTAACAAATCACAGCAAACACGTATTTAGGAGATGAGATTATTAATCCATTTTTCTTAGTAAAATTAATATAATGTTGGTAATTTTCCAATCAAAATTGAATCAATAACTAAGGTTAATTGGAAGATCCTAATATAGAAAAAGGGGGGAGGGAGGGGCGGGGGGAGGAAAAAAGGGGGGGGGAGGGGGGGGAGGGAAAAGAAAGGAAAAAGAAAAGGGAGTGGGAGGAAAAAATAGTAATGGGAGGGAGAGTAGGGGGTGGGGGTGGAGGAGGGTGTGATGTGGAAAAGAAGGGAGGGGGAAAGGGAAGGGAAAAAGGGAAGGGGAAAGAGGGGAAGGGGATGTACCAACTCCGCACCAACAGCGGTCCCCCTGCCCCAGTCCATTTACTCCAATCCCCCTCCCCTTCCCCCGCCCCATCAGGCTCAGCCCTTTGTTATACAGCACCCATTTGGATTCAATAAAGGGATCCACACAATTATTGGTGGATCCAATTACCTTACATCCTTTAGAGGAAGGCAACTTAAAAAGATTTTTACTGGGTTACTTAATACATAGGACTGAACCACACGTCCGGACTAGTGTATTGTTACATGTTTTTTGTTAAGTCTTGTCTGTCCAGTGATGTCCCTTTTATCAAGTTTTATTAATCATCCACAGGTTGGGTACTCACCTTGCACTTTATTTAATCTTTACATGTTATAAGGTTTACAGGAATAAATATTTAACTCATAACATTCCTGTTGTCTGATCTATTTTTGTTGCCAAAGTAACCCCTTTGCCTGTCTCTAAACAGGCTTATCCCTCTCCCCATTCCCTTTAATCCTATATGCTTAAATGGTTACAGCAACAATACCTTACAAGGTTAATGATCTATAGTAAGCGACACACTTGATCACTTACTTATTAGTGGGAACTTGTGAATTTCCTTCCCCCAAACCCCAATATATTTACCCTAGGGAATAAGATGGCGGTCATTGCAAATTTTTATCTCGCTCGGTATTTGCGCAATAAATTTTCAAACGCCTTTTGTTTGCTAAAAATATTACAAAACAGTAAAGTTACGGCCAATTTTTTGGTATAATGTGAAAGATGTTGTTATGCTGAGTAAATAGATACCTAACACGTCACGCTTTAAAATTGCGCACACACATGGCATGACACCAAACTTCAGTAATTAAAAATCTCCCTAGGCGATGCTTTAAATTTTTTTACACGTTACCATTTTGGCATTACAGAGGAGGTCTAGTTCTAGAATTGTTGCACTCGTTCTAACGCACGCAGCAATAACTCACATGTGTGGTTTGAACGGCGTTTACATATGAGGGCGGGACTTACGTGTGTGTTCGCTTCTGAGCGCGAGCTACCGGGGACATGGGCGTTTTTTCTTATTTTTTTATTTTTTTTTACTTTTTTGTATTTCTTACTCTTTTTTTTTTTTTTTTTCAATTTTTGGGGATCACTTTTATTCCTATTACAAGGAATGTTAACATCCCTTGTAAAAGGAATGTGTGTGACAGGTCCTCTTTATGGAGAGATGCAGGGTCAATAAGACCCCGCATCTCTCCTCCAGGCTGGAAAGCATGATATTGTTCCAAAAAAATCACCAATCTCATGCTGACAGCCGAGATCACGGCTTGGTTAACATACGGGAACACGGCGTGATGTCATAACATCGTGCCCGCGCCTCCGACGGTCATAGAGATGACTGATGACCATCTGGTCACCAGTCATCTCCAAATCGTTCTCTGAGCACCAGATGGCACGGGAGAGCCCGGAGAAGCACCGGATGGCGGCAAGAGGGGGGGGAACGTCCCCTCCCCCGCCTATAAGAACAAACAAGCGGCGGAACTGCCACTATGGTCGTTTTTATTGTGCACAGAATCGCCGGCTGAAAAGAATGATATCTGAATGATGCCTGCAACTGCACCCAACATTCAGATGTCACCGCACAAAGCCAAGGATGTCATTTGACGGTGGGCGGTAGGAAACTGGTTAATATTTTTAAAAAAGGTAATTTTTCTTCTTCATTGATGTACACTGAGACTGCACTGATGGGCACCGATAAGGTGGCAAGGGTGGGCACTGAGAGGTGGCATTGCTATTTGGCACTGGTGGGCAGTGAGAAGTGGCACTGCTAGGTGGCAATGATAGTTGGCAGTGATAGGCACTGATAGGCAGCACTGCTATGTGCCACTGATTGGCACCAGTGGTGGGCATTGATAGGTGGCACTGGCAGGGGCTACTAATTGTCACAGATGATGCAGAATTGCCTCTTCCTCTTCGGGCCCCATGTCCCTTGCACATAAGCCGGTGATTGCCTTTTTTTTATGCTCACGCTGTCAGCACAAGGAGAAAACAAAAACCATTACCCAGATTGTGTTTACATCACATGATCAGCTGTCATTTGCTGACAGCTGATCACATGGTAAAGGGCAGGGATCGGCCCCTTACTCGGATCTGTCATCACCTGAGTCTCAGTGACTCTGTGACCACAGCGCGCGCAAAGGGGAGGACGTTTATTGACGGACTCCCGGCAATTGAGGACCATGCTGTGGCCGTCGATCAGTTATAGCGCTGATCTCAAGTGATTAAAGAGGGTCTAAATGGGCCATTGACATGCATCACAATTCAACTTAGGAATGAGTCTTTGAAAAGTTAAACTAAATAATTTGGCCACTTTATCCTTCCAAATAATTCACTTCCTGTCACATAGCCACACAAGAAGTTAGGGAAAATCCCTAACAATGTCTTTCCTTGGGGACACACGTCAGTCTAAATACTTTCCCCATTATGCACATTGCACTCCAGCATATTGCAGGGTACACCACAATTTATTAGGTAGTTTGGACTGTGGGGTTTATTTACTAAAGGCAAATCTACTTTGCACTACAAGTGCACTTGCTGTATATCTGAGGGGGACATGCAAGCCAAAAAAATACACCATCTTTGCTTTTACATGATTGGAACAGCCAATCACCAGTACTTTCCCTCAGATTTTCAGCAGCTACACTTTTACTGCAGAGTGGATTTGTCTTTACTAAACCCCAAACTACCCAATGATTTGGGGTGTACACAACAAAGTGCTAGAGTGCAATTTGCTTAATGGGGACACTAGTTAGATTGATCTGTGTGTCCCCAAGAAAAGCCATTGGTAGGGTTTTACCTTCACTTCCTGTTTAGCTGTGTGACAGGAAGTGAAGCCAATGTTAAGAAAAGGAGACCAAGGCCAAACTACAAAAACAAAAAAAAATTCTAAAAAAACAAAAAAAAAAACATGCAGGGGTTCTAACACTTACTTAGTTTCCCTCAAAATGCCCACAATTAGAATTGTATGGCCTTGAGCTATTTTTAAGTGCAGTACTCTAAATCAGTGCTTCGCAAGTACCCCCAACAGGCCATGTTTGCAGGTTTTCCTTCATTTTGCACATGTGCTTTAAATCACAGTCAATGGTTTTGATTTTTGGACAGCAATTCTCGATAAGATAAATTCACAAAACATGTCCTGTTGGGGGTACTTGAGGACTGAGGCTGAGAACCACTGCAATAAAAAAAAAGGAAAATTGAATACTTACCACTCTGCATTTTTCATTTCCTGGTGACGCTCCATGGCAGCACACAATACATGCATATACTACCATGAAGGCACCAGGGTAGACAAATTACACCGGTTTTGTTTTGACATGCCAATCAGCTGTCACATTTGTTGCAAAGAAAACACAAAACAAACATCAAAATTTTGCATCTAATTTTATTGTTCAACAAAACAAAAGGGAAGGCAAAATAAAAAACATGGTCAATTTGAAACAGTTACAGACTCAACATCTTGAGCAATTTTTGGCCAAAAAATGCAGCAGACAATTAAATCAAAGTGAACAAACAACACACATTAACAACATCAGAATTATTTCAGGGGGACATTTCCCCCCACACAAAAAATATACAATCCACAAAATAAACCAAACACCTGTTTTGCAAAGACATAACAAATAAAATACATGTGTTACAAACTCGATAAGGACACCAACATGTACATTTTACCCCCCCCCCCCCCCCCCCCCCCCACACACACACACACACACACACACACACACACACACACACACACACACACACACACACACACACACACACACACACACACACACACACACACACACACACACACACTTGCCTCTTCTCAAGGCAAGCGACCAAATGCTCTGTGAGCTTTATATAACATATGTTTGTGAGCTAATGAGGCAATTGAAAACACATGCACAGTCCATGAAACACCCAAAATGCAAGTTATCCCAATGTAGAGACTGAAATTCAAAGTGGGCACACCTGTTAAGGATGTCCTTCAATTTCTAACCCATAAAAACACTCTCTGAGTGAGCATGCCCAGAAATATCCAAGCACTGTTCACACACAAAAAGCACGCCAAAAAAAAACTAACTGGCTGGGCATGTGCAGAACAACACCAATGCAGCTAGCAAAAAATAACCCCCCCCCCCCCTCCCCCTGTCCAAAATTAAGCACATCATCCAGCATGCTACAAAATTAGAGATGGGATAATCACCCCCCCCCCCCCCCCACCAACAAATCCCATTGCAGTCTATGGGAACTGACTTGTTAATTTTGCTAGTCCCCACTTGGCTGGCTTATCTTCTAGTTATTGGCCTTAAAATGGGGGCCCAGGTCCCACCCTAAGGGACATATATCAATGTCACCAATTTGGAAAACACCAAAAACAAAACAAGGAGAAGTGCCTTTAAATATGCCAAATTGCTTAAGGGCCATTTCACACCACATGCAGTGCATTGCGTTTTTTATGCATCCAAAATGCATGGAAAGTTGGTTATATGGTTCTAAATGGCAGTGTTTGTTCCAGTGCGTTCCAGTTCCACCAAAAAAGTAGAACATGCTGCATTTTACCTGCACTGGACTGTACTGGAACGCATCAAAATGCATCATAAATGCACTGGAACGCACAGGAACACACCTAAATGCACCAAAAACGCACTGGAACACACTTGTCCTTAACTATGGTTAATAAAAAGCACTGGACTGCATCAAAAACGTACCAAAAATGCACTGGAACGCATGAAAAACGTGCATGCAGAAAAGCACCTGGAACGCATCCGGATTGTGTTTCTATGGTGTGAACTGGCCCTAGTTCCCACTATAGAAACGCAGTCTGGGTACGTTCCAGGTGCTTTTCTGCATGCGCGTTTTTGACACATTCCAGTGCATTTTTGATGCGTTTTTGATGCAGTCCAGTGTTTTTTTCCCCCTCTTTTCCCTTAGGACAAGTGTGTTGCAGTGCGTCTTTGGTGCATTTAGGTGCGTTGCGGTGCATTCCAGTGCATTTTTGGTACGTTCCGTTGCATTTTTGATGTGTTTTACTGGGGTCCAGTACAGTTTTGTACCTAAAAAATGCAGCATGACCAATTATTTTTTGGCTTTCTGAAATGCACTGGAACGGACTGCAGTGGTGTGAACTATGCCATTGGCATTAATGTGATCAACTTTCTTTGCGTTTTTCAGGCATCAAAATAACGCACTGCACTGCATCCGGTGTGAACTGGCCCTAAATATCATACCGGGGGGTGTCTATAGTATGCCTGTAAAGTAGCACATGTTTTCCATGTTTATAACAGTTGGAGAGCAAAATGACATTTCTAAAGTAAAATAATAGTAATTTAAAAGTCCTTGCGGCTGTAATGAATTGCTGGTTCCCATCAATACAGATAAAAGTCATTGAAAGTCTTTGCTAACCCAAAAAAAAAATGCGTGGGGGTCCCCCAAATTCCATAACCAGGCCCTTCAGGTCTGGAATGGATATTAAGGGGAATCCCGCTGCAAAATTAAAAAAAAAATGACGTGGGGTTCCCCCAAATATCCATACCAGGCCCTTCAGATCTGGCATGGATTTTAAGGGGAACTCCACCCCAAATTTAAAAAAAAAATGGCGGATCCCGGCCCCCCCCCTGTGTGAAATGGTAATGGGGTACAAATGTACCCCTACCATTTCACAAGGAAAGTGTAAAAAATGTAAAAAATGACAAGAGCCGGTTTTAGACAATTCCTTTATTAACCACTTAAGCCCAGGACCATTTGGTAGCTAAAGGACCAGAGGTGAATTCAGAATTTTGCACTGCGCTGCTTTAACTGTAAATTGTGCAGACATGCAATGTTGTACCCAAACGAAATTTGCGTCCTTTTCTTCCCACAAATAGAGCTTTCTTTTAATGGTATTTGATTGCCTCTGCGATTTTTATTTTTTGCGATATAAACGGAAAAAGACCGAAAATTTTGAAAAAAAATGATATTTTCTACTTTTTGTTATAAGAAAAATCGAATAAACTCAATTTTAGTCATACATTTAGGCCAAAATGTATTCAGCCACATGTCTTTAGTAAAAAAAATGTCAATAAGCGTATATTTATTGGTTTGCGCAAAAGTTATAGCGTTTACAAACTAGGGTACATTTTCTGGAATTTACACAGCTTTAAATTTATGACTGCCTATCTCATTTCTTGAGGTGCTAAAATGGCAGGGCAGTACAAAACCCCCCAAATGACCCCATTTTAGAAAGTAGACACCCCAAGGAAATTGCTGAGAGGCATGTTGAGCCCATTGAATATTTTTTTTTTGTCCCAAGTGATTGAATAATGACAAAAAAAAAATAAAAATTACAAAAAGTTGTCACTAAATGATATATTGCTCACACATGCCATGGTTATATGTGGAATTGCACCCCAAAATACATTCTGCTGCTTCTCCTGAGTACGGGGATACCACATGTGTGGGACTTTTTAGGAGCCTAGCCACGTACGGGACCCCGGAAACCAAGCACCGCCTTCAGGATTTCTAAGGGTGTAAATTTTTGATTTCACTCCTCACTACCTATCACAGTTTTGAAGGCCATAAAATGCCAAAATAGCACAAAACCCCCCCAAATGACCCCATTTTAGAAAGTAGACACCCCAAGGAAATTGCTGAGAGGCCTGTTGAGCCCATTGAATATTTTTTTTTTTGTCCCAAGTGATTGAATAATGACAAAAAAAAAAAATTACAAAAAGTTGTCACTAAATGATATATTGCTCACACATGCCATGGTTATATGTGGAATTGCACCCCAAAATAAATTTTGCTGCTTCTCCTGAGTACGGGGATACCACATGTGTGGGACTTTTTAGGAGCCTAGCCGCGTACGGGACCCCGAAAACCAATCACCGCCTTCAGGATTTCTAGGCACAAATTTTTGATTTGACTCCTCACTACCTATCACAGTTTCGAAGGCCATAAAATGCCAAAATAGCACAAAACCCCCCCAAATGACCCCATTTTGGAAAGTAGACACCCCAAGCTGTTTGCTGAGAGGCATGGTGAGTATTTTACAGCTCTCATTTGTTTTTGAAAATGAAGAAAGAACATTTTTTTTTCTTTTTTTTTTTCAATTTTCAAAACTTTGTGACAAAAAGCGAGATATGCAAAATACTCACAATACCTCTCAGCAAATAGCTTGGAGTGTCTACTTTCCAAAATGGGGTCATTTGGGGGGGTTTTGTGCCATCTGGGCATTCCATGGCCTCCGAAACTGTGATAGGCAGTGAGAAGTGAAATCAAAAATTTACACCCTTAGAAAGCCTGAAGGCGGTGATTGGTTTTTGGGGTCCCGTACGCGGCTAGGCTCCCAAAAAGTCTCACACATGTGGTATCCCCGTACTCAGAAGAAGCAACAGAATGTATTTTGGGGTGTAATTCCACATATGCCCATGGCATGTTTGAGAAATATATCATTTAGTGACAACTTTGTGCAAAAAAAAAAAAAAAAAATTGTATTTTTTCCGCAACTTGTGTCAACATATAAAATATTCCATGGACTCGACATGCCTCTCAGTATATAGCTTGGGGTGTCTACTTTCCAAAATGGGGTCATTTGGGGGGGTTTTGAACTGTTCTGGCATTTTATACACAACATTAGGAAGCTTACATCCACTCTTCTAACCACTTGAAGACAAAGCCCTTTTTGACACTTTTTGTTTACATGAAAACATTTTTTTTTTTGCAAGAAAATTATGTTGAACCTCCAAACATTATATATATTTTTAAAGCAAAGACCCTACAGAATAAAATGGTGGGTGTTGCATTTTTTTTTCTACACAGTATTTGCGCAGCGATTTTTCAAACGCATTTTTTGGGGAAAAAATACACTTTTTTTAATTTTAATGCACTAAAACACACTATATTGCCCAAATGTTTGATGAAATAAAAAAGATGATCTTAGGCCGAGTACATAGATACCAAACACGACATGCTTTAAAATTTCGCACAAACGCGCATTGGCAACAAACTACATACATTTTTAAAAGCCTTTAAAAGCCTTTACAGGTTACCCCGTTAGATTTACAGAGGAGGTCTACTGCTAAAATTACTGCCCTCGATCTAACCTTCGCGGTGATACCTCACATGCATGGTGCAATTGCTGTTTACATATGACGCCAGACCGACGCTTGCGTTCGCCATTGGGCATGAGCAGGGCAGGACAGGGGTGCTTTTTTATTTTATTTTATTTTTTATTATTAATTTTGCTTTTTTATTTTATTTTTAAACTGTTGCTTCCATATTTTTTTTTTTTTATCATTTTTATTGTTATCTCAGGGAATGTAAATATCCCCTATGATAGCTATAGGTAATGACAGGTACTCTTTTTTGAAAAAACTGGGGTCTATTGGACCCTAGATCTTTCCTCTGCCCTCAAAGCATGTGACCACACCAAGATCGGTGTGATAAAATGCTTTCCCAATTTCCCAATGGCGCTTTTTATATCCGGGGGGAGACATTCCCTCCCACTGCTTGTAAAAGCAGTCCAGAGGCTAATTAGCCACTAGGATTGCTTTTACATGAAAGCCGGCCGCTGGCTGAAAAGAATGATACCAAGATGATACCTAAACCCGCAGGCATCATTCTGGTATAAACATTCAAAGTCAAGCAACATACCAGTACGTTGCTGGTCCTTGTTGGACATGTATTGTAATCTTTTTTTTCATGCAGCCTGTTGGCTGAACGAAAAAAAAAGATTGATCGGTGGGTATGCCCACCATTAGAATACCGCCCTTCATCCACCCACTTCTAATGATGGGCATACATGCACCATTTATATATGCCGAAGCATGGGGGCATCTTCCCGCAAAAGTTATGCCGTGTACACATGGTCAGACTTTTCCACGGGCAAGCCTCCGTCGGAATTTCGACCGTATGTACGCGGCATTAGGAGTAAAATCGCTCCTCCGCCCCTGCTGCCCCAATGCTTCGGCATATATGCTTTTTTTTTTTAACTGTGGTGGCGAAATCACCTCCTACAGCACTGGAGTCGCAGGGATCAGGCCTGTCTCTGCGAACGCTGCAGTTATGTGTGTTGTGTTTTGCAAGTGACAGTGATCGATCGATACTGCACTTGGGTGGCCTGGGCTGGACGGAGGGGAAAAACGCAGGTGCTAGCAGGTATCTGGGCTGATCCCGCTAACACTGCGTTTTTGGGAACCCTAAACTGCTGGGGACGCTAGTATAGATCTGATCAGATCAGATATTGATCTGTTCAGATACTATACCACTAAGGGGGGTGTATGCTTCACGCGTGGGTGTTAGCGTTACTGGCACTAACCTGATGCTGCCTGGGGTGTGACGCAGACCCTCTCTGACGCTAAAACCTAATTGATATCACCCGCCGGGCGATCAGGGGGTTAAACCTTTATTGGGTTATATACGGCGGGTGCCCTGACACTATAAAAAGCAAACTAACTAACCAGCGTCACCCGTAACACTTATATGATGATCACTGGTGAAAGGGTTAACTAGGGGCAATTAGGGGGTTAAAACCTTTATAAGGTAATATATGGGGGTACCTGACGCTATATAAAAACCTGACGGCGAACCTAAAAAAAAATTACTGGCTACCGATCTGCATCACCGACACTAAGACAACGATCATAAAAACGATCGCTTAGCGACAGTGGTGATAGGGGGTGAAAGGGTTACCTGGGGGGCGATCAGGGGGTTAAACCTTTATTAGATAATATATGGGGGTACCTGACGCTATAAAAACCTGCGGCGAACCTAAAAAAAATTACTGGCTACCGATCTGCATCACCCACGCTAAGACAGCGATCAGAAAAATGATCGCTTAGCGACAGTGGTGATAGGGGGTGAAAGGGTTACCTGGGGGGCGATCAAGGGGGTTAAACCTTTATTAGGTAATATATTGGGGTACCTGACGCTATAAAAACC
Source organism: Rana muscosa (assembly GCA_029206835.1). Taxonomy (NCBI): domain Eukaryota; kingdom Metazoa; phylum Chordata; class Amphibia; order Anura; family Ranidae; genus Rana; species Rana muscosa. The sequence continues at coordinate 272,408,755 of CM055120.1, read as the reverse complement.
TGCGGCGAACCTAAAAAAAATTACTGGCTACCGATCTGCATCACCGACGCTAAGACAGCGATCAGAGAAATTATCGCTTAGTGACAGTGGTGATAGGGGGTGAAAGGGTTACCTGGGGGGCGATCAAGGGGGTTAAACCTTTATTAGGTAATATATGGGGGTACCCGACGCTATAAAAACCTGCGGCGAACCTAAAAAAAATTACTGGCTACCGATCAGCATCACCGACGCTAAGACATCGATCAGAAAAATGATCGCTTAGCGACGGCGGTGCTAGGGGGTGAAAGGGTTATCTGGGGGGTGATCAGGGGGTTAAACCTTTATTAGGGGGGGTTAGGGGGCTACACTGGACCTAAAACTGAATGTACTGACACTTTTACAGTCACAAATGTCACTGATTGCAGTGATCACTAAATAAATGGTCACTGCAATCCGTGACACTGTGACTGGGGGCTGGGGGGTGATCTGGGGGGTGATCTGGGGGTGTCTGGGGGGGCGATTTATGTGCCTATGTGTCCTGGTGTCAGTGTAGTGTTGTGTGCACTAACCTGCATCTTCTCCTGTACGGCGCTCGGTATATGTGAACACCGCAGGAGAGATGACATCACTTCCTCCAGCCTGTGTAAACAGTACACAGGCAGGGGAAGCTCTCATTCACCGGGAGCGATCGAGAGGGGGTGGCCGGAATCGAACGGCCGTCCCCTCATGCCGGATCGCTCCAGAAGGTAAAACGACCGCTCACTGTAAAGAAGGGGGGTCCGATCGGACCCCCCAACTATACAAAGGCAATCACGTACATATACGTGATTCTGCCTGTCGGTGCCATTCTGCCGACGTATATTTACAGTGGGCAGTCGTTAAGTGGTTAATGTCTTCTCCTTTCTTCTATCTTCTTCTTCCAACTTCTTCCATCTTCTTCTTTTCAGACAATGCCAATTTGATGGCCAGTAGTTCTCGATTCCCAACATCGTAATTCATCTCCGCTGGAGAAAACTTTTTAGAAAAAAAATGCTACTGGATGGATTCTACCGGACTTATGCCGTGTACACACGATCATTATTCACGGCGGTTAAAAAAACGCCGTGAATAATGACATTTTAAACGAGGGAACAGCTTGTTCCCCACACACGGTCATTTTTCTCGTCATTTTTTAAAATGACGAGAAAAACGATCGTCTATGGGCTCCGCGGCAGTGTTTCCCTGTGGGAAACACTGCCGCGGAAGAAATGTCAGGAAAAACGACGAGAAAAATTAGAACATGTTCTAATTTTTCTCGTCGTTTTTAATGCCGTTTTTCACGTCGTGAAAAATGACAAAAAGACCACACACGGTCGTTTTTCTTGTTGAGAACAAAAAATTTCATTTTTCACAACGTGAAAAATGATCGTGTGTACGTGGCATTAGGCTGTCTCTGGGAGAGCACGGCACCTGCTCCTACCTCAGAGGCATCAACCTCAACTATGTACTGGAGATCTGGATTTGGATGCTGAAGAATTGGAGCTTTGCTGAACATGTCTTTTAATTGCTGGAAAGCCGATTCTGCTTCTGAGGACCATTCCCTGCAATTTGTACCTTTCTTAGTCATAGCAGTAAGGGGGGCCGCAATGGAGGCAAAACCTTTGATGAAGCATCTGTAGTAATTTGCGAACCCTAGAAAGCTTTGGAGCCCTCTTAAAGTGGTCGGTTGGGGCCATTGCAAGACAGCGGAAAGTTTTTGAGGGTCCATTTGGAAACCGACCGCACTTATAATGTATCCAAGGAAAGGAATACGGCTTTGATGGAAACTGCATTTCTCAATCTTCGCGTAAAGATGGTTTTCTCTCAGTCGTTACAATACCTGCTTTACATGCGAGATGTGCTCTAGATGAGTCTTGGAAAAGATTAAAATGTCGTCCAAGTAGATGATCACAAAACTGTTGCTGAAATCATGAAAAATTTCATTCATGAAACGTTGGAAGACAGCAGGGGCGTTACACAACCCAAATGGCATAACCAGATATTCAAAATGTCCATTACGAGTGTTGAATGCTGTCTTCCACTCGTCCCCGTCTTTAATTCGAATTAGATTATAAGCCCCTCGTAGGTCTAGCTTGGAGAAAATAACAGCCCCCTTAAGTACATCAAACAGTTCAAGAATGAGAGGCAAAGGGTAGGAGTCTTTTACAGTACTTGATTTAACCCTCGATAGTCTATGCATGGTCGAAGACCCCCATCTTTTTTTTCCAACAAAGAAAAAACCTGCCCCTACTGGAGAAGAAGAGGGTCGGATAAAACCTCTTTCCAAGTTGTCTTTTACGTATTCCTCCATGGATTTTTGTTCAGGCAAAGACAGGGGATAGGTCCTTCCACAGTCAAAAGAACGATGTGGAGGTAAAACCTCTGCCTTTTGCTTGCAAAATACGTCTGCAAACGCATGGTATTCATGAGGCAAGGTAGGTGGGATGACCACGGAAGCCAACATACAAGCAGAAAGTCTTTTGGGTTGAGACAAACAGTTTGAATGACAGAACGACCCCCAAGAGGTTAGTTCTCCATTTTCCCAATCAAAAGAAGGGTTATGTTGTTGTAACCATGGGTAACCAAGGATAACAGGCAGAAGTGGAGAATCAATAAGAGACAAGACAACTTCCTCTTTGTGGAGTACGCCTACCTGAAGGGTGATTGTCATAGTCTCAAATTTTACAATGCCATCTCCCAAGGGTTGTCCATTCACGGTGGTAATGTTCAGGGGTCTAGATTTTGGAACAAATGGGATATTATTTTTTTTTAGCAAAAGTGTAGTCCAAGAATATGCCAGCAGCTCCAGAATCCACAAAAGCCTCACAGGAGATAAGTTTAGAGGGTAAATGGATAATTGCAGGAATGGTAATCTTGGTCTTGGAGGATATACCTGTAAGGTCTAAGCCAGCTCCTCCAACACTGGTTAGACCCTGCCCTTTTACTGGACGGGAAGGGCAGACAGATAATAAATGTCCTTTAAGTCCACAATATAGGCATAGGCCCAATGCACGCCTCCTTTGTTTCTCAGACTCAGTTAGGTGGAGACGGCTTACATCCATGGGTTCCACAGGTGTCTGGGGTTCAACTGAGATTTCAGGTTCTGGCTGAGGTGGTGCTTGGAAGTTAGGGGCCAAACGGTAAACTGTCCGAGGAAACTTGCGAGTTCTAAGTCTCTCTTGGCACCTTTCATGATACCGGACATCCAGACGAACACAGAGCTCTATGAATTTCTCTAGGTCTTCTGGGGAATCCTTATAGACTAATTCGTCTTTGATGCGATCTGCAAGACCTTTTCGGAAGGCTGCACGTAATGCCCTTGAGTCTCAAGTAGTCTCAGCAGCAAGGGTACGAAACTCAATAGCATATTGTGCCACAGACCTGGTGCCTTGTTGCATGTCCAAGAGTGAGTACTCAGCTGCAGAAGCTCTATCTGGCTTGTCAAATACAATCTGGAGAGAAGCCAGAAATTTGTCAGCGTCTTGCAGCACAGGATCATTGCGTTCCAGATAAGGAGAGACCCAGGCCAGGGCCTTCCCCTTTAACAAGGAAATTACAAAAGTCACTTTGGCAGAAGAAGTGCTAAAGGTCCCAGGGTTGTTGCGGAAATGCAAACGGCAAACATTTAAAAAGCCTCTGCAGTCCTCAGTATCACCACCAAATTTGTCAGGCAAGGGAAGTTTGGGTGGTACAGAAGAGGCGGGTTGGATCGTAGCAGGAGTAGGATCCGGAGTCTGGACCGTTGCAGAGGAAGCAGGCAAACAAGATTTAAGCATAGTACAAAGTTCATCTAACTTGGCGTCCAGGGAAGAAAGATGCTGTTCATGAGCTCCAATCAATTGTCCCTGGCGTGAAATCGCCTTAACAATCTCAGCAGGGTCCACTGTCATTGTGGCCCGTTTGTAATGTAAGGTACCTGTGATAGGTAGTGTCCGAAGTGGAACTTGTGTGCTGAGGATTCAGGCGAAAACGTAGTCAAGCAGATTAGGTTGGCAACAGATCAGGCAAAACGGTACACGATCGAAATCCAGAGAGTGGTCAGGCAGGCAAAGGTCATACACAAGCTGGCAGTGAAATACAAAATCAGCAGGCTAGAGAGTAGTCAGGAATTCAGGCAGAAGTTCAACACGAAAATCAGGATCAAAAAGCAGTCACAACACCCAGGAAGCTATTCCACACAAACGGGCGCTGAGAGATAGCATCACTTCCTTTTTAAGGGCTGCTTTGATTGAAAATTGTCCACAGCTGGCAGCAGGTGGGGCTAATGAGTCCAAGGTAATGCTTAATACTGAGAGGACATTTCCAAAAGTCTAGATCTGCTCCGTAGCGCAACAGGTAAGGCTGCAGCTTTGCGACCAGGAAGATCCCAGTTCAAATACACCCAGGTACATGACAGTGGTGGTGGTATAGCGGCGCTATTTTTAGCGGCGCTATACCGTCGGAATTGCAGAGGTATTCGGCCGCTAGTGGTGCGGTTTTAACCCCCGCTAGCGGCCAAAAAAGGGTTAATACCTCCGGCAATACGGCGCATTGCCGGCGGTATTACCGCAGTTTCCCATTGCTTTCAATGGGAAGGAGCGGTGTAGGAGCGGTAAACACACCGCTCCTCTCACCACTCCAAAGATGCGGCTAGCAGGACTTTTTTTCACGTCCTGTTAGCGCACCGCTCCAGTGTGAAAGCCCTCGGGCTTTCACATTGGAGAGACAGCAGCCGCTGTTTAGGCTCGGTTTGCAGGCGCTATTTTTAGCACAATAGCGCCTGCAAACCGCCCCAGTGTGAAAGGGGCCTTAGTGTACTACTGTGTCCTTTGCATAGCGATCACCTAAAGCTCCCCTGGATACAGTTATTCTCTATACTGTGACAGGCAGGCCGGTGATTGAGCTAGCTGCAGACAGTCAGTGTTTCACTTAGTGTACTACTGTGTGCTTTTCATAGCATTCACCTAAAGCCTAAATTTTTATGAAATACTTTGCAACAGGGCTCATTGCTGCACTCTAAGTACACTATCTGTGAGGGGTTGCAGTGTTGTGGCACCAGCACCAGTGCCTAAGGCCCAATTTTTCAGCCCCTGTTCAACAGGGGCATGTAATTACAATTCTTGATCTAATATTTCACAGCAGGGCCCATTCCTGCACCCACCAAGAGTAACTGTGAGGGCTTACAGTGTTGTGGCACCAGCACCACCACCAAAGGCCCAATTTTTCCTACCACTGTTCAACAGTGGCATGTAAATACAATTCATGATATAATAGTTGACAGCAGGGCGTTCCAGCGCCCACCAAGAGTAACTGTGAGGGCTTACAGTGTTGTGGCAACACCAACACCTAAGGGGCAAATTTCTGCAGACTATATATGGCAGGCCCCTACTTTCAAACATCCAACTTACAAACGACTCCTACTTGCAAACGGAAGGAGACAACAGGAAGTGAGAGGAAATCTACCCCTAGGAAGGCAAATTCTCTCCTGTAAGAGTTATTATGTGAAAAAGGTGTCTCCTCTCCACTGATGCTTTATCACCAATCCTTGTTTCAATAAAAAAAACTAATTTTCCAAAAACATTTGTCATTGGGATGCAAATGTTCTGCACAGACAGCAAAACAAATGTTACAGGGGTGATAACCCTTCCCTATGTTCTCCAAAAAGCTTAAAAATAGATTTTTTGGCTGGAGCTACACTTAAAAAATGTACCTGTTCCAAATTACAAACAGATTGTAATTAAGAACAAACCTACAGTCCGTGTCTTTTTTGCACCGCCTGTATACTGCTGTTCAGATTATATAGGGCCTTTTTTTATTTTGGGTGCGGGGTTCCCGTTAATATCCATACAAGACCCAAAGGGGCTGGTAATGGGCTGGGGTAGGGGTGGGTGATGGGGTAGCCATGCCATTTTTCTCAATGATTTTCATCCATATTGCCGGGACCGGACATTACATTAAAGCCGCAAGCAGTTTTAAATGGCTTTTTTTCCTTTAGAAATGTCATTTTGTGCAGGGACAGTTCTAAACAAGGGAAACACGTGCCACTTCACCGGCATACTTTAGACACCCCCCAGGTACGATATTTAAAGGAATATTTCACTTATTTTTTTCACTTTATGCATCATTAACCACTTAGCGCCTGGGCCATCGTCAAAAGACGTCCGCAAAGCGGCTCTCAATTGCTGAGAGGACGTCCATGGATGTCCTCCTATTTACTTCCGCGATGCGCGCCACCGCGGGCGCGCATCGGGAAAAAGCTGTGCCTGCCGTGTCAGGCGGGTGCCGATGCGCGTGCCTGGTGGCCGCGATGTCCGCCAGGTACCCGCGATCGGCTGTCACAGAGCCAGGGACGTGGATCTCTGTGTGTAAACACAGAGATCCACGTCCTGCTAGGGAGAGGAGACTGATGGTGTGTCCCTTGTACATAGGGACAACCATCGGTCACCTCCCCCAGTCAGTCCCCTCCCCCCACAGTAATAATCACTCCCAGGGAACATATTTAACCCCTTCCCGCCCCCTAGTGGTTAACCCCTTCACTGCCAATCACATTTATACAGTAATCAGTGCATATTTATAGCACTGTTCGCTGTATAAATGTGAATGGTCATAAAAAAGTGTCCGATGTGTCCGCCATAATATCGCAGTCACAATAAAAATCGCAGATCGCCGACATTACTAGTAAAAAATAAATAAATAAATAATTAAAAAAATTCATAATTCTATTCCCTATTTTGTAGGCGCTATAACTTTTGCACAAACCAATCACTATACGCTTTTGCGATTTTTATTTTTTATTTTTTTACCTAAAATATGTAGAAGAATACGTATCGGCCTAAACTGAGAAATTTTTTTTTTTTTTTTTTAAATTGGGATATTTATTATAGCAAAAATTAAAAAAATATTGTGTTTTTTTTTCAAAATTGTCGCTCTATTTCTGTTTATAGCGCAAAAAATAAAAACCGCAGAAATGATCAAATACCACCAAATGAAAGCTCTATTTGTGGGAAAAAAAGGACGTCAATTTTGTTTGGGAGCCACGTTGCACGACCGCGCAATTGTCAGTTTAACCGTGACAATGCTGAAACCTGAAATTTTGCCTGGGCAGGAAGGGGGTTATGTGCCCAGTTGTCAAGTGGTTAAAATCACTGCTTCCGAAAAAACAACCGTTTTAAAAGATTATTTTTACATTGATACATGTCCCCTCGGGCAGGACCCGGGTCCCCAAACCCTTTTTAGGACAATAACATGCATATTAGGCGTTATAATTGGAGGCATTCCGATTTCGAACGTTCGCGTCCATTGTATTTAATAGGGTTCTAAAGTTCGTGCAAACATTCGGTCCGTTCGAAGGTTCTGGTGCGAACCGAACGAGGGGGTGTTCGGCTCATCCCTACGCAGGAGTCTCCAATGCAGTAGCGGTGCGTCCATAAGGGACACACGGGCACCACCCCCTCTCTCCTGCTACCTCTCTATCACGATAGATAGATTCATGCATTGCATGAATCTATCTATGGTCGCCGCTGCCACCCCCTGTTCAGGTGCCATAGACTCTAATAATCGTCCAAAAAGGTGAACAGCGGGCGCCATGCTGGGCGCTCGCAGTTCACTCAGCGTTGTGTTAGGAAAGCGAATGAATATTCCCTTTCCTAACACTGAACATGCCTGTCAGCCAATGAGGTGCTCGGGTCTGTTACCTGTCACCTGATTGTCTGAAACGACAGGCGCTATGATTGGTATGCCTCATAGGCATCCAATCATAGCAGAGGAAGGGAGAAGACATCGAGGAGCGTGCAGGACACCACCGCCATGACCCGCTGCCCCACCAAGACAGGTAAGTGTCGGGTGGGCAGGGGATGCACACTGGCAGCATTTGATGGGCACAGGGGCGGCAATTGATGGGCACAGGGGCGGCAATTGATGGGCACAGGGGCGGCATTTGATGGGCACAGGGGCTGCATTTGATGGGCACAGGGGCTGCATTTGATGGGGTTTTTTTCAGTTTGTTTGCGCCCCCCAAAAATTTTTGAGCACCAGCCACCACTGCTTCAATGTGGGCTGACGTACAGGTACGTTAACCCACATTTGGCACTGCTTTCCGTCCGCCATATATTGGGGCTATGGGCATATGGGAAGTGGTAATACACACTTGAGATTTTTTTTATACCAAAGACATGTAGTATACATCTATATATATAAATAAATATGCACTTTTTTGCTGACAAGCCAGGGGTTTTTTTTTTATATACTAAAGACATGTGTATGTGTGTATATTATATATATATATATATATATATATATATATATAGTGACAAGCCAGGATCGAGAGTAAGGTTCATCAATTGGTTGGCTGGCTATTTTTTTTTTTGGTGCATCATCTGCCCACCCGTTGCCCTGCTCAGTGCTGTCTGCCTGTTTCTCTCACCTTGATCTATCTATGGTCGCCGCTGCCACCCCCTGTTCAGGTGCCATAGACTCTAATAATCGTCCAAAAAGGTGAACAGCGGGCGCCATGCTGGGCGCTCGCAGTTCACTCAGCGTTGTGTTAGGAAAGCGAATGAATATTCCCTTTCCTAACACTGAACATGCCTGTCAGCCAATGTGGTGCTCGGGTCTGTTACCTGTCACCTGATTGTCTGAAACGACAGGCGCTATGATTGGTATGCCTCATAGGCATCCAATCATAGCAGAGGAAGGGAGAAGACATCGAGGAGCGTGCAGGACACCACCGCCATGACCCGCTGCCCCACCAAGACAGGTAAGTGTCGGGTGGGCAGGGGATGCACACTGGCAGCATTTGATGGGCACAGGGGCGGCAATTGATGGGCACAGGGGCGGCAATTGATGGGCACAGGGGCGGCATTTGATGGGCACAGGGGCGGCATTTGATGGGCACAGGGGCTGCATTTGATGGGCACAGGGGCTGCATTTGATGGGGTTTTTTTCAGTTTGTTTGCGCCCCCCAAAAATTTTTGAGCACCAGCCACCACTGCTTCAATGTGGGCTGACGTACAGGTACGTTAACCCACATTTGGCACTGCTTTCCGTCCGCCATATATTGGGGCTATGGGCATATGGGAAGTGGTAATACACACTTGAGATTTTTTTTATACCAAAGACATGTAGTATACATCTATATATATAAATAAATATGCACTTTTTTGCTGACAAGCCAGGGTTTTTTTTTTATATACTAAAGACATGTGTATGTGTGTATATTATATATATATATATATATATATATATATATATATATATATATATATATAGTGACAAGCCAGGGTCGAGAGTAAGGTTCATCAATTGGTTGGCTGGCTATTTTTTTTTTTGGTGCATCATCTGCCCACCCGTTGCCCTGCTCAGTGCTGTCTGCCTGTTTCTCTCACCTTGATCTAGCAGGCTACCTGAAGCCATTCGCCTGCCGCTATCCAGGCTAGTCTGCTGCTTCTAGGGTAGAGAAAGGCCAGAGGGGGGGTGGAGTGCAGTTGTGGATCACTCCGCTGGCGCCTGCGCAGAGGCGTATCTAGTGAAAATGGCGCCTATGGCAAGCACTGAAACTGCGCCCCTGTCAAAAATTTGAAACCCATCTTTCAGATAACCTTAACAAAAAAACAGCTAACAAAACTACAAGTCAATAGCGTTACATCTTATATCACAGTTCCCCCCTCAGAGTTCCCAGAGAGCCCCTTTTACATCGGAATCCACAGAGTTCCCCTTCACACTGGGAAATCTAATCTAAAGAATGCTGTGGACTCTGTTGTCATCTTTATATACATTGTAAGGGGGGGGGGCGCTGACACAAAGGGGATCTCTGCAGACTGAGATGTAGGGGGGCCTCTGATGTGAGGAGGTCTCTGGTTACCACAGAGTCCAGAGGTCCCACTTACATCAGCGTTCCCCTTTACCCCAGAGTCTACAGAGTTCCCCCTTAAAGCAGTGTGCCAGACAATAAGTATTTCTAGACAGGGGTCAGGTCAGCCATGGCAGCCCTGTAACAGCACAGAGCCTTTAACTTTATATGACCAGCCCCCCCTCCCAGTATGTGTGAGCATTTCCCCACCTCCATGGGACTACAAATTCCAGCATAGTAGGCTGTGCTCTTATTTCTCTGTTGCTCCCCAGTGCCCCCCACACACACACAGTGTGACTGAGAATGATGACCGTACTGATATACAAGAGGGCACCCTCTCTCCTTGCCTGCTGCAGTGCTACACATACACAGCCACTGCCAGAGTCTGTGCCCCACTACCCCCTTACCAAAGACCAGGGCCGCTGTTAGATATCATGGGGCCCCCTACAGCCTACCTGATGGGGCCCATAACCCGACCCCTGGGCCCATCCCTGACACTGCCTTAACGTCAAAAAATAATTCAGCTGTCTTCAAGTGATATTTATCATCCCTTCTGATACCTTGGGTAGTGACATATCCTCTTTATGGAGAAATATGGGGTTTATTAGACCCCTGATCCCTCCTCTGCCCTCCAAGGCATATTGGCTGCTTCTTAGCTGGTACCAGCCAGGTAAATGCAGAACTGATACTGGAAGTGATGAAATCTTCATAACTTATGGCCTCAGGTTTCACAGAGGAGAGGGAGAAACTGATGTTCCTCCTCCTTCTTTGTGCGCTGCCAATCCGACCAGATGGAATGGGAGAGCCTGGGAGAACAAGGGAGGGCTGTGGCTGAATGCAGTAGGGATAATATTTGCTGTGCAAAGTGCTTCATGGCCACAGCATATATTATCCACCCTCGGCTGATTTTCAAAATAAGGGGAAGTGGTTGGGGACAGTAAAAAGACACACATGACATTTTTACTACCGTCCCAAACACAAGTGTGAGGGCACATTCACACAGGGCACCCATGTCTCATGCAGAGACTTTTACCGGCACAATGTTGTGTGCATCCTCATGCCGATGTTCCATTTCTATTAGGACATGCACCCTCAAGACATATTGGGACACGGTGTGTGTGTGTCCATGCAGCCATGTGTCCCAAAATAAATAAATGGGACACTGGCATGAGGATGCACGCAACACTGTGCCAGTAAAAGTCTCTGAATGGGAGATGGATGTCTGTGCCCTGTATGAATGAGCCCTAAATGAGTGCCAAGGATGCATTTCATTGTCCCATTATCATTATCATCATAATTACACACACAGTACAGGTGATGTGGCTTAAAGCACCTGTTCTGTGTGACTATCATGATAAAAATGATTGAAATATATAGCAGCCAAATGTGATCAACATGATCAATGAAGGTGATCACATTTAGCTGTGTATAATTCAGTCATGGGCAACAGCCAGGGCATGGCATGGGTGAAGGGGGCTTGTGTGTGCTGAGTCTTGACTGTACCTTTTGAGAGAAAAATAATCCTCTGCAGTCTTGATGGTTCCCACTTCAGTTCCCTCACTTAGTAAAAACAGTGTGCTGCTGTGCTGTTACTTTCTGTGTGTTCACACAGACACTTTACTGATGATGATGATGACAGCCACTGCTGATTTCCCCTCAGTCCGAGCCCGCCTTCTTCTCAAACTATTTGCTGGAGAAGTCAAGCAGTGAAGTGGCATTTTGATATCACTCCGCCCGGCTGGAACTTTATTGCCATTAAAGCGGAAGTAAACCCATCGATTTAACAGTTAAAAAAATCAGTCACATTCCCAGGCATGCCAGGAATGCCAACTGTCACATTGGTTGTGCTCTCAACCAAACTGTCAAACCATCCAATGGCTGGTGTCATAACTGATCACATGTGCAGCATCATGGCAGTTGACGATTAAACAGAGGCCAAGATGGCAGCTTCCTTGCCTGAAAATGATAGGAGGGTTTACTTCCACTTTAACTGCATACAAGTGGGGAGGAGTTGATATTCCAGCAAGCCGAATTAGAAAAAATAATCCCTCCATTTTAGAGCCTCCTGGGCCTAGGGTTGCCACCTCATCCCTTTAAACCCGAACACATATGAATTACACAGGTTCTGAGGCTAATTCAATGCAGATGAGGCACCAAGTAGGTTTCATTACCACCTTAATCAGCCACAGAACCTGTTTAATTAATATGTGTTCGGTTTTAAAGGGATGAGGTGGCAACCCTACCTGGGCCCCTGTGATTGATCTCTTGGGGCCCCAAAAAACATGTGTAGCGCACCCACCTCTCCCCAACCTGCATTTAATTAGGCTCCTCACAGGCAGAGAGAGGCACACCGCACCACAAGCCCGTACCCTTCTGAGTAAAGAGGTTGAGCGGTGTTAGTTTTGGGCCTTGTCTGCGGCCAGAGTCAAAGTTCTCACAAGAATGATCTCACCTCTACTTTAGGTAGATGTAAGTCCTCATTTTCCCCAGGAATGTGAATGTCCACACTAGCTGAAAGTCCAACTCAACATTTATTTCACACAGGATAATAAACAGCCTCTTTAAGAGCAGACAGGTTGGAGCGAAGATACAGGACAGCTTGGGTGTGGAGGAGGTCCAGGCACAAACGTAGCTTAACTCTTTAGACTGTTTAGGTTTCTCAAACAGCGATCTCTGCCACAGACCGGGTGAATAAAGTCACTGCCCCTGACTTGGAACGTAGGGTCACTGCCACTGACCTGGTGAATAGGGCCTTGCCCTATGAAGTCACTGCCACTGACTTGAAGCGAGTAGGGTCACTGCCACTGACCTGATGAACTTCCTTCTTAAAGTATTTGGCCCATGTCAAGGAGAAAACATCCCTCCGGAAAGTTACCAGAGGCCCTCACCATCACCACGACTCTGTGCTGGGTCTTCGGAAAAGGTTACCTCCCTGGCCTCCTCATCTCAGATACGGGTCCCCTCGCAAGGCGGCACCCTGGGAGTCCTCGATCCCTAGCGGACCCCCGCCGAAGGTTGCTGGGCCCCGGGCTTTCAAATAGTACCTCACCCCAGACTGAAGGTGTCTGGGATGCAACAGGAACTCCACCTCCGGGCCTAAGGCACCCGGAGATGACCCTCCTCACGCCCAGGCCGAAGGTGCTTGGGCGCGGACGAACCACACACACCCAGACTGAAGGTGCCTGGGCGTGGACGAAAACGACCCCAGCGGAAGATGTCCGCCCCTTTTATACCCTCTCCCGACAGGCACCGCAGGTTCCCCGCCCTACTGCCGAGAGGGGACACAAAAGGTGCAGCCCTGGATTGGTGGTTCAACCCTGGCCCATGGCGACAGCGCCACCCATAGACCACAGGGAACTGTGCACCAACACTATCTCCCATGAACAGAAATGGTCCATTAACCCTAACAATCAGTGTGTCTGAGCCTAATTACCACTCAGACACTACCCTTAAATTGAACACCCCACTACATATGATTTAGACTACAAAGGAGCCATGGCTTGCAGGGAGAGAGGAAAGCATGAAAAATTTGCCTGCAGCTTAATCAAGAGGATCAGTCTCAGCATAAGGGCACTGGCAGTACATCCGTCCCTCCTGCTGGGCATGTGGCTGGGCTCTGCTTTTACACTGATAGGACCCCGAGCCAGAAGATCTGCTGAGACAACTCCTGACTGAGTCCACAGTCCTGTCAAGAAATACACCAGCCAGCCCCAATGCCACTGCTATAGTCCTGGCTATAGCATCCCTGACAGCAGGCAGCGGAGTGATATTGAGCTGTCAGGGCTGCTGTAGTCGGAACTATAGGGGTAGCATCGGAAAATGCAGCTGCCTGCTTACTCCGCGACCAGTGACTGCAGTCACAGGAGTATGAAATGAGAAATAGTTACACTCGCAGCGCTGCCATTGTCCATGAGTAAAGGTGCTGAAAAAGAAATCCAGCCTATGCTGGGGAGCCTGGAAGGAAGAAGAGACCATCAGACCCTGGTAAGTGTCTTGCTGCCCAGCCACTCACCAGCGCCCCCTTCATATGGCACCCATGGCACTTGCTATGGCTGCCATACCCTAGATACGCCACTGCGCCTGCGGGACCTGCAGCCAGAACTATAGAAGCTGCAAATGCGGCTCCTGGCTGGGTTACTCCGCAGCGGTCCTAGTTCCCTCCCTGCTTAATCCTCCCACTCGTAGCGGCAGCACACAGCTGTTTTTGCCAGCCGGACCCGACCCAAGCACTGGCAGTGTTGGTGACTGAGTTACAGGGACATGTTGCAGGCAGTCTGAGTCAGAACAAAACAAGAGCACAGGGATGATTAGGGTCACGATTATGGTGTTGTCCCTAGTAAGCAATCACATTCTTAATTATATTTTATCAGGTCCTGATTTCAGTTTTTTCCTTCTTCCAGTTTTATGAACGCTGTTGGCTATTGTCCAAACTAAATAGGTGCAAAGTAAGTGTGCTGCCTACCTACAAGGAGATGGTGCCCTTTGCACTTCCTCAGTAAGGTTGGCTATTATGGTGCAAAGTGCAACATGTTGGGGCTGATTTACTAATAACAGTGCGCTGCGCTGGTTCTAACCTTAATTGGTGCGCCGGATAACTCCTTCACTTGGCGCAGGAACCAGCAGCGCACAGCGGCGCACTGTTATAGTAAATACAAATGTCAGCGGCGCTCTATTGAAAATGAATGGTTCCCTATGGGAGCCCATTGATTTGAATAGAAGTCGCCCGGGAAGTCGGATGAAGCGTATCCGACTCGCGGGCCGACTCGTGTGCCGGCTGACACAGGGACAGCGCGACTTTGCGAGGCAACTTGGACATGACCTGAGCGCGTGAAGCAGCCGCTCAAGTCGTGTCCTAGAGGCGACTAGCTGGCCGAGAATGTCGCGCTGGTTCTCGGCAGCCTCGCTGTCCCGTGTTTGGTATGAATCATGAAGGGGAACTCCACGCCGAATTTTAATGAAAAAACCGGCATGCGTTCCCCTCCAGGAGCATACCAGATCCTTAGGTTTGGTATGGATTTTAAGGGGAACCCCCTAAGCCGGAAAAACGTTGTGGGGGTCCCCCCCAAAATCCATACCAGACCCTTATCCGAGCACGCAACCTGGCAGGCCGCAGGGGAAGAGGGGGGACGAGAGCGCCCCCCCTCCCTCCTGAACCATACCAGGCCGCATGCCCTCAACATAGGGGGTGGGTGCTTTGGGGCAGGGGGCGACCTGCGGCCCCCCCACCCCAAAGCACCCTGCCCCCATGTCGGGGTCTGCGGGCGGCGGGCTTTTCGGAATCCGGGAGCCCCCTTTAATAAGGGGGCCCCCAGATACCGGCCCCCCACCCTATGTGAATGAGTATGGGGTACATCGTACCCCTACCCATTCACCTGGTGGCAAAAAAGTTAATAAAAAACACAACACAGGTTTTTTAAAGTAATTTATTAGGCAGCTCCGGGAGTCTTCCTGCCGGGCGCCCCGCTCTCTTCTTACAGCTCTTTTGCTAGCGGGGTCCTGGGCTTCCTCGTCATCTTCGGGGGTCTTCCTGCCGGGCGCCCCGCTATCTTCTTCCAGCTCTTTTGCTAGCGGGGTCCCGGGCTTCGTCGTCGCCTTCTTCCGACTTCGGGGATCTCTTGTTCTCCGGTGTCGTCTCCACGCTCTCCGGTTCTTCTCCCGCTCTCCGGTGCCTTCTCCACGATTTCCGGTTCTTCTCCCGCTCTCCAGTGCCTTCTCCACGATCTCCGGTTCTTTCTGCCTTCTGTCGGGCGCCCCGCTATCTTCTTCCAGCTCTTTTGCTAGCGGGGGCCGGTCTTCATCGTCGCCTTCTTCCCTCTTCTCTTCGCCCGATGTTGCCTCGTCGCTGTCCGCCGCTACAATGCTCAGGCAGCGGAGCGCGCCCACTTATATTGGCATGGGCGTGGTCACCGGGTGATGCCACCGCTAACCCCGCCCCCGTATGATGTCACAGTCCCGAGGAATGATGGGACTGTGACGTGCTACGGAGGCGGGGCCAGCGGTGGCATCACCCGGTGACCACGCCCATGCCAATATAAGTGGGCGCGCTCCGCTGCCAGACCATTGTAACGGTGGACAGCGACGAGGCAACATCGGGCGAAGAGAAGAGGGAAGAAGGCGACGATGAAGACCGGCCCCCGCTAGCAAAAGAGCTGTAAGAAGATAGCGGGGCGCCCGGCAGAAGGCAGAAAGAACCGGAGATCGTGGAGAAGGCACCGGAGAGCGGGAGAAGAACCGGAGATCGTGGAGAAGGCACCGGAGAGCGCGGAGACGACACCGGAGAACAAGAGACCCCCGAAGTCGGAAGAAGGTGACGACAAAGCCCGGGACCCCGCTAGCAAAAGAGCTGGAAGAAGATAGCGGGGCGCCCGGCAGGAAGACCCCCGAAGACGACGAGGAAGCCTGGGACACCGCTAGCAAAAGAGCTGGAAGAAAATAGCGGGGCGCCCGGCAGGAAGACAACGAGGAAGCCCGGGACCCCGTTAGCAAAAGAGCTGGAAGAAGATAGCGGGGCGCCCGGCAGGAAGACCCCCGGAGCTGCCTAATAAATTACTTTAAAAACCTGTGTTGTGTTTTTTATTAACTTTTTTTGCCACCAGGTGAATGGGTAGGGGTACGATGTACCCCATACTCATTCACATAGGGTGGGTGGCCGGTATCTGGGGGCCCCCTTGTTAAAGGGGGCTCCCGGATTCCGATAAGCCCGCAGACCCTGACAACCAACGGCCAGGGTTGTCGGGAAGAGGCCCTTGTCCCCATCAACATGGGGACATCCTCCCCATGTTGAGGGCATGTGGCCTGGTACGGTTCAGGAGGGAGGGGGGCCGCTCTCTCGTCCCCACCTCTTCCCCTGCAGCCTGCCAGGTTGCGTGCTCGGATAAAGGGTCTGGTGTGGATTTTTAGGGGACCACACGCTATTTTTATTTTGTTAAATTTGGCGGGGTTCTCCTTAAAATCCATACCAGACCTGAAGGGCCTGGTATGGATTTTGGGGGGACCCCCACGCCATTTTTTTTTCATTTTGGTGGGAGGGGGGTCCCCTTTGAATCCATATTAGACCCAAGGGCCTGGTATGGACTTGGGGGGGGGGACCCCACGCTGTTTTTTTTTTAGAGCCGGCAATGTTTATTTTTTTTACATTTCCTTTTAACAACCAGCTATAAGCAGGTTAAAAAAAAAATTGCCGCAAATTCGCGGTAGTTGCGTTTTGGATGCGGGTCCATTGAATTCTATTACATCCAAAACACTGTTTTTGGCCTTGAAAAAAAAATCTGCAGTTGCGTTTAAACTCGTTTTTCACAAAGCCTAAAAATGCCTCAGACGCCAAATATTTCCACGTTTCAGACGCGGTACCGGCGTTTAGACGCATTTTAGTTTAGAAGCGTTTTTAAAGGTGACCTATTTTTTTGCATTGATAAACTCAAAAATTAGGGCAAATGAGGAAAAACCATTAAAAATATATATATACCGGTATATCAAAAAAATAATGCAATTGCTTCCATTGCATTGTGGACAATCCACAACTTGGGGCAGGTGACGTGGCAAGTGGACAATCCACAACTTGGGGCAGCTGACGTGGCAAGTGGGCAATCCACAACTTGGGGCAAGTGACGTGGCAAGTGACACGCTAAATACAACTACACTGTTGCTCTCTCAGCTGCTGATACTCACTCTGGTCTCAAAAAATAGATGAAATCGTTAATAATACTGTTTTTGGAGCTTAGGGCGGCTCCTTATCATGTTTCCTAACTAAACGCATTTAGACGCAAATCTGGTAAAGCGCGGCATGCAAACGCCACAAAGCGCGCCTTTCTAAACGCCGCTTTCAAACTTAGTTCTGAACACTTTGCACCAGCGTCCCGTGTACATGGGGCCTAAAAACACCTATGCCATTTACAGCTCAAAAACGCCACGTTTTTAACCTTCAAAAAACGCTCAAACAAGCGGCTGGAAAAACGTCCATGTGTATGTAGCCTTATATTAACCACTTGCGCACTGGCCACTTAAACCCCCTTCCTGCCCAGACCAATTTTCACATTTCAGCGCTGATGCACTTTGAATGACAATTGCGTGCTCATACAACACTGTAACCCAATGAAAATGTATTAATTTTTGGCACACAAATAGAGCTTTCTTTTGGTGCTATTTGATCACCTCTGCGTTTTTTTTTTTTTCTATAAATAAAAAAGACCGTGTTAAAAAACAAAAAATAGATATTTTAACCACTTCAGCACTGGGCGTATTCTGGCACTTCCCTCCTTCATGTAAAAATCATACATTTATGGCTATAAAATTACTTAAAAACCCCAAACATTATATATGTTTTTTTAGCAGACACCCTAGGGCGAGCTTCACTAAATGGCGGACCGCGGGCCGGATCCGGCCCCAGTGGCCATTCTGTCCGGACCGCAGCCTCGCCAAGTAGCGTCCTCTCCCTGTCGCCGGCTCACCCGCCTGCCGCTGCCGATGCTGCTATATACACAGCATGGCAGGCGCAACGGGTCCGTGCCTTCTTTAATATCTCTGCACTGCCCCTCCCCATACTGCCTGTCTAAAATCACACAAAACATGAAGCGCGGCCGCTCTGGACAAAGGGCGGGACTTTTAAGTTAAAAAGTGGGTGATTGGTTGCTAGGCAGCGGGGCGGTCCCAGCAATAAATCACTCACTTTTAACGTGAAAAGTCCCGCCCATTGTCCAGAGCGCCCACGCTTCATGTCCTGTGTGAAAAAGGTAGGGTTTTGTGGGGAGGGGAGGAGTTCTGTGCTGTGCTGTAAAGGACAGTGGTTTTTGATATCGAGAGAGGTCTGTGATGGGGGGGTCAGTCTGTGATGAGGGGACTGTGATGGGGGGTCAGTCTGTGATGAGGGGACTGTGATGGGGGGTCAGTCTGTGATGAGGGGTCTGTGATGGGGGGTCAGTCTGTGATGAGGGGTCTGTGATGGGGGGTCAGTCTGTAATAAGGGGTCTGTGATGGGGGTCAGTCTGTAATAAGGGGTCTGTGATGGGGGGGTCAGTCTGTGATGAGGGGACTGTGATGGGGGGTCAGTCTGTAATAAGGGGTCTGTGATGGGGGTCAGTCTGTGATGAGGGGACTGTGATGGGGGGGTCAGTCTGTGATGAGGGGACTGTGATGGGGGGTCAGTCTGTGATGAGGGGACTGTGATGGGGGGTCAGTCTGTGATGAGGGGTCTGTGATGGGGGGTCAGTCTGTGATGAGGGGTCTGTGATGGGGGGTCAGTCTGTGATGAGGGGTCTGTGATGGGGGGTCAGTCTGTAATAAGGGGTCTGTGATGGGGGTCAGTCTGTAATAAGGGGTCTGTGATGGGGGGGTCAGTCTGTGATGAGGGGACTGTGATGGGGGGTCAGTCTGTAATAAGGGGTCTGTGATGGGGGTCAGTCTGTGATGAGGGGACTGTGATGGGGGGTCAGTCTGTGATGAGGGGACTGTGATGGGGGGTCAGTCTATGATGAGGGGACTGTGATGGGGGGTCAGTCTGTGATGAGGGGACTGTGATGGGGGGTCAGTCTGTGATGAGGGGTCTGTGATGGGGGGGTCAGTCTGTGATGAGGGGTCTGTGATGGGGGGTCAGTCTGTAATAAGGGGTCTGTTATGGGGGGTCAGTCTGTAATAAGGGGTCTGTGATGAGGGGACTGTGATGGGGGGTCAGTCTGTGATGAGGGGACTGTGATGGGGGGTCAGTCTGTGATGAGGGGACTGTGATGGGGGGGTCAGTCTGTGATGAGGGGTCTGTGATGGGGGGTCAGTCTGTAATAAGGGGTCTGTGATGGGGGGTCAGTCTGTGATGAGGGGTCTGTGATGGGGGTCAGTCTGCAATAAGGGGTCTGTGATGGGGGGTCAGTCTGTGATGAGGGGACTGTGATAGGGGGTCAGTCTGTAATAAGGGGTCTGTGATGGGGGGTCAGTCTGTGATGGGGGGTTTGTGATGAGGCAGGGGGGATGTGACGTAAGTGGGGGCTGAGGACACTGATGTAAAGGGGGGGCTGAGGACACTGATGTAAAGGGGGGGGCTGTGATGTGAAGTGGGGGATTGAAGACACTGATGTAAAAGGAGGTCTAATTTCTGCACTAGCAAAACACATGTCTCTGCAAGGGAAATAGAAAACAATTGTTTTCTATGTGTCCTGTTCACACTGAAACAGCGCCCCTGCGTACTGAGCAGTGTGGTGCAAAATGCATACTGTTTCTATGCACCGCAACTGGGCTGTGGTGGATAAAAATGAATTAAATGTATTTTGACATTTCAATAAAGTTGAAAGAAAAAAAGCACAAATTGTGATGTGTGTGGATCGTAAAGGTGTGTGCATGTGTGTGGTGGTGGGGCGCTGTGAAGTGGAGGACATCATGTGTAGTCATAGCACCAATATGGCATTCGGACCTCCGCTGGAACAAAATTTTTCCGACCGGACCCCCGTGAATTTTAATTCAGTACCCCTGTCCTAGGGAATAAGATGGCGGTCATTGCAAATTTTTATCTCGCTCGGTATTTGCGCAATAAATTTTCAAACGCCTTTTTTTTTGGAAATAAATGGTTTCATTAATGTAAAAAAATTACAAAACAGTAAAGTTAGCCCAATTTTTTGGGATAATGTGAAAGATGTTGTTATGCTGAGTAAATAGATACCTAGCATGTCACGCTTTAAAATTGCGCACACTCATGGAATAACACCAAACTTCAGTACTTAAAAATCTCCCTAGGCGATGCTTTAAATTTTTTTACACGTTACCATTTTGGCATTACAGAGGAGGTCTAGTGGTAGAATTGTTGCACTCGTTCTAACGCACGCAGCAATACCTCACATGTGTGGTTTAAACGGTGTTTACATATGTGGGCGGGACTTATGTGTGTGTTCGCTTATGAGCGCGAGCTACCGGGGACATGGTTGTTTTTTCTTTTTTTTGATTATTTTTATTTTTGTTTTTTCCTTTTTTGTATTTCTTACTCTTTTTTTACCTTTTTTGTTTTTTGGATTACTTTTTTTCCTATTATTGTGACAGGTCCTCTTTATGGAGAGATGCAGGGTCAATAAGACCCCACATCTCTCCACCAGGCTGGAAAGCATGAGATCGGTCAAAAAAATTCACCAATCTCATGCTGACAGCCGAGATCACGACTTGGATTACATACGGGAACCCGGCGTGATGTCATAACATCGCGCCCTGGCCTCCGACGGTCATAGAGATGACTGGTGACCATCTGGTCCCCATTCATCGCTATGCTTCCCATCCGGCGCCGGCCAAATCGTTCTCCGAGCCCAAGATGGCACGGGAGAGCCCGGAGAAGCACCGGATGGCGGCGGGAGGGGGGGGGACGACCCCTCCCGCCGCCTATAAGAACGATCAATCGGCGGAACTGCCGCTATGATCATTTTTATCATGCACAGAATCGCCGGCTGAAAAGAATGATATCTGAATGATGCCAGGCATCATTCAGATGTCACCGCACAAAGCCAAGGATGTCATTTGACGGTGGGCGGTAGGAAAGTGGTTAATATTTCGAAAATTTAGACAAAAGATAATTTTACTCCTTCATTGATGTACACTGATGAGACTGCACTGATGGGCTGCACTGATGGGCACCGATAAGTTGGCAAGGGTGGGCACTGATAGGCAGCACTGCTAGGTGGCACTGATTGGCAGAAGTGGTGGGCATTGATAGGTGGCACTGGCAGGGGCTACTGATTGTCACAGATGACGCAGAATTGCCTCTTCCTCTTCTGGCCCGATGTCCCTTGCACATAAGCTGGTGATTGCCTTTTTTTATGCTCACGCTGTCAGCACAAGGAGAAAACAAAAACCATTACCCAGCTTTTGTTTACATCACGTGATCAGCTGTCATTGGCTGACAGCTGATCACATGGTAAAGGGCAGGGATCGGCCCCTTACTTGGATCTGTTATCACCCGAGTCTCAGTGACTCGGTGACCACAGCGCGCGCGCGAAGGGGATGACGTTTATTGACGGACTGCCGGCAATTGAGGACCGTGCTGTGGCTGGGGATCAGTTCTAGCGCTGATCTCAAGTGATTAAAGAGGGTCTAAATGGGCCATTGACATGAATCACAATTCAACTTAGGAATGTGTCTTTGCAAAGTTAAACTAAATGAATGAAATCCTTTCTTATTTTTGCTTGGGGATAGAGTGCAGAGGGATTACAAGTCTAGACCGTTTTTGGGGATGTCTGCACCCCTGATAGGGTGAAGACAACTCCCAAATTTGGCCACTTTATCCTTCCAAATAATTCACTTCCTGTCACATAGCCACACAGGAAGTGAGGGGAAATCCCTACCAATGTCTTTTCTTGGGGACACACAGGTCAATCTAAATACTTTCCCCATTATGTACATTGCACTCCAGCATTTTGCAGGTTACACCCCAAATTATTAGTTTTTTTGGACTTTGGGGTTTATTTAATAAAGGCAAATCTACTTTGCACTACAAGTGCACTTGCTGGATATCCGAAAGGGAAATGCAAGCAAACAAAAAAAAACACCATCTTTGCTTTTACATGATTGGATGTTACAATCACCAGTGATCCCTCGGATTTTCAGCAGCTACACGGAGAGTGGATTTGTCTTTACTAAACCCCAAACTACCCAATGATTTGGGGTGTACACAACAAAGTCCTAGAGTGCAATTTGCTTAATGGGGACACTAGTTAGATTGATCTATGTGTCCCCAAGAAAAGACATTGGTAGGGTTTTACCTTCACTTCCTGTTTAGCTGTGTGACAGGAAGTGAAGCCAATTTTACTACAAGGGGACACAAAGCCCAACCTTAAAAAAAAAAAAACACAAGCAGGTGTTCTAACACTTACTTTGTTTCCCTCAAAATGCCCCCAATTAGAATTGTATTGCCTTGAGCTATTTTTAAGTGCAGTGCTCTAAATCAGTGCTTCTCTAGTACCTCCAACAGGCCATGTTTGCAGGTTTTCATTCATCTTGCACATGTGCTTTAAATCACAGTCAATAGTTTGGTATTTTGGAAAGCAATTCTCCAAGAGATAAATTCACAAAACGTGTCCTGTTGGGGGTACTTGAGGGCTGAGGCTGAGAACCACTGCAGTAAAAAGGAAAATTGAATACTTACCGCTCTGTATTTTTCATTTCCTGGTGACTCTCCATGGCAGCACACAATTCATGCATATGCTAGCATGAAGGCACCAGGGTAGACAAATCACACCTGTTTTGACATGCCAATCAGCTGTCACATTTGTTGCAAAGAAAACGCAAAACAAACCTCAAAACTTTGCATCAAATTTTATTGGACAACAAAACAAAGAATAAGAAAAAATTTAAAATTTAAAAACAAGATCAATTTGAAACAGTTACAGACTCACAACATCTTGATAAAGATTTGGCTAAATAGTGCAGCACAGACAATTAAATCAAAGTGAACAAACGACAAACATTAACATCAAAATTATTTCAGGGGAAAATTTCCCCCCAAACAAAAAAATACAATCCACAAAATAAACCAAACACCTGTTTTGCAAAGACATAACAAATAAAATGCATGTGTTACAAACTCGATAAGGACACCAAAATTTACATTTTGCCGGACACACACTCTTCTCAGGGCAAAGGAGGGAATCTTAACTGTGAGCTTTATATAACCTATGTTTGTGAGCTAATGAGGCAATTGAAAACACATGCACAGCCCATGAAACACCCAAAATGTAAGTTCACCAAATGTAGAGACTGAACTTCAAAGTGGCTACACCTGTTAAGGATGTCCTTCAATTACTAACCCATAAAAACAATCCCTGAACATGCCCCGAAATATCCAGGTGCTGTTCACACACAAAAAAGCACCAAAAAAAAAACTTAGTCCCTGGGCATGCACATAACAACACAAATGCAGCTATCAGAAAATACCCACCCCCCCCCCCCCCGTCCAAAATTAAGCACATCATCCAGCATGCTACAAAATTAGGGATGGGACAATCACCCCCCCCCCCTTACCAACAAATACCATTGCACTCTATGGGAACTGACTTGTTAATTTTGCTAGTCCCCACTTGGCTGGCCTTTCTTCTAGTTATTGGCCTTAAAATGGGGGCCCAGGTCCCACCCTAAGGGACATATATAAATGTCACCAATTTGGACAACACCAAAAACAAAACAAAGAGAAGTGCCTTTAAATATGCCAAATTGCTTAAGGGCCATTTCACACCACATGCAGTCCATTGCGTTTTTATGCATCAAAAATGCATGGAAAGTTGGTTATATGGTTCTAAATGGCAGTGTTTGTTCCAGTGCGTTCCAGTTCCCCAAAAAAAGTAGAACATGCTGCATTTTACCTGCACTGGACTGTACTGGAACGCAGCAAAATGCATCATAAACGCACAGGAACACACCTAAATGTACCAAAAACGCACTGGAACACACTTGTCCTTCTCTTTGGTTAATAAAAAAGAGGAGTGAAAAAAAAAGCACTGGACTGCATCAAAAACGTAAGGCCCCTTTCACACGGAGGTCCGTTCAGGTCCGCCTGTCAGTTTTTTAGGCGGACCTGAAACGGATCCTCCATGCACCCCTATGGAGGCACGGATGTCAGCGGAGACATGTCCGCTGACATCCGCTCCGCTCCGCTCCGCCAAAGTGTGACGGAGGAAAACCCTATTTTTCCTTCCGTCGGCGGAGCGGATCGGATGACAACGGACTCTACGGTCCGTCATCATCCGATTCCCCATAGGGGAGAGCGGCGCTCTGACAGGGCGGTCCCTGCACAGTGTGCGGGGACCGCCCAGTCATCCGTCGGCTCAGCGGGGATCAACGGAGCGATCCCCGCTGAGCAAGCGGAGCTTCACGGGGCGGATCTTCACGGATCCGCCCCGTGTGAAAGAGCCCTAACAAAAATGCACTGGAACGCATCAAAAACGTGCATGCAGAAAAGCACCTGTAACACATCCGGATTGCGTTTCTATGGTGTGAACTGGCCTTAGTTCACACCATAGAAACGCAGTCTGGATGCGTTCAGGGTGCTTTTCTGCATGCGCGTTTTTGACACGTTCCAGTGCATTTTTGATGCAGTCCAGTGCTTTTTTTTCACCCCTCTTTTTTATTAACCAAAGAGAAGGACAAGTGTGTTCCAGTGCATTTTTGATGCGTTTTTGATGCAGGCCAGTGTTTTTTTCCCCCTCTTTTCCCTTAGGACAAGTGTGTTGCAGTGCGTCTTTGGTGCATTTAGGTGCGGTCCGGTGCATTCCAGTGAGTTTTTGGTACGTTCCATTGCGTTTTTGATGTGTTTTACTGCGGTCCAGTACAGTTCTGTACCTAAAAAATGCAGCATGACCATTTTTTTTCCCTTTATGAAACGCACTGGAACGGACTGCAGTGGTGTGACCTATGCCATTGGCATTAATGTGATCAACTTTCTTTGCGTTTTACATGCATCAAAAAAATGCACTGCGCTGCATCCGGTGTGAACTTGCCCTAAATATCATACTTGGGGGGTGTCTATAGTATGCCTGTAAAGTAGTGCATGTTTTCCATGTTTATAACAGTTCGAGAGCAAAATGACATTTCTAAAGTAAAATAATAGTCATTTAAAAGTCCTCGTGGCTGTAATGAATTGCTGGTTCCCGTCAATACAGATAAAAGTCATTGAAAGTCTTTGATAACACAAAAAACAAAAGCGTGGGGGTCCCCCAAATTCAATTACCCTTCAGGTCTGGAATGGATATTAAGGGGAACTCTGCCGCAAATTGAAAAAAAAAATGCGTGCGGTTCCCCCAAATATCCATACCAGGCCCTTCAGGTCTGGAATGGATATTAAGGGGAACTCTGCCGCAAATTGAAAAAAAAATGCGTGCGGTTCCCCCAAATATCCATACCAGGCCCTTCAGGTCTGGAATGGATATTAAGGGGAACTCTACCGCAAATTGAAAAAAAAAATACGTGCGGTTCCCCCAAATATCCATACCAGGCCCTTCAGGTCTGGAATGGATATTAAGGGGAACTCTGCCGCAAATTGAAAAAAAAATGTGTGCGATTCCCCCAAATATCCATACCAGGCCCTTCAGATCTGGTATGTATTTTAAGGGGAACTCCACCCCAAATTAAAAAAAAAAATGGCGCGGAGTCCCCCCAAAAATCCATACCAGACCCTTATCCGAGCATGCAACCTGGCAGGCCGCAGGAAAAGAGGAGGGAAGAGAGAGCGGCCCCCCCTCCCTCCTGAACCATACCAGGCCACATGCCCTCAACATGGGGAGGATGTCCCCATGTTGATGGGGACAAGGGCCTCATCCCCACAACCCTTGCCCGGTGGTTGTGGGGGTCTGCGGGCAGGGGGCTTATCGGAATCTGGAAGACCCCTTTAACAAAGGGGACCCCCAGATCCCGCGCCCCCTGTGTGAAATGGTAATGGGGTACAAATGTACCCCTACCATTTCACAAAGAAAGGGACAAAAATGTAAAAAATGACAATAGCCGGTTTTTGACAATTCCTTTATTAATGTCTTTTCCTTTCTTCCATCTTCTTCCACCTTCTTCTTCCATCTTCTTCTGTTCTCCATTCGGGTTTCTTCCTCCATCTTGTTCTTCATCTTCATCTTCATCTTTATCTTCATCTTCATCTTCCTTCTTCCTTCGGTCTTCTCGTCCACATCTTGCTCCGGCGTCTTTCCTTCTTCTTCCTTCGGCCGCTCCGTTTGAATTGGAGGTTCCTGCTGTGCGACGCTTCAGTTCTTCAGTTCTCCTCTGGGTCCGCTGCCACCCGGTGACCCCGCCCCCCTCTGACACACATGAATTTCACGGGGACTTTCCCTGTGGTGTCAGAGAGGGGCGGAGCCACCGGGTGGCAGCGGACCAGGAGGAGAACTGAAGCATCGCACAGCGGGAACCTCCAATTCAAACGGAGCGGCCGAAGAAGAAAGAAGAACCCGGAGCAAGATGCGGACGAGAAGACCGAAGGAAGAAGGAAGATGAAGAGGAAGATAAAGATGAAGAGGAAGATGGAGGAAGAAACCCGAATGGAGAACAGAAGAAGATGGAAGAAGAAGATGGAAGAAGAAGATGGAAGAAAAGAAAAGACATTAATAAAGGAATTGTCTAAAACTGGCTCTTGTAATTTTTTACATTTTGACACTTTCTTTGTGAAATGGTAGGGGTACAATGTACCCCTTACCAATTCACATTGGGGGGGTCGGGATCTGGGGGTCCCCTTTGTTAAAGGGGTCTTCCAGATTCCGATAAGCCCCCTGCCCGCAGACCCCCACAACCACCGGGCAAGGGTTGTGGGGATGAGGCCCTTGTCCCCATCAACATGTGGCCTGGTACGGTTAAGGAGGGAGGGGGGCGCTCTCTCGTCCCCCTTTCTTCCCCTGCGGCCGGCCAGGTTGCGTGCTCGGATAAAGGGTCTGGTGTGGATTTTTGGGGGGACTCCACGTCATTTTTTTTTAAATTTGGGGTGGAGTTCCCCTTAAAATCCACACCAGATCTGAAGGGTCTGTTATGGATATTTGGGGGAACCCCACGCATTTTTTTTTTAATTTGCGGCGGAGTTCCCCTTAATATCCATTCCAGACCTGAAGGGCCTGGTAATTGAATTTTGGGGGACCCCCACACTTTTTTTTTTTTGTTTTTATTCCAGACTTTCAATGACTTTTCTCTATATTGCCGGGAGCCGACAATTCATTATAGCCACGGGTGTTTTTAAATGCCTTTTTTTTCCTTTAGAAATGTCATTTTGCAGGCGCACTGGGAAGTTCAGAGCTGCGCCTGTTCAACTTATGCAAATTGGTTTACGTGACTTGACATTTACTAAGATTTTGCCGGCGCAGTGTCTTGGCGCAAGAAAACAAGGAAAATTCCCGCGCTGAGCTCAAAAAAACCTCCCGCAGCTCGAATCGTACTTGCCGGCGCAGCGGGCTGGTTTTGAAAAAGTTACTTTATCACTCTATTTTGGGCATATTAGTTATTTGGGCAGGTGTCACTACACTTCCTAACATCACCCCATGTCACCCCCATTATATTCTCACTTCCAGCTTCTTTATATTTAGAGTTTAACATGCCGTACGCCAGGTCCATAGTGGCGCACTGAGCGCCTCCTCCCGTCCGCCGACAACACTATAGTAAATGGCAAATAGGGCTGCGCTACAGGCGCTAATGTTTTGTAAATACCAAAACAGCCATTGCGCACGCAGATGCGCTGATACTCATGGCGCAAACGTTTTGTAAATCAGCCCCTCTGTGTCAGACAGAGCACTCACTGACTAACTTATACAGAAAAAAAAAAGGGGGGGAAATGCACTGCCTACCACAGACAATGGGCACGTACAAAGGGCACCATCTTGTGGAAGGAATGTGGTCACAGAATACATTTAAAAAAAACAATCAACTGAAAAATTACCAGCCTTGAATACACTGATGTCTCTTTAGGCTAGGTTCACATCTAAGCAGGTGCGAGAAGGTGTGTAATTGCACATATTCCTGCACTGGCAGAGGAAAAACACACTACTGCTTAGGTAGATACGCGGAGGTACACTACAATGCGGGAAACCCTCAATCCACACTCGTTTCATACACTCCATTCAAATCGCACCCCGCTTGCAATCTGCGGTGGGTGTCAGTGTTATCTTAACGACACCCCAAACAAAGGTTGCAAAACACAGTTTGTTTGCCTGCACCGGATCGCATTCACAAAACGACCATGCAAACCGGTTGCAGTGCGGTTCCAAAATTGTGCATGCATGACTTTGGTTAGATTTGAGCCCATACAAAATGCCTGGTTTCACACTTGACTAGCGCAGTCAGATAACTTACTGCACCTAAACACCCATGTACACATCCCATATTACTTACAAATGAAATGCTGAAACCTGCTGGAATTAAAATGGCCTATTCGGCCTATTTATTTAACAAACAACCAAAATAAAACATATATAAAATATATATATATATATATACAGTATATATATGTAGCGGGGGTCCCAATTTAGGGGGCTGCTATATTAAATTTAGGGGTGATTCGAGTAGTAGTTGGCTCGGATCTTCCAATTTGCTGGACTCTGCTTTGCTGCTGTTTTCACCTGGCGTGCAGTTCCCCTTAGAAGTGTGGGTAGCGCTGTCACTTGTACTCGGGGTTGAACTACTGGTGATGGAGCGGCGATTGGGTGTCCTCTCTCGGCAGCCATGCAGTGGGCGTGGTCGACCCGCTGTGCATGCCGGGGGAGGGTACAAATCGGGCAGGGTGGACTTACTACCCCAGGGACCTGTACCCAGGGGAACCTACGGTCCTGGAGTCCAAGTTCAAGAGCGTGGCCATGGGGCCATGTGCGCCTCAGTCCCAGGCACCTTTAGTCCTGGGACTGCAACTTCAGCCCTGGGCCCAGCACCTTTAGCTGGAGCCCACTTTGGGGAGGAAGAATCTCAGGGTGCCGCCTTGCGAGGGGACACGCATCTGGAAGAGGAGGCTGGGGGAGGACCGTTCCGAAGGACTGGTGAGAGATCACAGTGAAGGAAGGGGCCCAGTAACTCTCTGGAGGGATGTCATCCATCTGAAAAGGGATCTAACAACGTAACCATTAGGAGGTTCGGGACACTATAGATTCTGTGGCAGGGGATCTCCGGATCGCATCTATTAACCACTTGTCCCCCGCCCACTGTCAATTGACGGCGGGCGGAGGATACTCTCGTTCTGGGAGGACGTCATATGACGTCCTCCCTTTAAAACGAGCTAGGAGGCGCGCGCTTGCTGCCAGCGGCGCGCGCGCCCGCCGCGTTCACAAGGCCCGGTGCGCGTGCCCGGCGGCCGCGATTGCCGCCGGGCACCCGCGATTGCCCGGGAAACGAGCAGGAAAGTGGATCTCTGTGTGTAAACACAGAGATCCACGTCCTGTGAGGGAGAGGGGACCGATGGTGTGTCCCTTGTACATAGGGACAACCATCGGTCACCTCCCCCAGTCAGTCCCCTCCCCCCACAGTAAGAACACATTGAGGGAACATATTTAACCCCTTCCCGCCCCCTAGTGGTTAACCCCTTCCCTGCCAATCACATTTATACAGTAATCAATGCATTTTTATAGCAGGGATCGCTGTATAAACGTGAATGGTCCCAAAAATGTGTCCAAAGTGTCCGATGTGTCCGCCGCAATATCGCAGTCACAATAAAAAAATCGCAGATCGCCGCCATTACTAATAAAAAAATTAAAATGCTATAAATCTATCTCCTATTTTGTACACGCTATAACTTTTGCGCAAACCAATCAATACGCGCTTATTGCGATTTTTTTTTTTACCAAAAATATGTAGAAGAATACGTATCGGCCTAAACTGAGAAATTTTATTTAAAAAAAAAAAAAGGGTATTTATTATAGCAAAAATTAAAAAATAGTGTTTTTTTTCCAAACTGGACGCTCTTCTTTTGTTTATAGCGCAAAAAATAAAAACCGCAGAGGTGATCAAATACCACCAAAAGAAAGCTCTATTTGTGGGAAAAAAAGGACGCAAATTTCGTTTGGGAGCCACGTCGCACGACCGCGCAATTGTCATTCAAAGTGTGCCAGCGCTGAAAGCTGAAAAATGGCTTGGGCAGGAAGGGGGTTTTCGTGCACAGTAGAGAAGTGGTTAAGGGAATCTGATTGACTGTTCGAGCTACATGCCGGCTGCTAGTGCCATTGGGTGACTATCCGGTTGAGCTATACCCATTTGGGATTGAGTGGCGAATTTGGCCTGGAGTGTCTGAATCTGATCTGCCCGTTCTAACACCTTTTCTCTCTTCTCAACTTTGTGGTTAATCATGCATAAGGAAAATAAACTCTACATTGAAGTTGCTGCTGGTGTGGACCTTGGATTTACTTGGGGGTATAGAGACTTGTCCTTTACATTCTAGGGGACGAGAACCAACTTTAAGGAGAACCTTGCTGCAAAACCCGTAAGTTACAAGTGTGCTTAACCTCTGCAAACCAGAGGGTACAGGCATGGTGGCATGGTGTGCCTTTTCCTCCTGTGAGTGAGCCAAAGACGGGAGTAAAAAGGTCGCCCATTTTTGAAAATTTGACCTGCGCCACAAGTAAGAGAAAGGAAGATTCAGGCCTGGCTGTATTTCCAGCTGCGTAGTTCGTGGGCGTGTCTCAAGTCTGGAAAAGCCTGCGAAGTGCGTGCAGCGAAGGAAGAAAAAGGGGAGGAGCCCCGCCAAGTGTGTGCTCCTCGTGGTGCGTTTGGCGCCAAAAGGGACATTATCTGTTGGACTATTGACGAAGCGACATGTCTGCTCTTTCATGGAAGCCTGCTTCACCGGGATCTTGTGCTCTTTTGCCCGGTTCAACCATGGCTGTGACCCCTATTGTTGCCTCCTTGACTGACACAGGAATCCGGCTGAAACCCAGAGGCCGCTTTGCCCTTTATGCATGCAGAGATGCTGAGGCCTTGGGCATGATCTGTGTGAAGTGTCAAGGACTGATTGTGCACCTTCGGCCTTTCAGGAGATGTACCCGCTGTGGGGAATTCCTGATCGAGTTGGAGCAGCCAACAGAGAAGCCAAAGGTTTACTGAGTGAATTGGATCTCAGGTGCTGTTACTCCCGAGGAGGAGGTGTGTGCCATAACCGCAATACCCACGCGCAGTCCCATGGAGGTGGCGGATGTAAAGACTGAGGCTCCGGCCGTTGAGGAGCTTGAGGCGGAGAACCCAGCAGATACTGCCTCGGTCGCAACGGAGCTCTCCCTTCCGCCTGCTAAAAGGAAGGTAGGACTCGTAAAGGCTTCCCGCAGCCGCAGTGGAGGCCCACCCCAGCGCCTGCCTGACCCGGATCGTCCAGCCGGAGGAGCTTCCGAACGATCCACGACAGGTGAAGGTTGAGGTAGGCCGGGGAAAGGAAAAAAGGTCAGTGTCCATTCTATTAGGGATGTCTGGGTGCCTGACCAAAAGGAACTTTTAAAAGCGGGTGATACTGTGTCCACGAGAGTTTGTCTGCCAGCGGAGATGTGGGACTCTTTGGACATAGACTCTTCCTCTGATTTGGGAGATGATGTGGAGATTGATGAACTGTTTGCAAGTAAGGGATGGGACAAAATTTCGCTAATTTCTCCCCGTAGTGTAAAGGGATCGCTCATGGACTCTGGGGAAACTGAACCCCGGGTGGAAACCCGTGTAGTTACTGGAGAAGTTGTTCCCGTGCCCACTTTATGTGCTCCAGTGTCTTCCGTGTCTGCTGTACCGGAGGCCTGTTCATCACTAAGGCCTCCTATGCCACAGTTGGAGCCTGTACGCCCTAGGAGATCTCCAAACGCCATCGTCCTGCCAGGAACTGGAGATCGGGCGACCATGCCGCCTTTGGCCCGACTGCAACGGCTTTTGAACCAAAAGGTTGCTGCGGACTATGGATGGGAGTACCCATACATCCCAAAGAATTTACTGTTCGAGATCGAAGCCTCTCGGGAACGATGGTACAGTGACTTTGTGTGGGATCATTTGGAGGTAAAGAAAGGCCATAGGTACTTTTCATGTTCGGCCGTAATGACTGGGAGATGCAAAGGTTGCCGAAAAGACTGGACTCTGGGTCGGCACATACATGCGGACAGGGTCGTGATCTGCAGTAAAGACAGAGACGATGTGATCTATTCCATAGAGACCTTGGATAAGGACTGGAAATCTCTGACTCTCCCTGATCCCAGTTTTTATCTCTGAAGTGGCACTTGTTTTTTTTTGTTATTACCGCTTCGGGGACAATGCCTTGAACTGCTGTGCTGACTCTATTCCCGGGGCTTTTTACTTTTTGAAGGACTGTTTTTTTTTGTGTTCCCTTCCTTTTTCAAAGAAAAAAAAACTTAGGGGTAGAGCTAGTCAGGGCCAAGCTGGAAGCCGCCGAGATCAACAAGGGATCTTTGTAGTGTGGTGCGTCAGTGTGCACTTAGGCTGAGAGAAATATGTGTATGCTGCCACTAGGTGGTAGTGGTCTGTAGAACTTTTATAAGCACTTACATAAGTATTGCTATTTAAAATACACTAGGCTTAGTGTGTGCCGTTAGATGAAGTGAATTATCTTTTCTAGGAGAGATGGTTCGATTCATGTACTGTACATACCGTAGTGACGGGATGTTTTTTTTTGTGATATGTGTTTCTTTCCCATGCAGGAGACCATCAAGCAACTTCACCGGAGATTGGGTGGGACTTAGTTGTGATAGGAGGGTGGGAGGGAATGTCATTTACTGTGTATTGTGAAAATGTTTCTGTCTTTCTCCTTTTTGCTGAAATTCACTGCTTTGATTCAGGCACTCTGGTAAATGTTTTTTTTTTGTACATAGTTCTGAAGGTAAGTTTGCGCCTGCTCAGGATTGAGTGTGCAAATTTGTCTCCAGACACTGGGGACAGTGTCTCTTTAAGAGAGGGGAGTGTGTAGCGGGGGTCTCAATTTAGGGGGCTGCTATATTAAATTTAGGGGTGATTCGAGTGGTAGTTGGCTCGGATCTTCCAATTTGTTGGACTCTGCTTTGCTGCTGTTTTCACCTGGCGTGCAGTTCCCCTTAGAAGTGTGGGTGGCGCTGTCACTTGTACTCGGGGTTGAACTACAGGTGATGGAGCGGTGATTGGGTGTCCTCTCTCGGCAGCCATGCAGTGGGCATGGTCGACCCGCTGTGCATGCCGGGGGAGGGTACAAAAGGGGCAGACGCCATTGGTCAGGGTGGACTTACTACCCCAGGGACCTGTACCCGGGGGAACCAAGTTCAAGAGCGTGGCCCTCCAGGCCATGGGGCCACGTGCGCCTCAGTCCCAGGCACCTTTAGTCCTGGGACTGCAACTTCAGCCCTGGGCCCAGCACCTTTAGCTGGAGCCCACTTCGGGGAGGAAGAATCCCAGGGTGCCGCCTTGTGAGGGGACCCGCATCTGGAAGAGGAGGCTGGGGGAGGACCGTTCCGAAGGACTGGTGAGAGATCACAGTGAAGGAAGGGGCCCAGTAACTCTCTGGAGGGATGTCATCCATCCGAAAATGGATCTAACAACGTAACCATTAGGAGGTTCGGGACACTATAGATTCTGTGGCAGGGGATCTCCCGATCACATCTATCAAGGGAATCTGATTGACTGTTCGAGCTACATGCCAGCTGCTAGTGCCATTGGGTGACTATCCGGGTGAGCTATACCCACTCGGGATCGAGTGGCGAAGAAGCCAGGAGTGTCTGAATCTGATCTGCCCTTTCTAACACCTTTCTCTCTTCTAAACTTTGTGGTTATTCATGCATAAGGAAAATAAACTCTACGTTGGAGTTGCTACTGGTGTGGACCTTGGAGTTGCTTGTGGGTATAGAGACTTGTCCTTTACATTCTAGGGGACGAGAACCAACTTTAAGGAGAACCTTGCTGCAAGACCCGTAAGCTACAAGTGTGCTTAACCTCTGCAAACCAGAGGGTAGGGGCATGGTGGCATGGTGTGCCTTTTCCTCCTGTGAGTGAGCCAAAGACGGGAGCGAAAAGGGCGCGTGTGCTACACATATATATATATATATATATATATATATATATATATTACACACATTAATTCAATATTTATATTCAATATTTAATAATTTAACATTTTTAAATCTAACACTTTTTAGGGTCTGTGATACCTTTTAGTTAGCATCTGGTCCCCAGCCGCTAGAATCGCCTTGAGGACCACTAACTGACCACAGACCCACCAACTTATCACCAGTGGTCCAGACTAACACCAGACCAACCGGGAGGACTCCATACCAAAAGATGGGTCCCACTGTTTCACATATACAGTACCTCCCGTTTTCCACCAAAATCAGGGACCCAACCGCCACCACGGCACAAGTGTGACACCTCACACTTGCGCCCGCAGCCACACAAGAAAGGCCCTGCCGATCCCTTCCTGTAAGCCCAGGGCCCAAAGATCAATCCCTACTGAGTTGAAATGAACCCCATCCCCTCTCAAATACCTCCAAGTATCCAGCTCCAACTCAAGGTGACGAACCACCACCTCACCGTGATGAACAATGAACTTGCCAACCTCCCTGTTGACTTTTATGCGGGCCTTATCCAGCCTCTCAATGGAACGAGCTTCCCTCCATGACGTGCAGGCCACAATATCTGACCACACCACAATCAGCTCAGGGAAAGAAGCCCTTAACCGAAGAAAGTCCCACTGGATGTCTTTTATCACCTGACGCATGGGGCGAATGCCCAGGTCATTGCCCCCTGCGTGAAGGACTAGAATGTCCGGAACCCGATCCAATCTAGCAAAACGGTGAACCATGGGAACAACTTTGTCCCACATCATACCTGAAACTCCTATCCACCTGATACGGCCCTCCTCCCTGGAAATACCAAGCTGTCTCCCCTTCGGCCGAACATCCGCCCGTTTAGCCGCCCAAAAAACAAGTCCCAGTATCCAAACACAGATAAAAAACGCATCCCCCAAACGCATCACAACAAAGATGGACGAACATACAACATTCAAGAACATACGTAGATTCCCATCTGCCAATCCTCTTAATCCTCTTAATTGAGTCTGCAGGTAAACCCCACCGAGCTGCCTCTGTAGCAGCCCCGATTCGAAATGAGTGCGCCGCATACTCACCTGGGACCAAACCCCTTTCCTTCAAGCACTTCCGGAAAACGCGATAAGCAAGTCCCATCGATATGGACGAATAATGCACCCTAGGGCACAGTAAAAGAAAGTGCTGCAATGTTGTCACCGGGCACATATGTAGACAATGTCCCCAAAACAATTCCAGCCGCACCCCCTTGCCTTGCTGATCAGTCTTGGAGCGCCGCACCAAAATCTGAACCGACTTGTCCGTGAATTGAACATCCTCTAGACCAGTGGTTCTCAACCTTTCTAGTGCCGTGACCCCTTGATAAAATTTCCCAAGTTGTGGGGTCCCCTAACAGTAAAATTTTCATAGTGTGGGTTGTCAGCACCCAAGGCAAGACAAGTAATTTGCGCCCCTAACCCACGGACATTTAGCGCTCCCTCAATCCCTTCCACTCGTACAGTATTAAAACCCCTTATGGTACATTTTAGAACGTACCACTCTCTTTGTTCTCCTTATTTTCCCTTTTATCTCCCTCTATCCTAATTTCTTCTTTTTTTTTTCCCATCCCTCTCTCAAGCCGTCTTTCTTGTTCTTTTATTCTTTCTCTCCCTTTTTCTTTGTTCCTCCCCCTCTTTTGCTCTCCCTTCAATGTATTTTCTTTTTATTTCTTCTCTTACTCCTTGGTGGTGGGGGGGGGTGGGGGGAATGGGATGAGTGGCAGTGCTGGTTGGGGGAATGGGATCAGTGGCAGTGCTGGTGGGTGGAATAGGATCAGTGGCAGTGCTGGTGGGTGGAATGGGATCAGTAGCAGTGCTGGTGGGGGGTGGGATCAGTAGCAGTGCTGGTGGGTGAATTAGGATGAGTGGCAGTGCTGGTGGGTGGATTAGGATGAGTGGCAATGCTGGTGGGTGGATTAGGATGAGTGGCAGTGCTGGTGGGTGGAATGGGATCAGTGGCAGTGCTGGTGGGTGGAATGGGATCAGTGGCAGTGCTGGTGGGGGTTGGGATGAGTGGCAGTGCTGGTGGGGGGAATGGGATCAGTGGCAGTGCTGGTGGGTGGAATGGGATCAGTGGCAGTGCTGGTGGGGGGTGGGATGAATGGCAGTGCTGGTGGGTGGAATGGGATCAGTGGCAGTGCTGGTGGGGGGTGGGATGAGTGGCAGTGCTGGTGGGTGGAATGGGATCAGTGGCAGTGCTGGTGAGTGGAATGGGATCAGTGGTAGTGCTGGTGGGGGGTGGGATCAGTGGCAGTGCTGGTGGGGGGTGGGATCAGTGGTAGTGCTGCGGGGCTATCTGATCAGCCAAATTCGGTGCTCTTGATCAAGGTCATCTGCTGATCTGAGAACTGTAGTGGGGACTTTTAATGGCAACTATAATCACAA
Source organism: Rana muscosa (assembly GCA_029206835.1). Lineage (NCBI taxonomy): Eukaryota > Metazoa > Chordata > Amphibia > Anura > Ranidae > Rana > Rana muscosa. Next base: position 272,372,048 of record CM055120.1, on the reverse strand, counting down.
GTAGTGTTACTTACTGTGTCTCCAGCTCTGTGGTTTCTCGTTGCAGTGACACCTATGCCGAAATCAGGAGATAGGGTCTTCTCCAGCCCCTCCCACTTCACATTCCTCACCAATCAGCTGACCTCTAGTCTCTGCCCCCCAGCCATGCCGTGAACTGAATGGGTGCCTGCAAAGAGGCTGAGTGGGCAGCCACAGGCTCCAGGGACAGCCCTGCTGGGCGACCGCGAAAAGGCTGGGAGAGCGGTGTAGGCTTCAGGAACAGACCAGGATTCGGTGAACCCTGGCAAATCATAATTCGTCCCCCGAGGGGGTCCCGACCCCCAGGTTGAGAAACACTGCTCTAGACGCAAGCCACCCACCACCCACTTGGATGGCCAAACGAACTCACCAATTCTAAAAGCCCCAAAGAAAGCCAACACGAAAGCAGCCTTGAAAAGGACCTTCTCATACTGGGACCCACACACCTTTCCCAAGCTCGACAGAACCGTATCCAGGACCTTAAATGACACCGGACGCCTGGAATCTCTCATAGAACTACCCAACCTATATCCCCTTAACGCCCGGCGGACTACGAAAGATTTTGTGAAACCTCTCTTGCCTGCCAACTGAAATAAAAATGCTAAGGCCGCCATCTTTTTTTCCCCATCGCAGAGCCCGAGACCCCTTTTACATAATTATTACAGACAAAAGCACAATACCAACCCTTGTAACTCTTCGGGGTCATCCGACCCGCCTACCTCCTCCATGTGCCAGCGCTGAGCGACTGCCTAATCAATCCTGCGGCGACTCCAGAGCAATGTTACATAAGCTCGGCGGGCAGGGGTCCCCTTCCTATTCTGCTTCTGGTGCCAGCCTGCAAAACTCGTCCCACTGGAAATGAGACAAAGCATCCGCTAATTTGTTATCGACCCCAGGGATGTGAACCACATATATGAAAGCATTTATCCGCAAACAGCGCAGAACCAGATATCTCAACAAGCTAACCATTGGGGGGAAGACGCCAATATAGAGTTAATAGCCGCCACCACCCCCATGTTGTCACAGTTAAAGCGTACCTTTTTGTTCCTGAGAGTCTCACCCCACAGCTCCACTGCCAATACAATCGGAAACAATTCCAACAGCACTAAATTACGTAGGAACCCCTCTGTTTTCCACACCTCTGGCCAATGGCCAGCGCTCCACCGACCCTGACAGAAAGCACCATACCCCAACGACCCAGCCGCATCCATGAACAGCACCTGGTTGCTGACCGGTCCCGACTGCCACACCGATCGACCATTGAAGGCTTCCAAAAACGAGTCCCAGATCCTCAAATCCTCCTGCAGCTCCCTGGTTAGCCTAACAAAGTGATTAGGCACCCACACCCCAGCTGTGGCCGCTGCCAGTCGCCTGCAGAAAATGCGCCCCATGGAAATTATCCTACATGTAAAATTTAGTTTTCCCAACAACGACTGCAAATCCCTCAAACGAATCTTGCGCAGCTTGCTCGCCCTACTCACCTCACTCCTCAATGCCACCAACTTGTCGACCGGCAACCTACATTCCATTGCCATGGAATCAATCGTTATTCCCAGGAAGACCAACTCCGTGGCTGGGCCCTCCGTTTTGTCCACTGCCAGGGGAATCCTGAATCGCTCAGCCATGTACTGCTCCGTCCCCAGCAACACCCCACAGCAGAGGGACTCAGGGGGACCAATGCATAAAAAGTCGTCCAGATAATGGATGACCGAGTTTGCCCCCGCGACCTCCCTAACTGCCCATTCGAAGAAGGAACTGAAAGCCTCAACAGGGCGCAGGAAACCGAACAACCCCTTAGGCAGGCAACGATCTATGAAGTAAGATCCCTGCCAACAACAACCCAACAAGTGCAGGCTTTGGGGATGGCCCGGCAGCAGTCTGAAGGCCGATTCCACGTCGGTCTTGGCCATGAGCGCCCCTTTACTTTCTAACCCATGAGACAGCTGCATTAAACGATGTATAGGTAACCGCACAAATTTGCGGGTCAATGCCATCGTTCACCGAGCCACCCTTGGGGTAAGACAGATGATGAATCATCCTAAACTGCCCCGGCTCCTTTTTAGGAACCACCCCCAATGGGGAAACCATCAACCCGCCCAACGGTGGAGCCCGAAACGGGCCGGTCATCCGGCCCAGCGCCACTTCCTTGTTGATAATGGACGTTTTTCCCCAATGGGGCTTTGGACAGCAATATAAATGGGATTGAAAAATTGTATGTCGAATAAAAGTATAAAACATATTTATTTGAAAATTGTCAAAAGACACAATTAGGTTACAATGAATAAAACACGTAAAACGATCTGGCCAGATAAATTCTTGTATATTCCAATATTACCATACATGCAAAATGTGAAACAAGATCACATAACAAATGTATGTGGGTGTAAATTCCCGACACGTTTCGACCATTCGGTGGTCATCTTCAGGGGGATCATTGACTCTAAGAGACATATAAAATAACTTCAAATATTAGAAAAATATATAATCATACATCACAGTACAAGTATGGTATGGCGATATGGTTACCGCTTAAAAATGGAGTAGACAGTTGCATGGCCAGGAATGTCAGGAAACCGTGGAGCAATCCGGAGGGTCATGTAGGTGACGCCTGCCAGAAGGCAGGAGAGGACAGGAGAAACTACACCACCCCTTGATGGAGCGCCACTTCCTTGTTCAGCTTGGCTGACACCACCCCTTGATGGAGCAGCGCTGACCGTAAATTACCGGATACAGGAGGCACCTCCTGCACCGTGCTTGGAATCTTAAAACCCTCCCAGGACCCCGCTTCCAATAGGCACGCCGCCTCCCTATCCGGATACTTACTTAGAAAAGGCAGAATCCTTTCCAGCTTCACCGAGTCATCCCTTTTTCCAGCGGCATCTCCCGTCTGCCCAACAGCGCGTGAGGGTGTGGGCACCTCCGCACCCCGAGCATTCGTGTTTGTAGCGGCATGAAGTGCCGAACCGACACGTACCCTCTTTGAACTGCCAGCAAACACCTTTCTTTCTAAGGGCCGGCGATCCTGTGGAGGAAGCGCCGCTGCCCCCCCCCTGGAAAAAACTGGCTAGTAGCCCTGGACGAAGTCATCAACTTCATCCACAGACTAATGTCCTTGTGATCCCACCTAATGGATGGTCAAATGGCCTTCCTCTGTCGAAATTGCTCGTCATACCGAAGCCAGGCAAGACCCCCATATACCCTATGAGCTTCACTAATGGCCTCCAGGTAACAAAATAAAGCCGAACAGTTCTCGGGGGCCTTTTCCCCCAATTACGAGCGCAATTGCGAGCGCAAATATCACAAATATCACAAATGGCACAGTGACAAAGTTTGATGGGCACAGTGGCAGCATTTGATGGCACAGTAACAGCGTTTGATGGGCACAGTGGCAGCATTTGATGGCACACTGGCAGAATTTGATGGGCACACTGGCAGCATTTTGATGGGCACACTGACGGCATTTGATGGCACAGTGGCAGAGTTTGATGGGCACAGTGGCAGCATTTGATGGGCACAGTGGTGGCATTTGATGGGCACAGTGGTGGCATTTGATGGGCACAGTGGTGGCATTTGATAGGCACAGTGGTGGCATTTGATAGGCACAGTGGCGGCATTTGATGGGCACAGTGGCGGCATTTGATGGGCACAGTGGCAGCATTTGATGGCACAGTGGATGCAATTGATGTTTTTTTTTTCAGAATTTTTCAGTTTGCTTGCGCCCCCCTAAAAATTTGGAGCACCAGCCGCCACTGGTTTATATGTGTGTGCATATGTGCATTTATATACAGTATATGCATGTGTGTATGTATATATACAGTATATGTGTGTTTATATATGTGTATATGTGTGTGTTTTCATGTATGTATGCACATTTTATGTATGCGCTTTTAATCCTGACCCCCTATTTGTGTACAATCAGAACCTATTTTTTTTATTTATTTTTTGCTTGTTCATAGTACCAGCAAAAAAATGCTGTTCCTCCGAAAAGCGATCCATGCTCAGATCGCTTTTCAGAGGCATTTGACATCCAGTAAAGAGGCAATATGTTGCCTACTGACCGCCTGTTTGAACCCCTTAAATGCATCATCACTATGCTGCAACTGCATGCAATGGACACAGTTGCAGAGTGGTTGCAGTGCATCCCCATTCCCCTAGGGATATACTTCAAGGGTTCCCTGACTGGAAAAAGACTGAGAAACACCAACATAGAGGAATCGATCCCTCCATTTTCCTCCTGCAGACGCTGAATGCCTGCGGGAGGGAGAGGAGGAGAAGCCGGGGGAAATGGAGAAATCTGTTCCTTTATATGCTGCCTGGCCACCCACTTGTGACCATGCCCTGTTGTTCCGCCACCGGGCTCGGAGAAAAGAGCCCTGTCCTGGGGTCAGGGAGGCCCTTCATGGTTTCTTGCATCGGGGCCCTGAAGGTTCTAGTTACGCCACTGCCACTATGGATAGTTGTCGTGTGTACAAACACAGCTGTCTCGGTTTAAGGGCAGAGAAACAAACCAGCTTGGAGGGACCATCCGGATGACATAGAGCCCAGCCAAAATGTGATGCATACAGGATTTCGGATAAGTAAATTCAAATAATGTAGCTCTTGAAGAGATACAGTATGTCAATAATAAGACAGGAGCATGCTGAGGAGGAACTCAAAAAGCCCATCAAAGCTTGCAGGGAGAACCCAATTGGGGCAAGGGCTACCGCAAAACTCTGCAAAGTAAAAAAAATATATATATATGTATGTGGTTTAGATGAATATCCGCTAATATAAATAGCATAGCATCTAATACAAATCGGTGCATGGACACCGACTCAGATAGATCCAAGAAAGTGGCTATATATTTTTATTTACCTTGAGGACAAAAGCACAGCAGACATCCAGATCCTGGCTATGCAGCAGTGTGATTAAATTTAACTGGCCTTTATATATGGCCACAAGTGTATGAGTAGCCAATCATAACCTGGCTAAAGATTCGCGCCAGGAAGCTGAGAGGGATAATGGGCGGGATCCAGGATTGTGTCAGCCGCGTTCAGCCCATCAGGGTAAAGAGAAGAAGAGAGAGAGGAGCCCTCGCAGGGAAGGGACGCCCTCAATCACAGCGGCGTCCGGCATCATCGCGGCAAGCGCGGTGACGTCGACTAGATCGCTAGCACAGAAGAAAAGGGCGGAAGTACGTGAGAGGTGGAATCTTTAAAGGCGCATGCGCAGATGGCCAAAGAAACCTGAAACTTAGAACCCACAGCCGAATAGACACAGACGGCTGGAAAACCAAGGATACTCAGTTAATGCCCAAATTGAGACAAGATAATTACAGGAAAATTTATAGATAAGGCGTCAAAACATTTAAAAAGAAAACAAATCAAACGTCAAATGGCCCATTGCTCTAAAGAGAGCAATAATCCACGGGCCGCAAAACTGCGCCCGGGATTAGTTTGTGCTGGGAAGTGTCAATGGGCCAGAAGAGTTAGGCCGCGTACACACAACCGGTTTTCTCTGCAAAAAACGACAAGAAAACTGCCGGGAGAGTTTTCTTGCCGAGAAAACCATCTGTGGGTTTCAGTTTTCTCGTCGAGAAAACTGCCCAGATTCCCCGACGAGAAAAAAAAACGACCTGCGGTCTTTTTTCTCGTCGAGAATCTCGTCGGCCTGTTTCTCGACGAGAAACCCGAGCGTGTGTACACTTAGGCCGCGTACACACGACCGGTTTTCTCGGCAAAAAACGACAAGAAAACTGCCGGGAAAGTTTTCTTGCCAAGAAAACCGTCTGTGTGTACGTGGGTTTCAGTTTTCTCGTCGAGAAAACTGCCCAGACTCCCCGACGAGAAAAAAGACGACCTGCGGTCTTTTTTCTCGTCGAGAATCCCGTCGGCCTGTTTCTCGACGAGAAACCCGAGCGTGTGTACACTTACCTGTCGCCGTGGAAACCCGCGCATGCTCAAAATTACTTTGACGCATGCGCGGTAGCTTTCTAGGCATAGGCATAGGGTGTAGCAAGATGGCGGCGACGGCATTGAATGTGATGAGCGCACGATCGTCGTAGTCGATGACGTCACCGCGTGCGTGCCATTCAAAAGAACGGCGGTTCTTTTGAATCGTACGTGTGTACACTCGGCCGGGACAAGATTCTTGTCAAGATTCTCATCAGGAAAAACAACGGGTTTTTCCTGACAAGAATCTCGGCCGTGTGTACGAGGCTTAAGTCCAAAAGAAAAAGCCCCTATAACCTTAAAAGCCATTAGATTTATATAAGGACAATCATATAGTTAAAAAGATTATAATAACTTAATATTGAGCATCAAAATATTGTCTGAGAGGCAATCATCAGGTGGATCCAACCTTACATCTGGCTTAAATCTCATCTGTCCACACGAGATCTATAAAGAGGCAACATAGTACAAAAATTAGAAAATACCACCAAGGCAAAATACAGTATATGGTAATATAATATAGTTGCTGAGATACATATGTCCTATTGAGCTAACAATCAACTAGTACAGACAGAATAAAAAAAAAAGTTAATTAAAGAAAAAATTCAAGAAAAAATTCAGAAGTTTTATAAGGGGAAGAGAAGGATGGGAAGAAAAAACGCAGATCGGTGCTATACAAGATATGAGAGGTAAGATTAGTATGTTCCGATGATGTAGATACGAGATTATTAATCTCGTAACTGGTATTTTTAAGAAAATTGGCTACCCCCTGGTTGGAGCTTGGGGCTGGATATAGAGAGGATGACTTTTTGAGAGAGGTTTTTGTGGCAGTGGTAGCCGTTTGAGCCGTGTCGGTGTTGGCTAGAAGTGATTCAAGGTCCAAAGTATCGATGAGATCTCTAGGTTAATTTTCATCAGTAAAGATTTAAGGTTTTTTATAGCCTGTCGTTCACTGTAAGTGTGAAACTCCCGTGTATCTGGGTCACTTTTCTCATATATGCTTTTAAGAAGTAATTTTCGAGCATAAAGGTGGAGATCCTTAATAATCTCAAACTTATCAGTCGGCTTATTGGGGCAAAAAGTTAGCCCTTTGGATAGAACAGAGATTTCATCAGTAGTGAGGACATGTGCAGATAGATTAATAATGGTGAGATCAGAGGCCAAGTGGGAATTTGATTGTGGGGGACTGATAAGTTTCCTGAGTTCTTGTTGAACATCATGGGAACTTTAGGGGTAACAAAAGTGCTAGTGCTGGTGCCTTCCAGTGATTCAGGTACAGAGCCAGAGGGAAACTTATCAGTCCCCCACAATCAAATTCCCACTTAGCCTCTTATCTCACCATTATTAATCTATCGGGACATGTCCTCACTACCGATGAAATCTCGGTTCTATCCAAAGGGCTAACTTTTTGCCCCAATAAGCCGACTGACAAGTTTGAGATTATTAAGGATCTCCACCTTTATGCTTGAAAAATACTTCTTAAAAGTATATATGAGAAAAGTGACCCAGATGCACGGGAGTTTCACACTTACAGTGAACGACAGGCTATAAAAAACCTTAAATCTTTACTTGATGACAATGGCATGTCATTCAAGTTCATAGTGGTGTTATTCCAAAAATTGAGGTGGTGGTTCTCGACAGGGTCCACCGCAGCACCCGAGGGGGTGATTTTAATAAATACCTCCTTCAGAAGGAGCTGAGGTGGATCTCGACCTTGAACGCCACCTCACCTCCAGGCCTCAATCAAGCCATTAATTTTAAGCCATTTTTACCTGGCTTCTCCTCTGGCAAATTTGACAAGGATCTCCTGAATTGATGCCATATCTTGTTTAGCACCGATCTGCGTTTTTTCTTCTCCTCCCTTCCCGTCCTTCTCTTCCCCTTATAAAACTTCTGAATTTTTTCTTTAATTTTTTCTTTAATTAACTTTTTATTTTTATTCTGTCTGTATTAGTTGATTGTTAGCTCAATAGGACATATGTATCTCAGCAACTATATTATATTACCATATACTGTATTTTGCCTTGGTGGTATTTTCTCATTTTTGTACTATGTTGCTTCTTTATAGATCTCGTGTGGACAGATGAGAGTTAAGCCAGATGTAAGGTTGGATCCACCTGATGATTGCCTCTCAGCCAATATTTTGATGCTCAATATTAAGTTATTATAATCTTTTTAACTATGTGATTGTCCTTATATAAATCTAATGGCTTTTCAGGTTATAGGGGCTAACTCTTTTAGTGGACTAACTCTTCTGGCCCATTGACACTTCTGGCCCATGGACTAACTCTTTTGGACTAACTCTTCTGGCCCATTGACACTCCCCAGCACAAACTAATCCTGGGCGCAGTTTTGCGGCCCGTGGATTATTGCTCTCTTTAGAGCAATGGGCCATTTGACGTTTGACTTGTTTTCTTTTTACGCTAAAATGTTTTGACGCCTTATCTATAAATTTTCCTGTAATTATCTTGTCTCAATTTGGACATTAACTGAGTATCCTTGGTTTTCCAGCCGTCTGTGTCTTTTCGGCTGTGGATTGTACGTTTCAGGTTTCTTTGGCCATCTGCGCTATGTTTTTGCGCATGCGCCTTTAAAGATTCCCCCTCTCACGTACTTCCGCACTTTTCTTGGGTGCTGGCGATCTAGTCGACGTCTGACATCACCGCGCTTGCCGCGATGACGCCGGACGACGCTGTGATCGAGGGCGTCCCTTCCCTGCAAGGGCTCCTCTCTCTTTTCTTCTCTTTACCCTGATGGGCTGAACGCGGCTTGCACAATCCTGGATTCCGCCCCTTATCCCTCTCAGCTTCCTGGCGCGAATCTTCAGCCAGGTTATGATTGGCTACTCATACACTTGTGGCCATATATAAAGGAAAGTTAAATTTAATCACACTGGTGCATAGCCAAGATCTGGATGTCTGCCGTGCTTGTGTCCTCAAGGTAAATAAAAATATATAGCCACTTTCTTGGATCTATCTGAGTCATTTTCCATGCACGATTTGTATTAGATGCTATGCTATTTATATTAGCGGATATTCATCTAAACCACATACATACAGTATATATATATTTTTTTTACTTTGCAGAGTTTTGCGGTAGCCCTTGCTCCAATTGGGTTCTCCCTGCGAGCTTTGATGGGCTTTTTGAGTTCCTCCTCAGCAAGCCCCTGTCTTATTATTGACGTACTGTATCTCTTCAAGAGCTGCATTTGAATTTACTTATCTGAAATCCTGTATGCATCACATTTTGGCTGGGCTCTATGTCATCCGGATGGTCCCTCCAAGCTGGTTTGTTTCTCTGCCCTTGAACCGAGACAGCTGTGTTTGTACACACGACAACTATCCATAGTGGGATGTAAGTATGTATCTACATGCTTATACACAGTGCTAAATGCAGACATATTTATATATGTAAAATGTCTGCCCCTGAGCTTCCAACACACTGCATTTTAGATTTTGTATATTTAGTTTTTTTCTTTTTCTATTTATATGTTTTGATACCTATGTGTGTTTAAATCATTCATGTATAGGAGATGTTTAAAGGAGAGAATATGCAACGGAAGTATATCACAATACATTGTCGCTACATATTGCCTTTTTATCCTTTTAGAAATACTACTGTCTGTACACCAATACATTAACCCTGAAGAAGGAAATTTAATGGAGGCTGTTATGAATACAGCTACCAGTATCCCAAACATGTCGGTTTTCTCTCGCTCATACATGTATTGACCTACCTGTCATAACTACAGGGCGATTGTATGTATTTGGTTCAACAGAATTGCATACCAGTTCTTTGTTTTAAACGTATTGTTTAGCTTAACTATGTATAATCTTGTACAATAAACATATTTTGTTACTTTTTTACAATTATTGTTGGCAATCCACATTATTTTCCAGTCCGCACAATCCCAGGGGCACCTTTCTCTTAAAATTTCTCAATTTATTCGGGATGTGACTGGAAACAGTGGAATTTGTCCACTATCCACTGCTTCATTCCAAAAAAACGTATTAGGTAAGATAAGGAAGGATATCCACTTATGGTGGAGTGTCCCTAGCGACATCTTAACAGGGAGGGTCTGGAAGCAGATAGGACCCCCTGGGAGAACAGTGCCATCAATCGACAAGACCACCAATGGTGTGGTGAGGGGCAAAAGGGTAAGTCTCATGGACGATGCGATTTCCCAGTCCATGAAATTGCCAGCTGCTCCGGAATCCAGATATGCCGAGACCCAATAAGAAGAAGCACCAACTTGAAGGAACACAGAAAGAAGAAGACGAGAAGGTAAAGGTGATATTTTTGGGTCCAATCCTCCACCTTCCAGATGTATTGGACCCAAGCGTTTTTCCGGGCGAAGAAGGCAAGTGTCACGAAAATGACCTTTGCCCCCACAGTAGAGACACAGGCCCAGAGTTCTGCGCTTAGCACGTTCCTCGGGGGATAGCCTGGTCTGACCCAGCTGCATGGGTTCCTCAGCTGGCAGGAGATGCTCCACGGGTCGAAGAGAAGGGAGCTCAGGCTGACTAAAGACCAAGAAGTGCCGGCGTCGCTTTTCTAGGGTCCTTTCCTGAAAACGAATATCGATCTGGTTACACAAGGAGATAACTTCGTCCAGATCAGTGGGGATGGTTCTTCCTGTTAATTCATCCTTCACTCTATCAGAAAGGCCATGCAAAAAATCTGCAACTAAGGTTTCATTGTTCCAGCTCAACTCAGCCATCAGTATGCGGAAATGAAGAGCATACTGTCCCACAGAAGTAGACTCTTGGCGAAGACATAAAAGGGCACTGGCCACTGAAGAGACACGAGCCGGTTCTTCGAAGATATTTTGAAAAAGTTTCAAGAAGTCAGACAGGCTAGAAACCACAGGATCATTCAGTTCCCACAGAGGGGCTGCCCAGGCTAAAGCTTCACCGGAGAGGAGGAAGATGATATAGGCTACCTTTGCCCGATCAGACAGAAAGTTTTGAGGCTGGAGCTCAAAATGAATAATGCATTGGCTGAGGAACTCCCTGCAGGCCTTGGAGTCCCCAGAGAAATGGGACAGAGCTGGCAGTTGTAGTGAATGTGTGGCTGTGACTGCGACTGGAATAGGTGCAGTCGCTGATTGTGCTTGAGGTTGCTGACTCGGGGTTCCCAAGGAGACCTGAAGCTGCTCGAAGTGGGAAGCCAGATCCTGGAGGAATCACATCACCTGAGTCTGATTCGATTCCTGGGTCTCAAGTCTGCGGACTATGCCCTGTAACGGATCATCTATGGAAAGCGGCACGTCAGCCGGGTCCATGGCTGATCAAACTGTCAGGTCACCTAAAGCCAGGTGACAGATGAACACCGTTGGGGTCAGGAGTGCACCGCTAAGGTAGTGAACCCTATGGCTGACTGCTGCGGATGGAACTCTGGGTGGTTAAGGAAGGCAGGTCCACTACAGCACTAACAGGGATCCCACAGGGAGCTAGAGCCTAAGATTCCCTCAGGGCGCGGAGTCTAAGATCCAGCAGGTGTTCACCAGAGCCTCTAGTGGCGAGGATGGACTGGGCTGCTACTGGATCCAGGTCGCGGCCCCCAGAGTCCCTCAGCTCACGCTCATAGTGGGCTATAGAGGATAGAGGTGATGCAGCAGCTCAGGATACAAGAGATAGTGAGGGGCTAAGCCAAAGGTCGGGGTGTGTAGCAGACAAGGTTAAACAAAGGACCCACCAAAGGTCAAGGTCACAAGCAGACAGGGATAGTCGAGAACAAGCCAAGATCGGTAAAACAGAGCCAGACGTAGCACACAGCAAGCAGGAACCCAAACACACAATAGCTTAAACAAACAACGTTGATCAGCACGGCTGGCTTGCAGTGCACAGGTTATTGTGTTCCCTGATAGGGCCTGGGGTAATGGTGGTGGTAATTTGATGGGGGCAATTTGATGGTGGCAGTGTGATGGAAGAAATTTTATGGGGCAATTTTGATGGGGCAGCTCCTGCAAAAGGTAAGTACTTTTTAAAAGATGCTAATTGTAAATGATATCCCTTGTTTCTGTGCAGATATATACACATACATACAAAACAAGTACAAGAAAAGAGTACCCCAAGAGGTCCAACTCGTTTCGGGACAGAAACGAGTTGGACCTCTTGGGGTCCAACTCTTTGGGTTTCCCTTCATCAGGGGAACTTATCACAGAGGAATCACAATGTTCTAAAAAAGATCAGCAAATCAGTCAGAAACATACACTAGGGCAGTGGTGGCGAACCTTTTTGAGCCCGAGTGCCCAAATCGCGACGCAAAACCAACTTATTTCTTTCAAAGTGCCAACACAGAATTAAACCTACAGCGGTTCTGTACAGAGGATGGGACTGATCACCCCTCTCTGAATGAGCCCTAAGAGGCCAAAAACGTAAGATTCTGCCAGATTCGCTCAGAATGCAGGGTTCAGGAATGCACTGTGCAACATACACTGACCTACCTGACACATGCACTCACCTACCTGACACATGTACTCACCTACCTAACACATGTACTCACCTACCTGACCATTACACTGACCTACCTGACACATGTACTCACCTACCTGACACATGTACTCACCTACCTGACACATGTACTCACCTACCTGACACATGTACTCACCTACCTGACACATGTACTCACCTACCTGACACATGCACTCACCTACCTGACACATGCACTCACCTACCTGACCATTACATTTACCTACCTGACACATGCACTCACCTACCTGACACATGCACTCACCTAACTGACACATGCAATGACACCAATAATGAGGCACAATGTTTCCCAATGACACCAATAATGAGGCACAATGACACCAATGAGGGGGGGGGGGAAATGTTTCCCAATGACACTAATAATGAGGCAAAATAACAGCAATGATGGGGCACAAGGTTTCCATATGACACCTATAATGAGGCACAATGACACCAATGAGGGGGGCAAAATGTTTCCCAATGATGCTAATAATGAGGCCAAATAACAGCAATGATAGGGCACAAGGTTTCCAAATGACACCTATAATGAGGCACAATGACACCAATGAGGGGGGTAAAATGTTTCCCCAATGACACCTATAATTAGGCCAAATAACAGCAATAATGGGGGGTAAATTTTTTCCCAATGACACCTATAATGAGGCACATGAAAACCAATGAGGGGGGGTAATATGTTTCCCAATGACACCTATAATTAGGCCAAATAACAGCAATGATGGGGGTAAATTTTTTCCCAATGACATCTATAATGAGGCACATGAACACCAATGAGGGGGGTAATATGTTTCCCAATGACACCTATAATTAGGCCAAATAACAGCAATGATGGGGGGTAAAAAATTTCCCAATGACACCACCAACATGATTAGGCCGAATAACAGTAAGGATGGGGCAGAATTTTTCCAAATAACACAATGACACCAATGAGGGGGTAATGTTTCCCAATGACATCACCAACATGATTAGGCCGAATAACAGCAATGATTGGGGGGGAGGAAATGTGCCAATGACACCAATGGGGGGGGGGGAATGTGCCCCAATAATGAGGGCTTTTTTTTTACAGTGTATTTTTTTTCTCTCACCTTCCGAGTCCTGCAGCTCATTCCCGCACGCCTTCTCCTCATGCTCTCTCCGCGTGTTCTCCCAGTCACGCTGAGGACGTCAGCGCTGATTTGTTTCGGCGGTGTGGATGAGACAGTTTCTTTCATTGGACAAGCTGCAAGCACGTCACCTCCGGGCGCTCATTCGATGTCACGCCCACTCGGACACGTCACTGCTAGCCCAGAGAACTGTGGGAAATGTAGTTCCTGGGCGCGGTGTGAAGATTTTAATAAAATTTAATGTGTGCAATTCTTGAGTGTCACGGCGTGCCCTCAGAAACGGTTTGGCGTGCCGGGAGCGGCACGCATGCCACGCGTTCGCCATCACTGCACTAGGGAATACATTATGAGACCTTACATAATTTTTAATAATGGGAAAATGTTTGGCATATATAGCATAACATACCGAGAACCACAGTCATCAGTATAATCCACCGTTTAGTCAATGGCGGCAGCCATGTCACGGCAAAACACCCCATGTCCCACCCGGACAATGATGAAAATAAAGAATGGGCCCCCACTGTTCCACACAAAATCTCCCGTATGTAGCACAGCAGATGGATATGTTCCAATGTTGAAACCCACACTCCTCCTCGTTCATCCCCACTGTGGATGATCTAATTGAGAAAGAAGGAAGGAAAGATGGTTGGAATAGAAACATGAATATATTTTTAGAGTAAACTGAATATCCTCCTGTGTACCCAAAAGTGACGAGCATAGAGTCAAACAAGGGTTACAGAGGAGAGAAGAGAGAAATGGTAGTTTCCTAGGAGTCTACCAGAGTCAGAAACAGCCCTGCAGCATTTCAATAAATCTTGGCTTACCTTGTGGATAGTGGGTGCTCGTTTGAACGTCATCTGGCTGCAGCGGCGCATCGTCCATTGCCGGCGCCGGCCTTTTATGTGCATCTCTGACCAACGTGTGACGTCATAACGTCACACGTGTCTCATACGTACGTGCGCGTCATCCGTATTGGGATGTACTGCGCATGTGTAGATACACATAAAAGGTGCCGGCCCTTCATGTGTATCTCTGAGTGACGCGTGACGTCATTACGTCACACGTGTGTCACATACGTACGTGCGCATCATCCGTATAGGGATGTACTGCGCATGTGTAGACTACCGCTGCGGAATGGCCACCCCTAGCAGTCCACACAGCATACGAGCCAAACAAGGCACAGACACATTGCGGCACCTGGGGAGACCCTGGATGGCAATTGCATGGCACCCACCTCATGAAATCATGGGGAGAGTGCCATGCAACGGCCACCCACCGACGCATGAGAGGCGTTCCATGTCGGAAGTGTGGCCCCGGACGCCTGATATCACCACCCCCAACTGGGCCGCAATAAGGCCGCCTGCAAAGCGGGAGGCCCACATGCGCCGGGCGGGACAAAAGGGGGGTCCAAAGAGGGGGTGCACAGACCATGCATAGTCGCCGCAACTCACCAAATGGTGGTCCCCCTAACTAGATAGGGGGTTAGAAAGGAAAGTTACAATGTGTTGCATGGTTGAGCCAGAGGGAATTGTACAGCAACATCTTAAGCAAAAGGATAAAAATGTAAAACAAGACAGAGTTCTATACAGACGTATAAACATAGCCCCTATGAAATAGTACATCAACATTTATCATGAGCAGGAAAACGCACCATTGGTAGTAATAGAAACGAGAGTCTGCCAATAGGGGAAAGTAGCGAGGAGCAAGTATGAACCTCATTCCTTCTCACAGCCCCCCCGAGGCAAAACCCTCAAGAAAAGGTCGATATACTCATCTGTTCGTTAAGTCCCAGGGGTGAAGTCGCCCCAAGATCCGCAATCCAGCGTACTTCCCGCTTAAGCAGGATCTTGGTCTAGTCTCCACCCCTGGGACTTGGATAAATCCTGTCTAGAATCAGAAACTGCATTCTAGGAAATCTACTCTGATGATGTTCAATGACATGTCTACCCAAAGGGAGATTAGGATTAGCCAGTTTCATACATGTCACGTGTCTAGATGCTCTTTTGTAAAATTTTAATTTAGTCTTGCCGACATAGAAACAATTACATTGACACGTCAGGAGGTAGATTACCCCCTCAGTTTTGCAATTAGAGTAGTGTTGCGGTTTGTGTATCCATCCATTAGACAGTATGATGTTCTGCTGGATGTTCATGTATTGACAACTAGAACAGCCACCACATTTAAAGGTACCCATTCTCATGCAGGGATAATTTTTGTATTCTCCCACAAATTCACTTTGGACTAGTTAGTCCTTTAGTGACATTGCTCGTCGATAAGTGATTCCTGGGGTTTGTGGTATCTGTATGCTAAGAGAGGGGTCTATGCTTAGAAGATGCCAAAACTTTTCAATGATTTTCCTAATGGGTTTGTGTTGTTTGTTATATTTTGTAATAATACTGATAACATGAGAGTCGTCCACCTTCTTTTTACTGAATAGTAAGTCCTGCCTCGCCTAATTATTGGCATGATTAAATGCCTTTTTCAGGCAAGTATGAGAGTAACCTCTCATGGAGGAGTCTCCCCTTTAGTGCATTAGCCTCTTCAATAAATGTTTATTTAAATGGTTACGTTTGATTCTTAAATATTGGCTATATGGAATTGATATAATATTAGATATTAGATGAAGGAAGGCTTCGCACAACAAGCCCTAAGCCATGTGAATTAGTGGTTGGTTCATGCGATTGGAACCATATGTTATTCTATGGGGATGCAACGGCTGTATCAACACAGCTGTAGGTCCTAATAAGACATGTGCACAGTTGTGGGTGAGTGTCTCTGAATGCACATTGCCTATTTAATACAATAATAATAATTACTGTAAATAACATTTATATACAGTAATACCTTGGATTACAAGCATAATTTGTTCCAGAAGCATGCTGGTAATCTAAAGCACTCGTATATCAAAGCAAGTTTCCCCATAGGAAATAATGGAAACTCAGATAATCCGTTCCACAGCCACTGCTGGTCTATGCAGTACTGTATGTGGCAATAGGTGCGGGGGGCGCCGGTGTATGCAGCACTGTATGTGGCCAGAGGTGCAGGGGCACCGGAGATGGGAGCCACTAGCGCCCCTGGACCTCTGGCCAAAAATGGAAATGCACACACCAGCGGCTTGAATCCTGCTCGTCTTGTGAGACAATGCTCGCAGATCGAGTCAGGATTTAAAAAGAAATAAAAATAGCTTGTATTGCGAAACGCTCGTAAACCGCATTAATCGCAATCCGAGGTTCCACTGTATCCCTATGCTACTAAGCAAATGTGTCATGGCCTAATTTGACATGTTCCCAAAATAAATGTTGTAGCATATGAAAATAGTTATTAGAAAATATTTATGCAAACTAATATTTGTTTATTTTTTAATAGATGGATAAATGGTCTGAACATAAAAGTTGGAGCAACCTGTGGAACGCCAAAACACTTGAAGGGCCAGAAAGTCAGAAATGCTTCATTTTCTACCTGTGACGAGAAGAAGTCTGTTGAAAAAAAAAAAAAAAAGCAAGAATAAGGAGCACAATCTTTTTTTTAAAAAAAGAGAAAGAACAAGCCTGCAAAATATCCATGTAATTGTGGGGTTGTGAATAATTATAATACAATATATTAGGTTACTGGTATAACAATAAAAATGGGTTAAAGAATTGAAAGTCTGTACAGTAAATAAAATCTGTCGCTCTTTTTTCTTTACAATAAATAAGCCAAAAATGCACATTCTACCGAAAAAGTTTCTACACAAAGAGAAACATTTAACAAATTTTACCACAAAAGTAGGAAATGGCTCTATTATTTCCATAGATTACATGTTGGTATGCAGTATACATAATTAACTCAAGATAAAAACCTGTATGAGCTCTACCAACACCAATCATGTGCCTAGATTTTCGATATGCAAAACGTTTATTGTATCAAAAGCACAGAATAGCCAACATTAAAATCCAAAATCATTCAATCGTGACATTCGTGAAACTTGGACGTTGATTCCTTCTTGGCAAGGTTTCCACTTTCCATATATCATGCCGCGTACACACGATCATTTTTCACGTCGTGAAAAATGTCATTTTTTTTTTTCAACAAGAAAAACGACCGTGTGTGGTCTTTTTGTCATTTTTCACGACGTGAAAAACGGCATTAAAAACTACGTGAAAAATTAGAACATGTTCTAATTTTTCTCGTCGTTTCTCCTGACATTTCTTCCGCGGCAGTGTTTCCCATAGGGAAACACTGCCGCAGAGCCCATAGACGATAATTTTTCTCGTCATTTTAAAAAATGACGAGAAAAATTACCGTGTGTGGGGAACAAGCTGTTCCCTCGTTTAAAATGTCATTATTCACGGCGGTTTTTTAACCGCCGTGAATAATGATCGTGTGTACGCGGCATAAGAGTAGCTCAGCATCTACAGCCAGCATTCCAGGCATTATGATTTACCTTGCATTAATATTCTAATGTTAATAATAGCTATTTCATCGGTACATTGGTCATTACATATTGTTCTTTGCTCCTTGTTTACCATAACTCATTCAAACCAAATATTTGCTCAGCATCACTAATGATCTTCTCATGACATTCATCACTCAATTACTTCTACCCTGGCAATGTTAATGTATTGACTTAAAAAATGTCAATATTCTCTTTATTTGAAATTTTAAACTTTGATAAAAGGTGAAGTCTTTTACATGTTGTAAACTTTGGGGGTTGTTATAGCTCCACGGGATCTTGAAAAAAGGGCTTTTATTTGTAAACAAACCAAAATAAAGCTTCATTCAGCACACAGGAAAACTATAAAACAAAGTCTGCTTATCTCCAGCATAAAGTAAAGTCCTGCTTGTCTTCAGCACAACACAAATTAACGAAAAGGCACCTACAGTTTTTGTAGAATGGGTCTTCACCCCAAAACTTCAAGAGTCCTTGTTAAGTCTTTGGCAGCTTCCAGCAGACACACAGCTCATCACAACAGGTGCAATTCCATACTCCTCCTCTCCACCTCTAGCACCACTTCCTGTCTTATGAGCTGTTTCCTAGTCCGCGACGGCCGGCCTCGCTGCCTTTTTCCAGGATCGCGGTGGATTAACTTCTCCCCTGCACACCCCTGAGAGGCCACCAAGGCAGGAGGGTCAGTTGTGAGGGTCCGCACCCGGTAGCAGGAGCACTCTAGCGCCGGTCCTGAGGAGCTGGGGGCAGGATTTTTTAGGCGAAGCCGCGGCTTCGGCCTAGTCCGCCGCGGCCCTTTCCCGGGATTGCGGCTGACTGACTTCTCCCCTGCACACCCCAGGAGGGACACAGGAGGGTCGTTTGTGAGGGTCTGCACCCGGTAATAGGAGGATTCTTAGCAGTTTCAGTGGAGTGTTGGGGGCGGAATCCAGACTGAAGGGGATCAAGAAAGTTGGTCTTGGCGAGGTGGTTGTAGACCAGACGTTCAAGGAGTTTGGTTTGCTGAGTTTGAATAACCGCTTTGGATCCAGGACCAGCTGCACCCATTTGGTTTAAAACCAACAAGCCTTTCACGACTTATGAGGTATATGCCTCTTTAAGTCTGTGATATCTGATAAGCCTCTTTCCAGTTGGTGGTGGTGCTTCTAGCAACTCTGCTCTTCATTTAAAGGGATACACCCATGTTTGGACTTTTTGTTTGGAAAACAACACACAAATGGAACAACACACAAAATATTTGGACATTATTAGTCAGCTATGAGTCACTTCTTGGTTACTTTCATTTTTGTTTCTATTGTCTTGATTCACAATTTAGGAGGTGTTTAACTATATGACATTGTTTATCAGAATCACAAATAGGTTAACTTTAACACCTGTATAATAGGGATGAGCTTCGAGTTCGAGTTGAACTCATGTTTGACTCGAACATTGCCTGTTCGCCAAACAATTTGGGGTGTTCGCGGCAAATTCGAAAAGCCGCAGAACACCCTGTAAAAGTCTATGGGAGAAATCTAAAGTGCTAATTTTAAAGGCTTATATGCAAGTTATTGTCATAAAAAGTGTTTGGGGACCCGGGTCCTGCCCCAGGGGACATGTATCAATGCAAAAAAAAGTTTTAAAAACTGCAGTTTTTTCGGGAGCAGTGATTTTAATAGTGCTTAAAGTGAAACAATAAAAGTGAAATATTCCTTGAAATTTCGTACGGGGGGGGGGGGGGGGGGTGTATCATATGCCTGTAAAGCAGTGCTTGTTTACCGTGCTTAGAACTGTCCCTGCATAAAGTATAATTTCTGGAGGAAAAAAAGTCATTTAAAAGCACTCGCGGCTATGATGAATTGTCGGCTCCCGGCAATACAGAGAAAAGTCATTGATAAAAAAAAAAAAAAAAATTGTGGGGGTCCCCCCAAATTCAATTATCAGGCCCTTCAGGTCTGGTATGGATATTAAGGTGAACCCTGCGTCAAATAAAAAAAAATGGCGTGGAGTTCCCCCCAAAAATCCATACCAGACACTTTATCCGAGCATGCAACCTGGCAGGCCGCAGGAAAAGAGGGGGGATGAGAGAGCGCCCCCCCCTCCTGAACCGTACCAGGCCACATGCTCTCAACATGGGGAGAATGCTATGGGGGGCCTTATCCCCACATCCCTTGCCCGGTGGTTGTGGGGGTCTGCGGGCGGGGGGCTTATCGGAATCTGGAAGACCCCTTTAACAAAGGGGACCCCCAGATCCCGGCCCCCCCTATGTGAATGGTAAGGGGTACATTGCACCCCTACCATTTCACAAAGAAAGTGTAAAAAATTGTAAAAAAAACACACAGACACAGTTGGGAAAGTCCTTTATTAAAAATAAAAAACCCATTCCAGCGATGTGATCCAGCGATGTAGTCCCGCGGTGATCCGATGTCCAGCGCTGCAGTCTCCTCCAGTCTCCACTCCACACAAAACCCCCATGACGTACAAGGGGGTGGGGTTACCCGTCACATCATAGGGTAAGCCCCAGCTTTCCCCGCTTGCCGGGGAATAGCCAATGATGTAGGCGAGATCCCGCCTACGTCATTGGCTATTCCCCGCAAGCGGGGAAAGCCAGGGCTTACCCCTATGATCTGACAGGTGACCCCGCCCCCTCGCACGTCAGACCCCGCCTACCTGAGCGGACCTGATGGGGAACTTCCTCCGCAGTGTAATAAATTAATAGACCCCGCCCCTTCTCACGTTCGCCATCAGGTCCGCTCAGCCAATGACGTAGGGGGTGGGGTCACCTTCACTGGGTGTAAGGCTGAGCTGACCTGATGGGGAACGTGAGAAGGGGCGGGGTCTATTAATTTATTACACTGCGGGGGAGGTTCCCCATCAGGTCCGCTCAGGTAGGCGGGGTCTGATGTACGAGGGGGCGGGGTCACCCATCAGATCATAGGGGTAATCCCCGGCTTTCCCCGCTTGTGGGGAATAGCCAATGATGTAGGCGGGATTCCGCCTACGTCATTGGGGCTTACTATATGATGTGACGGGTGACCCCGCCCCCTCGTACGTCATGGGGGTTTTGTGTGGAGTGGAAATTGGAGGAGACTGCAGCGCTGGACATCGGATCACTGCGGGACACTGGATTACATCGCTGGAATGGGTTTTTTATTTTTTATTTTTAATAAAGGACTTTCCCAACTGTGTCTGTGTGGTTTTTTTTACAATTTTTTACACTTTCTTTGTGAAATGGTAGGGGTACAATGTACCCCTTACCAATTCACTTAGGGGGGGGCCGCGATCTGGGGGTCCCCTTTGTTAAAGGGGTTTTCCAGATTCCGATAAGCCCCCCGCTCGCAGACCCCCACAACCACCGGGCAAGGGTTGTGAGGATGAGGCCCTTGTCCCCATCAACATGGGGACATGATGCTTTGAGGGGTCACAGACCCCCAAAGCATCCTCCCCATTTTGAGGGCATGTAGCCTGGTATGGTTCAGGAGGGGGGGGGGGGCGCTCTGAAGGGCCTGGTATGGATATTTGGGGGAACTCCACGCATTTTTTTTTTATTTGCGGCGGGGTTCCCCTTAATATCCATACCAGACCTGAAGGGCTTGGTAATTGAATTTGGGGGGACCCCCACGCTTTTTTTTTTTTTATCAATGACTTTTCTATGTATTGCCGGGAGCCGACAATTCATTATAGCTGCAAGTGAGTTTTAAATGACTTTTTTTCCTTCAGAAATGACACTTTGTGCAGGGACAGTTCTAAGCACGGGAAACAAGCGCGACTTTACATGCATACTATACACACACCCTAGGTACGAAATTTAAAGGAATATTTCACTTTTATTGTTTCACTTTAAGCATTATTAAAATCACTGCTCCCGAAAAAACGTCAGTTTTTAAAACTTTTTTTTTGCATTGATACATGTCCCCTGGGGCAGGACACGGGTCCCCAAACACTTTTTAGGACAATAACTTGCATATAAGCCTTTAAAATTAGCACTTTAGATTTCTCCCATAGACTTTTCGAATTTGCCGCGAACACCCCAAATTGTTCGCTGTTCGGCGAACGGGCGAACAGGCAATGTTCGAGTCGAACATGAGTTCGACTCGAACTCAAAGCTCAACCCTAGTAAAAACGATTTATTGTAAAAACAAAATCTTCAACCATTAAACTCACATCAATCCAATCACAATCAGCATAAAAGGTAAACTCCTATTAGCAATCTGTAGCAGTGTATTGTGGTCACGGCGGACCCACGGTGTAACCTCTAAGTCTCACCCTCACTCGTCAGTATCGATACGTCACATCTGGTAAACGTCATGCGTCACAGATGGTTGCCGTACAGCCATGCCCCAGGGGCATTTTTTTTTATAGCGCAAAAAATAAAAACCGCAGAGGTGATAAAATACCACCCAAAGAAAGCTCTATTTGTGGGGAAAAAAGGACATCAATTTTGTTTGGGAGCCACGTCGCATGACCGCGCAATTGTCAGTTAAACTGGCGCAGTGCCGAATCGCAAAAAGTGCTCTGGTCTTTGGGCAGCCAAATGGTCCGGGGCTGAAGTGGTTAAGGGGACCTTATTTTGTACAGTAAACGTTTATGTGGAACTGCGTCAAATGCGTGGATGTTAGAGAAAAGTTTAGCAACCTCGTCTATAGTGGCGGGGTTGAATGAAGGAAGTAATGATTTTACCTGTGGATATGGGGTGTTAGGTGGAGAAGGCATCCGTGCATCTCCTCATGAATTGCATCAATCTTATGTTTGAAGTCATTGGCGATCTCCTGGGCAGTGAGTGAGTTAGTGGGTGAAGGCAGTGGAGGACGAAGTAAAGAGTTGAAGGTAGAGAAGGGTTGATGGGGATGGGATGATAAGTTGTTAATGAGAGTGATAAAATAGTTCTGCTTGGCAGTGAGGAGGCAGGAATTGTATATTTGGAGAACAGATTTATAATGGTTGAAATCTTTGAGACTAAAGCTTCGTACACACGATCGGATTTTCCAACAATAAATGTGTGATAGTCGGGTTTTGACGGATATCCCGACCGTTTGTACTCTCCATCGGACAATAGTTGTCAGAATTTCTGACAACAAATGTTTTATAGCGTGCTTTCAGATTTTCCGACAACAAATGTGTCTTGTCGGATTATCCGATCGTGTGTACACAAGTTAAATAGTTAGTTACATAGTTAGTCAGGTTGAAAAAAGACACAAGTCCATCCAGTTCAACCATAAAAATAAATAAATAAATTAATTAAAAAATATATATATATCGTACAATCCCATATACCCAATTCTATACCCACAGTTGATCCAGAGGAAGGCAAAAAACCCCAGCAGAGCATGATCCAATTTGCTACAGCAGGGGAAAAAAATCCTTCCTGATCCCCCGAGAGGCAATAGGAAAAAAATCCAGTACAAGTACAAACACGCATGCTCCGAACCAATGCTAACCATAGCACAACATTAGCAGAAGTTGCCCAAAGGGTGGCGCTAAAGAACTGAAAAACCACATAGTTTTGTGTATGTTGGCTGAAAAAGTTCTGCTGTCTGTACGCATACCAAGTTCAGGGCCAATGCCCTTCGCACAAAATTTCACGGATTTGTCCGATGGAAATCCGATCGTGTGTACAAAGCTTTAGTCTTGCGTCACCGGCGCTCAAGTGTGCGGCTATGTTTTTTCAGACTTCTAGTGACATCTGTTTGCCAAGGTTGTAGGAGACGTGGCCTGATTCTGTGTGTAGTGAGGGGGCAAGCTTGTCTAGGGAGGATGACAGTGAAGTGTTTTAGACAAAAGTGGCTAAGTTGGGGCAGGACAGAGGTGAGATTTTGTCATAGAGGTGGTCAGTAGCAGAGTAGAGAGAAGAGAAAGGTTGAGGAGGCAAAGGTTTCTACGGGTAACTGTTAGGCGGTTGGAGGAAGAGGAGGTGGTAGCGAGGGAGAGAGAGCAAATAATAAGGTGGTGTTCAGAGAGAGTGAAAGGATAGTTGGAGAGTAGGGATGAGCTCGGTGTTCGAGTCGAACATAGGTTCGACTCGAACATCGGCTGTTTGCGTGTTCGGCGAACAACGAACGATTTGGGCCGTTCGCGCCAAATTCGAGTGACGCGAACGGCCCACAATACACTGCGCCATCGCAGTGTAATCCCGGCGCTGTGATTGGCCAAGCATGCACTGTGACCCTGCATGCTTGGCCAATCACAGCGCCGGCAGCGAGGAGAGCAATGATTGGCCACAGGCAGGATGCCTGTGGCCAATTATAGCTGAGGGGGTTTAGTACATGCCCCACACTATAAAAGGCCGCCAGCGCGGCAGCCTTGTGTAGTGTGTTCCGGAGCAGGGAAAGTGAAGGATAGGCAGGGACAGTGTCAAATCTTGTCAAATCTATTCTTTGCTAAACCTTGTGTGTAGGGACAGGGAAGGATAGGCAGGGAGAGTGTCAGTGTCATATTCTTTGCTAAACCTTGTGTGTAGGGAGAGAGAAGGATAGGCAGGGAGAGTGTCAGTGTCATATACTTTGATAAACCTTGTGTGCAGGGAGAGAGAAGGATAGGCAGGGGACAGTGTCAGTGTCATATTCTTTGCTAAACCTTGTGTGCAGGGAGAGAGAAGGATAGGCAGGGAGAGTGTCAGTGTCATATACTTTGATAAACCTTGTGTGCAGGGAGAGAGAAGGATAGGCAGGGGACAGTGTCAGTGTCATTGTTGCTAAGCCTCCTGCACATTATACACCTTAACTTAGCCTGTATTGCTGCTTTTTCCTGGTGTGTTACACCAACAGGATTTTGCGGCACTTACAGGCTGCAAAAGTGTACCTCCTGACCATATTACACCTTAACTTAGCCTGTATTGCTGCTTTTTCCTGGTGTGTTACACCAACAGGATTTTGCGGCACTTACAGCGGGCGGAGTGTGCCTCCTGACCATATTACACCTTAACTTAGCCTGTATTGCTGCTTTTTCCTGGTGTGTTACACCAACAGGATTTTGAGGCACTTACAGCGGGCGGAGTGTGCCTCCTGACCATATTACACCTTAACTTAGCCTGTATTGCTGCTTTTTCCTGGTGTGTTACACCAACAGGATTTTGCGGCACTTACAGCGGGCGGAGTGTACCTCCTGACCATATTACACCTTAACTTAGCCTGTATTGCTGCTTTTTCCTGGTGTGTTACACCAACAGGATTTTGCGGCACTTACAGCGGGCGGAGTGTACCTCCTGACCATATTACACGTTAACTTAGCCTGTATTGCTGCTTTTTCCTGGTGTGTTACACCAACAGGATTTTGCGGCACTTACAGCGGGCGGAGTGTGCCTCCTGACCATATTACACCTTAACTTAGCCTGTATTGCTGCTTTTTCCTGGTGTGTTACACCAACAGGATTTTGCGGCACTTACAGCGGGCGGAGTGTGCCTCCTGACCATATTACACCTTAACTTAGCCTGTATTGCTGCTTTTTCCTGGTGTGTTACACCAACAGGATTTTGCGGCACTTACAGCGGGCGGAGTGTACCTCCTGACCATATTACACCTTAACTTAGCCTGTATTGCTGCTTTTTCCTGGTGTGTTACACCAACAGGATTTTGCGGCACTTACAGCGGGCGGAGTGTGCCTCCTGACCATATTACACCTTAACTTAGCCTGTATCGCTGTTTTTTCCTGGCGTGTTACACCAACAGGATTTTGCAGCACTTACAGCGGGCGGAGTGTGCCTCCTGACCATATTACACCTTAACTTAGCCTGTATTGCTGCTTTTCCCATTTCCCTGCAGGCCATTTGAATGTCTGGAAGGCAAACAAGGAGAGGCAGACAGTCAGGAGCCAATAAAAGAGGGCAAGCAGGCTCTGTGTCTAGAGACAACAGTGCTGGTCGTGGACGCGGTGCATCGCCATCAGCACGTGGCCATGGGACACGCTTGTCCTTCTTTTCGGCAGCTGGACGTGTTGAGCCGCATCATGCCGAAGACTTGGTAGAGTGGATGACCAAGCCCTCCCCATCCTCCTCATCCTCCTCATCCTCTCTCACCCAGGCTCAGGGTACTGACAAAGCAGCTGCCAAAGTGTCCTCTTCCCTGGTATCAATGTCATCATCAGTCACTCCTTCCCTAGACCAACCATGTCCTCCTGAGGAGTCCCCCAAACTGTTTGAGCACAGTGTTGGGTACATGCTCCAGGAGGATGCCCAGCGTTTCGAAGGGTCTGATGATGATACCCAGCTAGAGGAAAGCAGTAGCGTGAGAGCAGAGAGAGGGGATGCTCAAGAAGGACACCAATCTGGCAGTCATGTTCCAGCAGCTGCAGCATACTGCCAGATTGGCTCCAGTGATGAGGAGGGAGGGGATGATGAGGTCACTGACTCCACGTGGTTGCCTAATAGGAGAGAGGAGGAGGAGGAGGATGAGAAGGAGGCACATCTCCAACGAGGCAGGATGCCCTCAGGGGGCCAGCGTAAGAGCAGCACACCGACGGAATCACACCGCAGAGCTCCGCCTGTGCAGGGCGCTGCCTCTGCCCGTTATTCAAAAAGTTCTTTGGTGTGGGCCTTTTTTGAGTCGAGTGCATCAGATCGCACAGCTGCTGTTTGCAACATATGTCTCAAGCGTATATCGCGTGGCCAAAACATCACCCGCTTGGGCACCACATGCTTGACCAGACATATGTTGACCTGCCATGCAGCTCGTTGGCAAGCCTACCTTAAAGACCAACACCAAAGAACAAAGCTGACCTCTTCTTGCACCGCATCAGCTGGGATCTCCAACCCCACTATACCTTCAGTCCTCTCTGAAACCTGCTCTGAGAGGAATGAAGGTGTAGAATTAGGTGTGTCACAGCCAAGTACTTGCGGGCACTCTGCTAGCAGTACACCGACGTCCGATTCTAGCAGGCAAATTTCCCTGCCCCAGCTGCTGGACCGTCAAAAGAAGTTCACTCCCAGCCATCCACATGCCCAGCGGTTGAATGCTAGCTTGGCTAAATTGCTAGCGCTTCAACTGCTGCCTTTTCAGTTGGTAGACTCGGCCCCCTTCCGTGAATTTGTGCAATGTGCGGTTCCTCAGTGGCAGGTTAACAAACGCCACTTTTTCTCACGGAAGGCGATTCCGGCTCCCTACCGGCATGTGGAAGGCAATGTCTTGGCCTAGCTGGACAGGGCGGTCAGGTGCATATTACCGCTGACTCATGGTCCAGCAGGCATGGACAGGGACGTTACCTTTCTTTCACGGCCCATTGGGTCACTCTTTTGGCAGCTGGGAAGGATGCAGGACTAGGTGCAGTAGTGTTGGAGGTTGTTCCACCGCCACGCCTCCAAAATGCTACTACTGGTTGTGACACACCTCTGTCCTCCACCCCCTCCTCTTCTTCTTCCTCCGTGGCCTCTTCCTGTGCTTTGTCCTCGGAACCAGCGGTGCTCCGTAGGCGTTCAAGGGGCTACACAAGTACGCAGGCAAAAAGATGCCATGCCGTGCTTGCGCTTGTGTGTTTGGGGGACAGGAGCCACACTGGGGCAGAGGTTCTGTCTGCTCTGCAGGGGCAGGCCGAGAGGTGGTTGACGCCATGCCAGCTTAAGCCAGGAATGGTAGTTTGCGACAATGGCACCAACCTCCTCTCCGCTCTCCGACAGGGACAACTGACCCATGTGCCCTGTGTGGCTCACGTCCTTAACCTGGTGGTGCAGCGGTTCTTGGGCAGGTACCCGGGCTTACAGGATGTCCTGAGGCAGGCCAGGAAAGTCTGTGTGCATTTACGCAGATCTTATAATGCCAGTGCTCGCCTGGCTGAGCTGCAAAAGGAGTTGAACCTGCCCAAGAACCGCCTTATATGTGACATGCCCACCAGGTGGAACTCAACGTTGGCCATGCTGCAGCGGCTGCACACGCAGCAGAGGGCCATCAATGAGTACCTGTGCGACTACGGCACCAGGACAGGGTCAGGGGAGCTCGGGTTTTTTTCACCACGCCAGTGGGGCATGATCAGGGATGCATGCACTGTCCTGGCACCATTTGAGGAGGCCACGAGGATGGTGAGCAGTGACAGTGCATGCATCAGTGACACTGTACCTCTTGTCCACCTGTTGGAACATACGCTGCGTGGAATAATGGACAGGGCACTTGAGGCAGAACAGAGGCAGGAAGAGGAGGACTTCCTTGCCTCTCAAGGCCCCTTTTACCCAGACAGTGTTCCTTCTGTCCCACCCATCGCACAGGAAGAAGAGGAGGAGGAGGAGGAGGATTGTGCCAGCATGGAGGTGGAGCCTGGCACTCAGCATCATCAGCAGCAGTCTTTTAGGGATGATTTACAGTCCCAAGAAACCAGTGGACTTGTACGTGGCTGGGAGGAGGTGGCTGCGGATCATGTCGTCCTTAGTGACCCAGAGGACTCCGGACCGAATGCCTCAGCTAACCTACGCTGCATGGCCTCCCTGATCCTGCAAAGTCTGCGGAAGGATCCTCGTATTCTTCGAATCAAGGAGAGGGACCATTACTGGCTGGCCATTCTCCTTGATCCATGGTACAAGGGTAAGGTTGCGGACCTTATCTTACCGTCGCAGAGGGAGCAGAGGATGAGACAACTCCGGGAGGCCTTGCAGAAAGATCTGTGCAACGCGTTCCCAGAGACTGGGAGGTTACAAACTCCTGGTCCTGGACAACGAGTTGCTGAGGCTTCGGTCAGAAGGAGCGGTGGGGAAGGTGGTCGTCTGACCGAAGCGTTCAGACAATTCTTTAGTCCGCAGCCCCAAGGTATGATCGGTTCCAGCAACCATCGCCAGCGTCTGATATACATGGTGCAGGAATATCTAGGGGCAAGGTCAGACTTGGACACCTTCCCCACCGAAAATCCTCTGGCTTACTGGGTCTTGAGGATGGATCACTGGCCAGAGCTTGCACAGTATGCAATTGAGCTACTGGCCTGTCCTGCATCCAGCGTTCTTTCAGAACGCACATTCAGTGCTGCTGGAGGATTTGTCACGGATCACAGGGTGCGCCTGTCCACCGACTCTGTTGATCGACTGACCTTCATAAAGATGAACCAGTCTTGGATCACCACCAGCTACCAAACACCTGAAGCTGATATGACAGACTAATTTATTTTCAAATGTCACATCCCTTCAAGACTGATGCTGATGCTGAGAGACTGTCCTGTTATGTTGACTGACTATCCTCCTCCTCCTCCTCAATGATCCAATTGACGATGATAGCTTGGAAGAACATTTTTGTTTCTGGGTGCCGCCACCAGTGGCTAAGGCCCAATTTTTCAGCCCCTGTTTAACAGGGGTGTGTTATTACAATTTTTTATGCAATGCTTTGCAGCAGGGCTCATTCCTGCACTCCAACTAGAGTATCTGGGAGTGGTTGCAGTGTCGTGGCACCAGCACCAGTGGCTAAGGCCCAATTTTTCAGCCCCTGTTTAACAGGGGCGTGTAATTACAATTTTTGATGCAATACTTTGCAACAGGGCTCATTGCTGTGCTCCAAGTACAGTATCTGTGAGGGGTTGCAGTGTTGTGGCACCAGTGGCTAAGGCCCAATTTTTCAGCCCTTGTTTAACAGGGGCATGTAATTACAATTTTTTATGCAATGCTTTGCAGCAGGGCTCATTCCTGCACTCCAACTAGAGTATCTGGGAGAGGTTGCAGTGTCGTGGCACCAGCACCAGTGGCTAAGGCCCAATTTTTCAGCCCCTGTTTAACAGGGGCGTGTAATTACAATTTTTGATGCAATACTTTGCAACAGGGCTCATTGCTGTGCTCCAAGTACAGTATCTGTGAGGGATTGCAGTGTTGTGGCACCAGTGCCTAAGGCCCAATTTTTATGCCCCTGTTTAACAGGGGCATGTAATTACAATTCTTGATCTAATAATTCACAGCAGGGCCCATTCCTGCGCCCACCAAGACTAACTGTGAGGCCTTACAGTGTTGTGTCAACACCACCACCACCACCACCACCAAAGGCCCAATTTTTCAGCCCCTGTTCAACAGGGGCATGCAATTACAATTCTTGATCTAATAATTCACAGCAGGGCCCATTCATGCGCCCACCAAGAGTAACTGTGAGGGCTCACAGTGTTGTGGCAACACCAACATGTAAGGGGCAAATTTCAGCTGAGTATATATGGCAGGCCCCTACTTTCAAACATCCAACTTACAAACGACTCCTCCTTGCAAACGGAAGGATACAACAGGAAGTGAGAGGAAATCTACCCCTAGGAAGGTAAATTCTCTCCTGTAAGAGTTAATATGGGAAAAAAAGTGTCTCCTCTCCACTGATGCTTTATCACCAATTCTTGTTTCAATAAAAACCTCAAATTTTCAAAAAACATTTGTCATTAGGACGGAAAGTGAGGTGAACTGTTCTGAACAGGTGCACACTGCACAGACAGCAAAACAAATGTTACAGGGGTGATAACCCTTCCCTATGTTTTCCAAAAAGCTTAAAAATAGATTTTTTGCCTGGAGCTTAAACAATGTACTGTACCTGTTCAAAATTACAAACAGATTCTACATAAGAACAAACCTACAGTCCCTGTCTTGTATGCACCGCCTGTATACGGCTGTTCAGAGTATATAGGGCCTTTTTTATTTTGTGTGCGGGGTTCCCCTTAATATCCATACAAGACCCAAAGGGGCTGGTAATGGGCTGGGGTAGGGGGTGTGTGATGGAGTAGCTATGCCATTTTTCTTAAAGATTTTCATCCATATTACCGGGACCAGACATTACATTAAAGCCGCAAGCAGTTTTAAATGGCTTTTTTTCCTTTAGAAATGTAATTTTGTGCAGGGACAGTTCTAAACACGGGAAACACGTGGCACTTCACAGGCATACTTTAGACACCCCCCAGGTACGATATTTAAAGGAATATTTGACTTTTTTTTTTTCACTTTATGCATCATTAAAATGACTGTTCCAGAAAAACGGCCGTTTTTAAAACTTCTTTTTGCATTGATACATGTCCCCTGGTGCAGAACCCGGGTTCCCAAACCCTTTTTAGGACAATAACATGCATAATAGTTATAATTAGCACTTTAGATTTCGAATGTTCGCATCCATTGTATTTAATAGGGTTCTAAAGTTCGTGCGAACTTTCGGTCCGTTCGCGGGTTCTGGTGCGAACCAAACCCGGGGGTGTTCGGCTCATCACTATTGGAGAGGTTGCACGGAGTGCATAGTAGGTGGGAGAAAACAAGGTCATGGTTGTTTCCATCAAAGTGTGTAGAAGCGTGTATCCATTGCTTCAGGTCAAAGGAGGAGGTTAGACTGAGAAGTTTGGAAGTAGCAGAAGTGTTAGGCCTCGTACACACGGCCGAGTATCTCGTCAAGAAAAAACACGTTGTTTTTCTTGACGAGATTCTTGGACAAGAAACTTGTCCCGGCCGAGTGTACAGACGCTCCATTCAAAGAACACACAGTTCTTTGAATGGAGCGAACGCGGTGACTTCATCGACTACGACGAGCGTGCGCTCGTCACAGTCGATGCCGTCGCCGCCATCTTGCTACACCCTACCTATGCCCTAGGAAGCTACCGCGCATGCGTCAAAGTCATTTCAAGCATGCGCGGGTTTCCACGGCAAAAGGTAAGTGTACACACACGCAGGTTCTCTATTTTTCTCGTCGAGATTCTTGTTGGTTTTCTTGACGAGAAACCTGATAGCCGCCTACACACGACCGAGTTACTCGGTCGTGTGTACGAGGCTTTAGTATTAACAGGAATGTTGAGGTCACCGAGAATGATTGTGGGGATTTCAGAAAAGAGAAAGTAGGGGAGCCAGGCAGAGAATTCATGAAGAAAGGCTGTATTAAAAATGGGGGAACTAATGCGCAAACCAATAAGGGATAAGATATACTAAAAACTTAAAAAGTAGCAGCCACCTAAAAAGTGTTCACACACTGAAAGGTATAACAATAAAAAGGGGTGGTGAGGGGGCGCTTACTATAAAAATATTTTAAACTATATGTAGCGGTCCTCCCCCAGCTTCTCCCCTCTCTTCACGGCTGGTTTTACTCGTATAGGGGTATCTGGGAGAAGGGGGAAAGATGCACACCACTAGCTCGGCTCTCTAATGTAGGATGCAGAGATATGAGCTAAACCATTTACCCTCGGGTCTGTGTTTTAGGCCGGAGCCTCAGCTTCCTCTGTGGAGGATGATTGCCACTGTCACTGACAGGGACACTTAGCTTCCAGTAACACGAGTTCCACACCAAGAAAAGTCCAACACTGTTTTATTGCCTTGAAACTGGTTGACTTTTAAAAGAACAGACAAGGTGTAGGAAAGAGTAGGTCCAGGCACAACTAATGAATTAAAGTTTCTCCTGTTCCGTTTAGTGCAAACAGGCTTGGCGCACAGTCGCTGCCACCGACCGTGAATTTGGTCACTGCCACTGACCTGGGTGAACGTTGAGGCCCCTGCCACAGGCCTTGGATGAGGCCTGCCACTCACCTGAGAAAGATGGGTCTCTGCCACAGACCATGAGAACATGAAGTACCTTCTTTAGAACAAATGACCCCTGTCAGAGGAAGACATCCATCTGGACGGTCACCAGAGGCCTCCACCGGCACCAGCAAATGCTGCGCTGGCTCTACGGGGAGGTCACGTCTCCAGTCCCTTACGCCCAGGATTCAGGCACCCAATACCGGGGGGCACCTTAGGAATGCTTCGCCCTCGCGGGACCCAGTCGAAGGTACTGGGCCCCAGGCCTCCTGGTAAAGTACCTCACCCCAGGCTGAAGGTGCCTGGGATGGAACTCGATTCCACGCACCCAGGCCAAGGGCGCCTGGACACAGATGAACCGCAGCAGCCCCCAGGCCGAAGGTGCCTGGGGAATAGACCTCATGCGCAAGATGTCCGCCCCCTTTTATATCCCCTCCCAGCAGGCACAGCGGGTTCCCCACCCTGCCGCACTACTGCCACGAGAGGACAAAAAGGGCACGGCTCTAGAAGGGCAGTTCAACCCCGGTCCCAGGTGACAGTGCCACCCAGGGACCGCAGGGAACATGACACCATTCATACCTCCCACACTCCAAAGTGTCCATAAATCCCTAAAATCAATGTATCTGGGCCATCTATAGCCCAGATACACCCCACTAAATTTGACACCCGCTACACTCTCCCCCCAGCAATTTGACACTGGTCCCCAGTGTCTGGACCGAGTCATGCCCCAAAGGGAGCCAATATAACCTCCATCCAGAGACTGTTTCAAAAAATGTGAAAAAAAAATTAAATTTAAAAACTGGTAGTTGTGCCTGAACCTGACATGGAAGGAAAAAGAAAAGGGAAACAAGACATAACAAGTATACATATCACAATAACACCATTGACACTTTCTCCCCTCCCACATTACTAACTAAGACCCGCCCCATCCTCAGCGATCTTGACAGATGTTCTCCTGCAGAGGGGATAAAAGAAAGTTAAACACAAAACTTCCTGACACATATGTATGTGTTGGAACGAAAAAATCTCTCCAAAGAGAAATCCTTTCCTTCCATGAAGTGTGTGTGGTGCAAAGTGAATAACGTTGCGCAACACTGCCACCTGGTGACAGTGCCACGGTAAAGACACTTGTTGAATCCTCGGACAACTTTTTATTTTTTCTTCTGTACTTTGGCCCTGACTACCCCAAAGTCCATGATTGCTTTGCGGGAGGGAAGAAAAAGAGAAAAAAACAGCAACAGTTCTCCATTCCTCCAAAGAGCAGAACACCCGTAAAACTCGGGCACAGTTCCTGGGTTTCCCGGGAAAGAAACAAACCCCGGAAAGTTCAGCAAACTTGCAAGGCACTAAGCAAGGAGTCTTTTCTCCTACAAGTAGAATCTGGGATGCGGCAAGACAAGGGGTTTAAAATGCTTATCCACAGTCTCTATGTGATATTCGACATCCTCCCCTTCTTTCCGTCGAATCAACACTTTGTCAGCATGGATGTGTCGACCTAACATCCACTCTGCTTTACAGTCCTTAAATCTTTGAGATGCTTTTGGGGAACAAGTGAGGTACCTGCGTGCGTGTGGGACTTTGATGTGTGTCCACACGAAATCATTGTAGCAACGGTCCCTGCAAACTTCCACTTCATATAGCAGCTCCTTAGATAAATATGGGTACTCCCACCCATACTCGTTGGCGACTTTCTGGCAGAACAAACGCTGTAGCCTAGACAAGGGAGGCATGGTAGAGCGGTCTCCCTCACCCGGCAGGACGATTGAATCCGGATGGCGAGGTGCCTTGACCACCTCCAAGTTGGGCATAGGTGCCCGCAGCGACAGTCTCTTGTCCCCGGTGGTAGGTGCAGGAGGCACCGGGGACCGAAGGGCAGGCAGGGGACGGGGTCCCACCCGGGGTGCACTATCCCCTGTGGACATAGGTGGATCCCTGGCTTTACGGGATGAGGAGAGAGGCATCTTTTCCCAGCCCTTCTCAGCAAACACTTCATCTATGGACACCGAATCACTCCCACCCACGGGCTCAAGGGGCCATGAATCCCCGACACCTCCGTGCCAACACCAAGTCCCAGTCCCTGGCTTACCTCGGCCCAAACTTGTGAAGGGATGTCCAGGACTCTTCCTACCGGGTCCATCCGGGCTAGGCAAGCGCAGGGATTGTCCTCCATCTCGGCCGCTGGAAGCTCTCACAAGACCGACCTTCCTTGTTGGCGCTGGGAGTAAGGAAACTGTGGTGACCGAAGCAGCCTCTCCGGATTTTGCATCATCAATCCCTTTGTTCGCGATCTCCACGGAGGTCTCTGCAGTGCGCAGAGGGATGGCTGTCCAAGCGTTGATTTCTCCTTGTTGAGTGGTGGCGCCTGATGTAGGGCTGAGGTGGAAGACTCGAGGTCTCTCTATGAATTGCTCCACCTCAAACGTGAACTCCCCGCAGGCCTCGCAGCGACCGAAGGGCTTTAGCTGTACCACCAGTCCCGAACATCCGGGACAAATCATACCCAGGGCCTCAACATCCTTGCAGGTGTACAAGGCGAATCGACCCCGGGCTTGAGCCGAATCCCTGTATCTGTAATCGGAGCAGCAGTTGAAGTCATCCTCGTAGTATTTGGGACTGGAAACCACGAGGCATTGCTGAACATGGTGACTGATTGCTGCTCCATCGCGCACTGCATAACTGGCGCCAAAGTCCCCACGTGTACCTCTTCACATGGCCGGACTCCTCCCCTCTGGCACACCAGTTTGCGGGCTTTCTCCATGTCACGCCCACGAACTGTGTAGGGAGAGTGTGCCTGCAGTGGCCAATATGGCTGAATTACTCTGAACTCTTCTGGGCAGCAAAGTTCAAACTCCGATAGCTTCGGCTCCATTGCATAAACACAAATCCCAGACTTAGAGCCCCCACGTGTAGCGGTTCTCCCCTCTCTTCATGGCTGGTTTTACTTGTCTTGGGGTATCTGGGAGAAGGGGGAAAGATGCACATCACCAGATCGGCTCTCTGATGTAGGATGCAGAGATAAGAGCTAAACCATTTACCCTCGGGTCTGCGTTTTAGGCCGGAGCCTCAGCTTCCTCTGTGGAGGATGATTGCCACTGTCACTGACAGGGACACTTAGCTTCCAGTAACACGAGTTCCACACCAAGAAAAGTCCAACACTGTTTTATTGCCTTGAAACTGGTTGACTTTTAAAAGAACAGACAAGGTGTAGGAAAGAGTAGGTCCAGGCACAACTAATGAATTAAAGTTTCTCCTGTTCCGTTTAGTGCAAACAGGCTTGGCGCACAGTCGATGCCACCGACCGTGAATTTGGTCACTGCCACTGACCTGGGTGAACGTTGAGGCCCCTGCCACAGGCCTTGGATGAGGCCTGCCACTGACTTGAGAAAGATGGGTCTCTGCCACAGACCATGAGAACATGAAGTACCTTCTTTAGAACAAACGACCCCTGTCAGAGGAAGACATCCATCCGGACGGTCACCAGAGGCCTCCACCGGCACCAGCAAATGCTGCACTGGCTCTACAGGGAGGTCATGTCTCCGGTCCCTTACACCCAGGATTCAGGCACCCAATACAAGGGGGCACCTTAGGAATGCTTCGCCCTCAAGGGACCCAGTCGAAGGTACTGGGCCCCAGGCCTCATGGTAAAGTACCTCACCCCAGGGTGAAGGTGCCTGGGATGGAACTCGACTCCACGCGCCCAGGCCAAGGGCGCCTGGACACAGACGAACCGCAGCAGCCCCCAGGCCGAAGGTGCCTGGGGAATGGACCTTGTGCGCAAGATGTCCGCCCCCTTTTATATCTTCTCCCAGCAGGCACAGCGGGTTCCCTACCTCGCCGTACTACTGCCGCGAGAGGACAAAATGGGCACGGCTCAAGAGGGGCAGTTCAACCCCGGTCCCAGGTGACAGCGCCACCCAGGGACCGCAGGGAACATAACACCATTCATACCTCCCACACTCCAAAGTGTCCCTAAAATCAATGTATCTGGGCCATCTATAGCCCAGATACACCCCACTAAATTTGACACCCGCTACATATATAAAATAGTGTGCATAAAACATCAAATATTGATAATTGCAAAACACATCCATAAATGACTCTTCATAAAGGTGAAATAATAAAAATACCACTGTGAAAAATAATTAAAAAGTGCAACAATCCAGTGCAGAAATCACCTGTGTAAAAAAACATATAAATGTAATCCTGTGTATGCAAAATACATACACTAGAAAAGTAGGATTTTTAAAACAGCTTACCTGTAAAATCCTTTTCTTGGAGTACATCACGGGACACAGAGCAGCATAGTCATTACTATGTGGGTTATATAGAATTACCTTCAGGTGCTGGCACTGGCAACTTCCAAAACAGGAAGTACCCTCCCCTATATAAGCCCCTCCCATCCGGGAGTACCTCAGTTTTGTAGCAAAGCAATACGTGTCCCCAAAAGAGGGGTGGGAGCTCTGTGTCCCGTGATGTACTCCAAGAAAAGGATTTTACAGGTAAGCTGTTTTAAAAATCCTACTTTCTTGTTCATACATCACGGGACACAGAGCAGCATAGTCATTACTATGTGGGACGTCCCAAAGCAATGCCACATGAGGGGGGGGATACACCATACATAAGCTGGGCGCCATCAGGCATGAGGATCTTTTGCGGCCTGCAACACACTGCGCCCAAAGGCGACATCCTCCTGACTTCTAACGTCCACCTGGTAGAACCTAGTAAACGTGTGTACTGAAGACCATGTTGCGGCCTTAAATTTGCGCCAGGGAGGCCTGGTGATGCACTGCCCATGAAGTTCCAACTGCTCTCGTGGAGTGCGCCCTAACTTTGAACGGAGGCGGTCTACTTCTCAAGCCATAGGCTTGTATTATGACCTGTCGAATCCACTTGGCTAAAGTAGATTTTGATGCTGCCTGACCCTTTCTGGGGCCTTCCGGCAGAACAAACAAAGAATCCGTTCTACGAATCTGAGCAGTGGCTTTTAGATAAGCTTTAACTGCTCTTACTACATCCAAAGAATGCAATAACTTTTCCTCTACCGAGCTTGGTTTGGGGAAAAAAGAAGGAAGAACCACATCCTGGTTCAATGGAAACCTCGATACCACCTTAGGCAGAAAGGCTGGGTGAGGACGTAATACTACTCTGTCCTTATGGATAACCAGATATGGCTCTTTACAGGACATGGCGGCTAATTCCGACACTCTTCTAGCCGAGCATATGGCTACTAAAAATATCAATTTCCTGGTGAGTAGAACCAAGGAAATGTGCCGCAAAGGTTCAAATGGCTGCTTCTGCAGAACCGACAGAACCAAATTTAGATCCCATGGGCATATGGGAGCCTTAATCGGTGGAATAATACGAGTCACGCCTTGCATAAAGGATTTGACAAGTGAATGCATAGCCAGGGGCCTTTGAAATAGTATTGACAAGGCCGAAACCTGGCCCTTGATAGTACTTAAGGCAAACTTCCTGTCTACAGCCCACTGCAGGAAGTCCAGAATTCTGCCTATAACGTACTTACGTGGTTGCCATTTTCTGGCCTCGCACCAAGTGATGTACGCCTTCCAAACTCTATAGTAGATCTGCCTGGATACAGGCTTCCTGGCATTGATTATAGTTGATACCACAGAGTTAGAGAGACCTCTCTTCTTTAGGATGTGGGATTCAATAGCCAGGCCGTTAAACTTAGAGTTAGTAAGGAAGGGTGGTATATCGGTCCTTGCGAAAGCAGGTCCGGACGACGTGGAAGGGTCCAAGGACTCCCCACAGACATTTTGATGATCTCCGCGTACCAGGCCCTTCGGGGCCACGCTGGAGCCACCAGTATCACCGGCTTCTTCTCCAACCTGACTCTGCGAAGGCGTCGAGGCAACAATTGTAGCGGAGGGAATGCATATATCAGTCTGAACTGATCCCAAGGGAACACCAGAGCATCCGAGCCGCAAGCGAGGGGATCCCTTGTCCGGGAGACAAATCTGTCCACCTTTGCGTTGAATCTGGATGCTAGCAGATCTACATCCGGTGTTCCCCACCGCTGACATATTGCTCGGAAGACCTCGGGATGAAGGGACCATTCCCCTGGGCATAACTGTTGGCGACTCAGAAAGTCCGCCTTCCAATTCTCCACCCCTGGAATGAAGACAGCTGATATACATGGGACATGCTTTTCTGCCCATTCCAGGATGTGACTTACTTCCCTCTGAGCTGCACGACTCCTGGTGCCTCCCTGATGATTGATATATGCCACTGCTGTGGCATTGTCTGATTGAATTCTGACAGGTGACCCTTGGAGTCTGGATGTCCAGGCTACTAGGGCGTACCGGGCTGCTCGTATCTCTAAGAGATTGATGGGCAGGGTTTTTACTACATTTGACCATCTGCCCTGGAGAGACCATTGCTCCAGTACTGCCCCCCAGCCTATAAGGCTGGCATCTGTAGTGACCACCTTCCAAGATATCGGGCTGAAGGGTTTTCCCTTCTGGAGATTCTGGGGGATCAACCACCAGCAGAGACTCTTCCGAACGGAAGGGGACAAAGCCATCGGGAAGTCTAGAGCCTGAACTCTTCCGTTCCAGGCTGACAATATGGCCCTTTGTAAATTCCTTGAGTGGAATTGGGCGTATGGCACAGCTTCGAATGATGCTACCATCTTTCCTAGCAGCCTCATGCACAGGCGTATGGACGGCTGTCTTTTTGCACAAAGCAGACGGACCAAGCCCCTCAAAGAGGATACCTTGTCTAGAGGTAAGAAAATCTTCCTCTGGTCTGAATCCAGCCTTAGCCCTAGATATACCAGGTTTTTCACTGGCTGTAGGGCTGACTTGTCCAGGTTGATGACCCAACCGTGAGATTCTAGATACTTGATTGTATCGACAATTACCACTTCTAGCTTGGCAACTGAGTGGTCCATCAACAACAGGTCGTCTAGGTATGCCATTATCGTTACACCCCGTGTTCTTAGATCGGCCAACAGTGGGGCCAGAATTTTTGTGAACACTCGTGGTGCTGTGGCCAGACCGAATGGTAAGGCTCTGAACTGAAAATGGCGCCCTTCTACTGCAAAGCGTAGGAATTTTTGATGACCTGGAAAGATGGGAACATGCAAGTAAGCATCTTTGATGTCGATCGAGGCTAACCATTCCTCCCCTTGTAGGGCAGCGGTGACCGATCGGATCGACTCCATCTGGAAAGACCGGACGTTTAGAAATTTGTTTAGACTCTTTAGGTCCAATATGGGTCTTATGTCCCCGTTTGGCTTCGGGAATGTGAAAAGGTTTGAGTAGAAACCCAACCCCAACTCTTCCATAGGAACCTCCATAATTACTCCTTGGAGCAATAGTTGTTCTAACGCCAATAGGAGAGACCCTCTTTTCAGAGGGTCTCTTGGCATGCCTGACCACATAAAATGGGACGGAGGAGACTCTTTTAACTCCAACTTGTATCCCAGAGTTACTGCGGAGAGCACCCATCTGTCTTTGATCGTCTCCCGCCAGGTCTCTGCGAACAACTGAAGTCTTCCCCCCACCCGTTTGAGTGGGGGCAGCCCTTCATAGGCTTGACTTGGAGGCTGGTTTAGTACCTCTTCGGATCTAGGGCTTTTTATTACCCTGTGGCTGTCCCTGATTTTTACCTCCTGAGTTTGACCGAGGAGGCCGTCGGAACTGCTTAGTAGCAGACGTCGCAGGGATAGGAGAGGTAGTCCTCTTAAAAGATGGACCCCTAGACCTCTTCTTACTCGGTAAGAGAGTACTTTTACCACTGGAAATCTTCTGGATATACTTATCCAGGTCTTCGCCAAAAAGGCGTTCCCCATGAAATGGGAAGCTAACTAAGAGCTTCTTACAGGGAGCTTCAGCAGACCAGTTTTTGAGCCACAGAAGCCTACGCATGTGTACCAAAGACAGCGTGAGGCGGGAGGCCTGATGGATAGAATCCTTGATGGCGTCAACCGCAAAGCATAATGCTCTAGGCAGATCAGCCAGAGCCTGGGCCTGCTGGTCTGGCAAATCCCTCAGGACCATTTTCATTTGATCCTTTAAAGCTTGGCAGACCCCAATAGCTGCCACTGCTGGCTGTGTAACAGCCCCTGCTGTGGAAAAAGCAGATTTTAATAAAGATTCCAATTTTTTATCCACTGGATCTTTGAACATTTGAACATTATCTACTGGACATGTCAGTGATTTGTTCACAGAAGAGATGGCTGCATCCACCGTAGGAACATTCCATCTCTGGGTGAACTTTTCCTCCATGGGATAGATCACCGGAAACCTTTTAGGCGGAACAAATAGTTTATCAGGATGTTCCCAGTCCTGGTATATAAGTCCTTCCAATAATGGATGTATTGGAAAGGAGCAATTAACCTGGGGAGCTTTTAGCGACCCCAATGAGGAGACAGCAGTAGTTGATGGTTCAACAAGAGGCATTTTAAATGCAGATCGAACCATGTCAGTTAGGGTCTGGACCCACAATTTTTCAGTCTGTGATGCTGAAAATGGTTCATCTACTGTCGATTCCTCAAAAACAGAGCTAACCTCCTCCTGATCCCCTTCAGGTAGGTCGGTCCCTTCCTGGGACTGTTGCTCTGCCAACAGGCACTCTAATGGAGGTGATGGAGATCTGGCGCGCTTTCTTTCCTGTAGAGAAGAAGCGATCAATGCAGCCAATCTCTGCTCCAATCCCTCCAGAGTTGAGGAAAAAACCTCCTCTGTTATATATGCAGGAGCAGGTGGACTGAGGACAGCCGCAGTACCTGGCACTCCCGGGGGTTCCTTATGGGTATTAACCTCTGATTTCTCAGGGGAGGAGGGTGCAGATGACTGCTCCAGATCCTCAGAGCCCGATGGAGACCCCCTACACTTCCTGAGAGGTATATCTCGGAGTTTTTTAGGCAGCATATTCCTTAGTTCAAAGCTGAGGTATTCCAGCCGCAATACACCCCTTACTGAAATAGTCTAATGCAATTTGCTGCTATGTACATCAGTGGGTGTCTACTAATGCGTCTTTCTGGGGATGCCTGTATCAACCGCCCGCTGTAAGCCCCTATACCATGCTACCAGCTCCTTTTCATGCTCTGTGTCCATAGCAAGCAGCGTGGACTGAGTCCTTTTATCTTGCTGGGATGCCCGCACATGCGCAGAAGCGCTGGGCGCACAGAGCGCGTCATCCGCCAGGCTCCGCCCCCTTTTTTGAAGCTAAACCTTATAAAAAGAAAGCATGTGTGCGCGCGCGCGCGTGCACGTGTGCGCTCTTGGCGCCATGTAGGGAGAGGAGCCAGGGTCCCTGTTTCACCAGGACTCGGGGATGGAAGGAAACTACTTGGCAGCATGACAGAGGAATGCAGCTTCCCTGATAGAGAGCTCACTCATCTGCCTGGACTTTCACCATGGAAGGAATAGTCCCAAGAAAAAAGACGTTCCACAGCGGCCTCTAGTGGACAAACACAGGTACCACACTTTTGTCTTTTTTTTTTTTTTTTTTTAAAACCTCCTTTATGAAAAACATTTCCAGGTTTACAGTTTTTTTAAAACTTCCCTTATGAAAAAACATATATAGGATTTCTTAGGCATATACAGCTATTAGCGGGAATACCCTTTAGGTAACAGGCAGAAAGACATATTAGGCTTGGGGGTCCCCTCAATAGAACCAAGTTCCTGAGGGGCCCCCACTTACCTTTTCCCCGCCGCAGGACTTTGTTTGGTCCACAGAAGCCCAAACTTCACCTCTCACGGCAGGCATTGTACTAGACCTTCAGGGACCGGGTTCCCAAGGATTCCACTCCCCTGGACCTGTATAGCACCCTGCACAGATAGCCTCTTGGTTTTGGGTATGACCAGAGCTCTGGATCCCAGGGTCCAGCCCTCCTAAGAGAGGCATTACAGGCAAAACCCTGCTCTTCTCTGCAAGGCCCGGGTACCGACCGTTTAGCTATGAAGCTTTTTTGGTCGGATCCGGAATAGCTTGCTAAGGCCCAGAGAACCTGTACACAAGCCCAGATGAATACATGTTAACCTTGGCCAACACCTTAGACACTGGCAAAAAACTGAGGTACTCCCGGATGGGAGGGGCTTATATAGGGGAGGGTACTTCCTGTTTTGGAAGTTGCCAGTGCCAGCACCTGAAGGTAATTCTATATAACCCACATAGTAATGACTATGCTGCTCTGTGTCCCGTGATGTATGAACAAGAAAGACTATATACAATTGATTGTGCAATAAACAGTCTTTAGTGCAGAAAAACTTTTCCAAAAAATAAAATAATAAAACATGCAAAATAATGCAAGTCTTTGTGCTGGAAAATCTCTAAGCCTCACTCCACAGCAATGTGCAAAATAAATCCAAAAAGTGCAGATGAAAAACAATTGTCTCTTAATCTAGTGGTGAAATTGGAAATGGCAACCAGTATTAAAAACAAATAACAGGCTCCATCTAGCGAGATAATGCTGTAATGACATGCCTGAAAACCGGACTGCCATAATTCTGGATAAATGGACTGCCAATCTAGTGGTGAAATTGGAAATGGCAACTGCTGGTAAAAATCAAATAATAATATAAAATTATTTTAAAATACTTTAAAAACATAATAGCCGAGGAGGAAAAAAGTATATATGATATCTCATAAAAAAACAGATAATTTAAAAAAAAATTAAAAGGATCTTCAACATAGAAAAAACATAGAAAAAACAATATCCAATTAAAATTAATTAAAAACAGTGAGGTGAAAATATGGAAATATTAAAACCTTCAATAATTGGATGTAAAACAATTTAGGTCAAATTCTATGTTGTGTCCTAGTGGTGCCTATGTACGTATCTCATGGATCCAACGGGACTCAGACGGACTAAGTTTAATAATTTTATTATCCCCCTCCAATGGGGTTTATACTTCTCAATTCCCCAAACAAGCAATGAGGAGGGGTCCCGATTATGAAATTGATCAAAGTGCCTAGATAGACTGTGTTTAGGGAATCTGTTTTTATTATTCTGAGTGTGTTACATAGTTAGTCAGACTGAAAAAAGACAAAGTCCATCCAAGTTCAACCATAAAAAAATAAAAAATAAAAATAAATAAAATAAAAAATATCGTACAATCCCATATACCCAATTCTATACCCACAGTTGATCCAGAGGAAGGCAAAAAACCCCAGCAGAGCATGATACAATTTGCTACGGCAGGGAAAAAATTCCTTCCTGATCCCCCGAGAGGCAATCGGATTTACCCTGGATCAACTTTACCTATAAATGTTAGTACTCAGTTATATTATGTACATTTAGGAAAGTATCCAGGCCTTTCTTAAGGCAATCTACTGAGCTGGCCAGAACCACCTCTGGAGGGAGTCTGTTCCACATTTTCACAGCTCTTACTGTGAAGAAACCTTTCCGTATTTGGAGATGAAATCTTTTTTCCTCTAGACGTAAAGAGTGCCCCCTTGTCCTCAGTGTTGACCGTAAAGTGAATAACTCAACACCAAGTTCACTATATGGACCCCTTATATATTTGTACATGTTGATCATATCCCCCTTATTCTCCTCTTCTCAAGAGTGAATAAATTCAGTTCCTCTAATCTTTCCTCATAGCTGAGCTCCTCCATGCCTCTTATCAGTTTGGTTGCCCTTCTCTGCACTTTCTCCAGTTCCCCCATATCCTTTTTTTTTTTTTTTTTTTTAAATAGATTTTTATTGAACATTTTCCATGTTACATCCGTAGCAATATAGACAAGTTCAATCAGTAAATAGCACATGCAATATCAGATTTGTAAAGGTGCTTACAACATATAACCAACAATATATAACAAGTAATTTGCGTATGAACTTGAGGTCAATGAATGGGTGGTAATAGGGGGAGTAGAGACAGGAGGGAGTTGTTAGAAAGAGGGGGATAGGAGAGGAGGAAAGAAAGGAGAAAAGGAGAAAAGGTCAGAGCATCGTCGTGGATAGGTAAAACAACGTAATTCAGAAGATTATTACGACAATCGTTTTGAAAACCATTGTATCCATGGGAGCCAAGATTTGTTTGATTTGAAATGTGAGGATTTGCCATGCGACAGGATAGTTTTGTGAGTGTAATGTGACTGCACAAGAGTGATTACTTCTAAAATGG
The DNA here is from genome assembly GCA_029206835.1 of Rana muscosa. Lineage (NCBI taxonomy): Eukaryota > Metazoa > Chordata > Amphibia > Anura > Ranidae > Rana > Rana muscosa. The sequence continues at coordinate 272,327,598 of CM055120.1, read as the reverse complement.
ATGGGCTGACCTGTGATTTCCAGTGTCTAGCTATGAGTAGTCTTGTTGCCAGAAGTATGTGAGTGGTTGCTAGTTGTAAGGATGGGTGGATCGATTCAATGCTTAGGTTGAGGATAGCTAGCTGTGGGGTGAGTTTTATAGGCGAGTGTAGTAGTTCCTGTAGTACAGTTTCTACGTCTTTCCAAAGGTTAGTTAATGCTGGACAAGACCATAAAGTATGCAATAATGTGCCTGTTTTTTGGCAATCTCTCCAGCAGGAAGGTGGGGTGCTGGGGTGGAAATTGTGCAGTTTTTGTGGTGTCAGGTACCATCTTAAAAATATTTTATGAGATAGTTCCCATAGAGAGGTACAACAGGTGGCCTTGTATATTGACTTAAAGGCTGTTTTCCATTGGTGATCAGAGAATTGCATTTGTAAGTCTTCTTCCCAGGCCTGATAGGGTTTGGATTTTTGGAATATAAATTTTTCTTGTAACGTAGGGTAGATTAGTGATATTCCACTAGTGTCTGTATTATTTAGAAAGTAGTAATTCCATATTTTGGTAGGTATAGCCCCTTCCATAAGAGGGTGTGCTTTTAGACATTGTTGGATTCTGTGTACATTAAAGTAGTCGCTGCTGGGTGCGTTGTAAGTGGATTGTATTTGAACAAAGGACTTGTTAAGTAGCATAGACCGGAGTTCAGAGGTAAAGTGAGCTCTTTTTTGTATCCAGTTAGGTACTATAAGGTCAGGAGATACCAACTGGAGTGTTTTAAGTGGGATTCTGAGTGGTGTGGTAGGAAGATGTGTCCATTTGGAGAAATGTAGTTGTTTCCATGCTTTTACTGATGCTTGTATGGTTGGAGAATACAGGTGGAGATGTTGTGTATGGGTGATTGTGCTGTATAACCATTGTTGGAGGTCCTTGCCGGGAATCATAGTGCTTTCAATACTGTGCCATAAGGAGGATGGACTTGTAGATACCCATTCTTTTAATTGGGATAGTATGGTGGCTAAGTAGTAATCTTTCAAGTCAGTGTAGCCCGTGCCCCCTGATAATCTGTGTTTTATAAGTTTTGCGTGGTTGCTTCTCGGTTTCTTTTCTTGCCATACATATTTACTAACTATAGATTGGAGAGAAGCAATGTACGTGTTAGAGAGCGGTATAGGCAGTGTGCAGAAGATATATAACAATCTGGGGAGCACAAGCATTTTAAAGGCTGCCAATCTACCAGCCCAAGAAAATTCAAATTTGGAAAGCTTAGTTGTTTCTTTAATAAGCATTTGTTTGACTTCTATGTAGTTTTCATGAAATAATCTTTTTGTGGATTTTGTGAGTGTAATCCCCAGATAGGATATACCAGTATCTGCCCATTGGTACTTGTATACATTGCGCAATAAATTGCTAGATACAGCATCTGAGCCCATGTCAAGGATATAAGATTTGTTTTCATTAACCTTATAGTATGAAATCTTACCAAACCTCTGCAAAGTGGATTGAACCAAAGCCAGGGAGGAAATCGGGTTAGTTAACATCACTATTACATCGTCCGCAAATAAATTGATTTTATGTTCCACTGTACCAATCTCAAAACCTGTAACATTCGGGTTGTGTCTAATATGTTCCGCTAGGGGCTCTATTAGGAGATTAAAAATGAGTGCAGAGAGCGGGCATCCTTGGCGCGTGCCGTTGGAGATTGTAAAGGGCTTAGATAGCATCTCTGATGTGTAAACTTGAGCTGACGGTGACGAGTATAATGCTAGGATAGCAGAGAGGATGTGTCCTTGGAAGCCAAATTTGTGAAGAGTTTCTCGGAGATATGCCCAGTGGACCCTGTCGAACGCCTTCTCCGCGTCCAAAGACAGAAGCAGAGAAGGCGTTCGCGTGAGTCCAGCATGATGTATGATATTAATAAGTCTACGGGTTGCGTCATAAGTTTGTCTCCCTTTCGTGAAACCGGATTGGTCTGGGTGGATTAAAGAGGGCATAATATCGGGGGGCGTGTCCGGATGTGAGAGCCGGCGGACGTGTTTTTGAGGAGCTCCGGCTATCCTGTTTGAATCCTTTGCCATCCGTGCATTTCCATCGACTTAAAAGAGTAAATACTCACTCCAGTCTGTTCCCCTGTGTCCCCTGTCTCATCCTGGGACAAAATTGTGGAGACTCTCTGCCCGGATCGCCTGCACGCCTGAACCTCCACTCACCTGCGGCCGCCGCCATCTTCCCGGCCTGCAACTGTGTTGTACTGAAAGGACCCGATCCCAGCTTGCCTGCAGGTAAGAGACTGTCATCCGGCCACATCTGTCTGCCCATCCACCTTCCTGGCCCGATCCGGAGGTCCGCCGGGCCGAAAAAGGGATCCGTGGAGGCCGCGACCCGGTGCGGCCTAGTGCGGCCTGTGAAGCACCGGTCTTTCCTAAACCGCCGCCCCGCCGGAAGTGCACCGCGGCCGACATCGACGAGCGCAACAGCGCGGATCGCCTGCCTTCTCACGCCCTGTCATCCCTGCCAAGGCCTGGGGTACTGTAGCACTGAAATTGCCTAAATTGGAGCAGCTGCGTTACCCCTGGAGCCCAACTTCTCCGGTCCTCCGCCACCCCTCTGCCTCAGCCTTGCTGCTCTGGTCCCAGCTTCTCATCCTTACCACCCTGTCCCTACTTCTTTGTCTGCTGTGGGGTGGGGGGCTGCCGGTAACCACTGACGGCCTGCCCTGCTGGAGGGCTATCTTTACCTGGTGTCTGCAGTGGAGCCTGACTGGTGGCGGCACCTGACATAATCTCTCCTGAGACACCTGCTGTGGCCTGGGTCGCCCCTTACCTACCTCCTGGGTGCTCGTCTGAACACCGACAAATCTCCTGAGAGTGGGCCCCCCCTGGCGAACTGTCAGATGACCTCCTCCTCCAAAAAAGGGAACAGGTCCTCTAAAGCCGCAAAGACCAACGTACCACTTCTGCTGCCACCGCCATCTTCCCCACAATCTGATCCCATACTTCTGGGTCGGCTTCGGGCCTTGCTGGCTGGCTTAGAAATGGATCCCATTGAAGCTCCACCGACAGAGGGGCCAGCCCCACTGGCTAAGGATGGTACAGCGGTGATCCTCGCTGCGATCGAGCAGAGTAGGACCTCGCTTTTGGTGCATATTGACCACCTCGCTGAAGAATGTAACCTCATACGAAACGACCTTGACAAAATGAGGGGTAGAATGGCGGAAACTGAGTCCAGAGTGTCGACCACTGAAGATCTTACGGCCTCCCATGCCGCCTCCATTGCCGAGCTGCAGCGCACAGTGCAGTCCCTCGTTGCAAAGTCAGATGATGCCGAGAACAGGCTGAGGCGCAACAATGTCAGAGTCCTAGGTTTGCCTGAGGGGGAAGAGGGAGACCACCCTGCTATATTTGCGGAGGAGTTCTTTAAAAATCTCCTGGGCCTTACAGACGTTCCCCCTACCTACGTGGTGGAGAGGGCCCACCGGGTGCCCGCGGGCCGAGCCACCCCGGGGAAACCCCCCAGGCCCTTCTTAGTCCGTTTCCTTAACTATCGGGACAGGGACAAGATTCTGTCGGAAGCCCGCCAACATCCCACGCTCAAATATTGTAACTCCTCTGTCCTCCTCTTCCCTGACTTTTCGGCGGACTTGCAGAGAAAGAGGAAAACCTTTAACAATGTCCGCAAACGACTTAGAGATAAGAACATTAAATATGGCATGCTTTACCCAAGCCGCCTACGAGTCCAACATGAGGGGGTGGTCCGCTTCTTTGATAACCCAGCGGATGCTGACGACTGGCTGACCAACTTGCGTTGAAGGGATCTTCTCACGGACTCCTATGATGCACGGATCTTCCACATCCTTGTTCGCTCTATCCTACTACACTTTCTTCAACCACCGGAGTTACTTCAAATGTACCTTTACACGAGACCCCCACGAGGCTTTAGATTGCCCTTGTTTTCGCTTTTGTTTTTGTTTTTTGTTTTTCCTCTTAAAACACGGACTTTATTTTCCGCTGACTTTGAGGATACAGGTTTATGGGATAGATATCCCACGTCCCTCTGCTCCTTGTTCTTACGAGACGGACGAGACACTGCCCGTCGACAGAGTGGATGAACTACTACCAGAAGTGTAGGGCCCCCAGTGTAAGGGTTCACTAGCACTCTTTATAAAAGTTTTTCTTTTGGGTAAAAACTGTTCCCAGACCTTCCCCCCCTGTTAGGAGGTAGGCTGGGTATAGTAGGATAGGCACCGTGCCTGGGAAGTTAGATTAGGGATTTAGTCATCCCTTGTTCTTATGGTTTTCTATTTCTTATTTGTATACTTTTGTTTTGTGTTACGCTTAGGTACTGTCAGCATTTTCTGCAGTGTGACCGGGATCTTGCTGCTTGTGGGGTGCACCAAAACATGCCCTCTAGAGTATCTCCTTAATTGTTCTTCCCATTCACCCAATGGCTAGTCAAGTAGCAGACTCCTTCACCGTTCTCTCCTGGAATGTCAGGGGTCTAAACTCCAAATTTAAGCGAGCCCTTTTATTCAAATACTTAAAATCTCACTCCCCCCAGCTTATTCTCCTTCAGGAGACTCACCTCACGGGCAGCAAGATTTTGACTCTCAAGAAACCGTGGATACAGCGAGCGATACATGCCACATATTCTACATACGCCAGAGGTGTATCGGTCCTTGTCCACAAGAATTTCCCCTGTGTTATTGAGGAGATCCGTACTGATCCCCAGGGGAAATTTGTGATAGTGGTGTTCACGCTATGGTCTGTCAGGTATATTGTTCTTAATGTATACATCCCTCCCCCGTTTTCATCCGCATTATTGTATGAGGTTCTAGAAAAAATGTCACCTTTCTGCCCAGGGAAGGTTCTGGTAATGGGTGACTTTAATGCCATTTTATCGCCTGAGCTAGATAGACCTGCCCCGACTAAGAAACAGTGTATGGACCTCTCTGCCTGGGCTCAGGCGGTGGGGCTGGTGGAGATCTGGAGGTGGAAGCACCCTACCACAAGGGCCTATTCATGTTTTTCGGCATCCTATAAGACTGCGTCGCGGATAGACCTAGCCTTCTCCAACCCTGCACTGTTAGCGGATGTTCTGGAGACGTCCTATCTGCCTAGCGGTCTGTCCGATCATAGTCCCTTAGTGGTGGTGCTTCGCTCCCTGGCTTCCCGGAGCGCTGCGCTCTGGAGGTTGGGCACACAATGGGTCTCTCATCCTGACCTCGCTGGCCAGCTGCCACCCCTGCTGTCTGAGTTCTGGGAAAATAATAAAGACTCCTCTTCTCCCGATATTGTATGGGATGCCTTTAAAGCTTTCACGAGGGGACAGTATATTTCTTCTATTGCTAGCATCAAAAAACAACAATCGGCTGCAGCGCTGTTGACGATCACACTGCTACGTATAGCAATGACCCCACCCCAGTTCACTTTGACCTACTAATGGCGGCTCAGAGGGAACTGCAATTGCACCTGGCTGAGGTCACGCGACTCGAGTCGTATAGAGGTAAACAGAGGGCCTTTGAACAGGGTGACCGGAATGGCCGCCTGCTAGCCATGATGGCACAACACGACCAACCCCTTACCCTTGTATCCACCCTACAGACCCCGGGGGGCGGGACGGTGTCCTCCCCCTCTGATATTCTACAGACGTTTAACTCCTTTTATGGCAAGTTATACTCGTCCGGTCTGTCCTCAGAGTTTCAGCCGGAGTCGCTGAACGGTCTGTTAGACCCGTTGGCGCTTGGCTGGCTCTCGGACCACGAAAGAGAGATTTTGGTCCAACCTTTTACGGTCTCGGAGGTCGTAAAGGCTATCCGATCCTTCCCCCCCGGCAAGGCGCCGGGGCCGGATGGGCTTCCAATAGACTTTTATAGGGCTCATGTGAAACTTCTAGCACCCCTGCTGGCACAACTGTATACTGTATGCCTGGCAGACGGTAGTCTGCCTGTTTCAATGTACCACGCATACTTGACACTGATATATAAGGCTCCCAAAGACCCCACTTCCTGTGCTTCATATCGTCCTATTGCATTGCTTAATTCTGACTTTAAAATTCTGACTAAGCTTCTGGCCCTTCGGTTGTACCCCATGCTACCCTCAGTGATAGACCCAGACCAGACGGGTTTCATGCCCCGTAGGTCCACGGATGTGAATCTCAGAAGACTATTCACCAACATACACGCTCACCACCTCAATAAGGGATCTCGAACTGTGGCCTCTCTGGACGTGGAAAAGGCCTTTGATACGGTCGAGTGGCCCTTCTTGTGGGAAACTTTACGCAGGATAGGGTTTCCTCTGCTGTTTATCAGGTGGCTCCAGGTGATCTACAAATGCCCCACTTCCTCGGTGCGCTTGGGAGGTGGACTATCGGCCCCATTCGGGCTTACCAGGGAACGAGGCAGGGCTGCCCTCTCTCTCCGGCTTTGTTTGCCCTCGCTATCGAACCGGTGGCGGAGGCACTTCGCACCTCACCGCACATTAGGGGTCTCCGACTCGGGTTGCTGGAGGAGAGGGTGGCCCTGTACGCGGATGACATGCTACTCTTCCTAAATGATGCCGGCCCGTCCCTGCAGGGAGCGCTAAATATTCTGGACACCTTTGCAGAGGTCACCGGTCTTAGGGTAAATTGGTCTAAATCCCTCCTGTTCCCAATTGATCCAGCGGCTAGGTCCACATCCCCTCCTGATAGCCCCCTCCTGTGGGTAGACTCCTTTACATACTTGGGGGTACATGTCTCTGGTTCAGCCTCAGACTATATATCCTTAAATCTAGCCCCGTTACTATTGGAGTCCCAGACGAAGCTCAAATCCTGGAGTAACTTGCCCCTGTCTTTATGGGGGCGAGTTAATCTCATAAAAATGAAGATTATTCCCAAACTGACATATCTTTTCCGCCACTCCCCACAATGGGTGCCCAAGTCCTTTTTTAAAAAATTGAACTGCATCTTTTCTTCCTTCTTATGGGGCCCCTCTCCTCCCAGATATAGATTGACGACTCTAATGAGGCCACGAACGCAGGGTGGCATGGCATTCCCGGACTGTCATAAGTATTACCTCTCCACGCAGTTGGTGACTGCGGCGTGGTGGCTACAGTCGGACAGAACGAACTCGTCGACTGTGCTGGAAGCAACAGTGGTCGGTTCGTGGGAAGCTCTTCAATTATTACTTTTTAGGGGCCCTCGTGCCCCGTATCCTCTGACCCCTTCTATGCTTACCACCCTGCGGGCATGGCAGACAGGATTAGCCATTGAGAAATGTAAACAGTCTGAAATCTCCCCCAATGCCCCTATCTGGCTGAACCCTAGTCTATCTCACATTTACAAGATCCCTGACCCCTACGCGTGGACAAAATACGGTATCAAACTTGTGTCTCACATAATATCTCAAAACTCCCTACTCCCCTTCTCGCACCTTTCCTCCCAATACAACCTACCCAACCATTTCCTATTTAGATATCTGCAACTGTCCCACGCATTTGCGGCGCAATTTCCGCAATCTTCGTGCATTGTGGCCCAGTCGGAACTGGAGAGGACACTTAGATTTAGCTGTGAAGACAAACCCACCTCACATCTTTATTCGTACTTGATCTTTGTGTCTCTTCCACCTCTGGATAAACTCTGGAATAAATGGCAGACTGATATCCCCACATTAGATAGGGATAACTGGGACGACGTGTGGGACCTCCCCTTCAACTCCTTAGTCTCCATGCGTGACAGGTTAGTGCAGTACAAAATAGTTCATAGAGCTTATTTCACCCCACACAGACTGCATAGGATGGACCCTGCCCACTCCTCGGGGTGTTGGAGATGCGGCGCCTCACCGGGCGACTTCTCCCATATCTTCTGGCGGTGTTCAGGGGTCCAGCAGTATTGGGAAATGGTGCTGGATCTAATTAACAGAGTTGCCTCAGTCGCTGTGCCTTTGTCAATGGAGGTGTGCCTTTTGGGGCTCATTGAGACCATTGTACCATCCTCTGCCAAACGCACGCTAATTTCCTTGCTGCTCTTCTATGCCCGAAATAATATTGCTATGCAGTGGAAGAAGCCTGCCCCCCCCTCTTTGGCGCAATGGAAACACTTGGTAAACGGCAGCCTTCCTTTATACAAAGATACCTATGCCAATCGGGGCTGCCCACTGAAATATGACAAGGTCTGGCGCAATTGGTTAGATGAGCCCGAAACAGCCTAGTGAGTTGGGGGTGAACCAGGTCATCGTGTCAAGGTCTTGCCTTGCTCTTCTACCTTCCTCTTCCTCCGATGACCTCTGATATGTTTTCATTGACTAGTGGGTCTTACCATACTGGATGCCCTCCTAGATTTTATTTGGGCGGTGCTGCTGTACCCTTCCATGACTGTGCATTGTATCGCTGGGTTCACATTGCAATTGTATTCTCATCTGTACATGTTCTTTTTCTATGACTGTAGGTGCTTAAGCTGTATGTTTGTACGTGTTAGAAAATTCAATAAAAAACAATTATAAAAAAAAAAAGAGGGCATAATATCGACTAGTCTGTTTGCAATTAATTTGGCAAACAATTTAGCATCTATATTGAGTAGCGAAATAGGTCTGAAGTTTTGGGGTGAGGTAGGTTCCTTCCCCGGCTTCGGCAGAGTAATGATTAGCGCTTTCCCCGATATCCTTTTTGAGAACTGGTGCCCAAAACTGAACTGCATATTCCAGATGAGGTCTTACTAATGATTTGAACAGGGGCAAAATGATATGAAATGTTCCCTCAATCTCTTCCAAAGTTCCCTTTTGGTTCTCCCAATGTACTGGATATGGCATGGACACTCCAAGAGGTACACAACCCCTTCTGTCTTACAGGAGATAAATTCATCTATCTGGTACTCTCAGTCTCTCCCAGTAACTGCAGATTTAAAGGAAGTTTTTTTCTTTTTACTTTACTTTGTATGCTTACACGTAAAACAAGTTTTACATGGGTAATAACCTTTTCCATCAAAGAAAGTGAATTTTCTTTGGGCAGGAGGATCAAGGACATTTTTGGCAATAAGATCACGAAGGGTCGGTGCCCTCCGGAAGACAAGCTTGGGTCTATCAGATAGTACACCTCCCAGATGTCGATCTGCTTTTATGATGTTCCAGTATTTCTTGCAGATTTTTTCTATTTGTTTATACTGTACATTATAGTTCCTGACTAATGGTACTCCGAATGGGCGTCCGCTGAAATTTTTTCAGGGGGGGGGGCGCTTCGGCAGCGGCGATACACAGTCACATTTTACCCTTTCTTCGACCGCTAGCGGTGGTTAAAAGCAACCCCCCACGTTAAAATGTAAAAACACCCCACTGTGCCCCCCGCATCTGTCAATATCTCTTTGTCACTACTGTGTACCACCTCTCCACAACTGCACCTCTGGACCCCTTTACATTACACAGCACCCCACAGCTCTGGACCCCTTTACATTACACAGCACCCCACAGCTCTGGACCCCTTTACATTACACAGTACCCCACAGCTCTGGACCCCTTTACATTGCACAGCACCCCACAGCTCTGGACCCTTTTACATTACACAGCACCCCACAGCTCTGGACCCCTTTACATTACACAGCACCCTGCATCACTGGCCCTCTTTACATTACACAGCACCCTGCACCTCTGGACACCTTTACATTACACAGCACCCTGCACCTCTGGACTACTTTACATTACACAACACCCCACAGCTCTGGACCCCTTTACATTACACAGCACCCCACAGCTCTGGACCACTTTAAATTACACAGCACCCTGCATCACTGGCCCCCTTTACATTACACAGCACCCTGCGTCACTGGACCCCTTTACATTACACAGCACCCTGCACCACTGGACCCCTTTACATTACACAGCACCCTGCATCACTGGACCCCTTTACATTACACAGCACCCTGCACCTCTGGACCCCTTGACACAGCACCCTGCACCTCTTGACCCCTTCACACAGCACCCTGCACGTCTGGAACCCTTCACACAGCACCCTGCCTCTCTGGATCCCTTCACACAGCACCCTGCACCTCTGGACACCTTCACACAGCATCCTGCACCTCTGGATCCCTTTACACAGCACCCTGTACCTCTTGATTCATTCACACAGCACCCTGCACCTCTGGACTCTTTTACACAGCATCCTGCACCCCCTGCATGTTACATAGACTGTGACAGCGCCCTCCCTCTTCCTACCTTAATCATGCAGCCAGAGGGAGAGACACAGCAGCGCGAGAACTGCTGAAGTTATTTTTCATATTACCTAGAGACTGAGAAAATGATACAAGAGATGGCTAGAGACTGAGAACATGATACAAGAGATGGCTAGAGACTGAGAACATGATACAAGAGATGGTCAGGGGCTGCAGAGTCTGCAGACATGATACAAGCGATGGTCAGAGGCTGCAGACATGATACAGTAGATGTCAGAGGCTGCAGACATGATACAGGAGGTGTCAGAGGCTGCGGGCATGGTACAGGAGATGGTTAGAGACTGAGGACATCATACTAAAGATGGTCAGAGACTGCAGACATAGTACAAGAGATGGCCAGAGACTGCAGACATAGTACAAGAGATCAATGCAGCCTCATCTGTGCCCATCAAATGCAGCCTCACTGTGCCCATCATTGCAGCCTCACTGTGCCCATCAATGCAGCCTCGCCATGCCCATCAATGCAGCCTCGCCATGCCCATCAATGCAGCCTCACCGTGCCCATCAATGCAGCCTCGCTGTGCCCATCAATTCAGCCTCGCCGTGCCCATCAATTTAGCCTCACTATGCCCATCATTGCAGCCTCACGGTGCCCATCATTGCAGCCTCACGGTGCCCACCATTGCAGCCTCACTGTGCCCATCAAATGCAGCTTTACAGTGCCCATAAAAGCAGTCTCACTGTGCCCACCAATGCAGCCTCCCTGTGCCCACCAATGCAGCCTCACTGTGCCCATCAATGCAGCCTCACTGTGCCCATTATTGTAGCTTCATGGTGCCCATCAATGCAGCCTCTCTGTGCCCATCATTGCAGCCTCACTGTGCCCATCAATGCAGCCTTCCTGTGCCTACCAATGCAGCCTCGCTGTGCCCACCAATGCAGCTTCGCTGTGCCCACCAATGCAGCTTCACTTCATTGCAGCCTCGCTGTGCCCACCAATGCAGCCTCGCTGTGCCCACCAATGCAGCTTTGCTGTGCCCACTAATGCAACTTCTCTGTGCCCATGAATGCAGCCTCACTGTGCCCACCACTGCAGCCTCTGTGCCCACCAATTGCAGCCTCTCTGTGCCCACCAATTGCAGCCTCTGTGTGACCACCAATTGCAGACTCTGTGCCCACCAATTGCAGCCTCTGTGCCCACTAATTGCAGCCTCTGTGCCCACCAATTGCTGCCTCTGTGTGCCCAATTGCAGCCTCTGTGCCCACCAATTGCAGCCTCTATGCCCACCAATTGCAGCCTCTGTGCCCACCAATTGAAGCCCCTGTGTGCCCAATTGCAGTCTGTGCCCACCAATTGCCGCCCCTGTGTACACACCAATTGCAGCCTCTGTGCCCACCAATTGCAGCCCATGTGTGCCCAATTACAGTCTGTGCCCACCAATTGCCGCCCCTGTGTACACACCAATTGCAGCCTCTGTGTACACACCAATTGCAGCCTCTATGCCCACCAATTGCAGCCTCTGTGCCCACCAATTGCAGCCCCTGTGCCCACCAATTGCAGTCTGTGCCCACCAATTGCCGCCCCTCTGTGCCCACCAATTGCAGCCTCTGTGCCCACTCATTTCAGCCTCACCATTTCCTGGCTAGGCGCTCCCCTCCTTCTGTCCTCCGGCGCTTGTATCGTATGCCACGGAGCTGGGTCTGTGTGCAAGGTCCCGCCCTCCTAGTTCGGCTCGTGTAATAGGTGGAACACTAGAAGACTATCACACGAACCGAACTAGGGGGGCGGGACCTTACACACAGACCCAGCTCTGTGACATACGATACGAGCGCCGGAGGACAGAAGAAGGGTGTCAGGTCACCTATGGCCAGGTGACAGATGCACACCGTAGGGGGACAGGAGTGCACCGCAAGGTATTGAACCCTATGGCTGACTGCTGCGGATAGGAAACTGGGTGGTTTTGGAAAGCGGGACCAGAGGAGCACAACCGGGATCCTATAGGAAGCTAGAGCCAAGATTCCCCAGGGCACGGAGTCTAAGACCCAGCAGGTCTTCTCCAGAGCCTCTAGTGGTGAGGATGTTATGCTGCAGGCTGGGTCCAGGTCGCGGCCCCTAGAGTCTCCTAGCTCACGCCCCGTAGGATAAGGGGAACATAGGGGAAGCAGCAGAGCAAGATATAAGAGTAACGAATAATAAGCTGAAGGTCAAGGGCCACAAGCAGACAAGGATAACGAAGGACAAGCCGAAGGTCAAGGGTCACGAGCAGACAGGGATAGTCGGGGACAAGCCAAATATGTAACGTAGCACACGGCAGGCAGGAACCCAAACACACAATGCCTAACAAACACATTGATCAGCGAAGCAGGCTTGCAGTGCACAGGTTAATATAGTGTTCTGTGATAGGGCCTGGGGTGGAGTCTGGCTGGGAGGAGATTATAAAGGAAGCCAGGTGAAGGGGGTCTGGTCTCTAAGATGAACACATGAGGAGTAAAGGTAAGATGGCAGACAGACATTAATGCATATCCATGACAGTACCCTCCCTCTTACGAGGCCTCCCCCTTCCCCGCCTGGGCCCAGGTTTGGAGGGAAACTTCAGATGAAACTCCTTTAACAGACGAGGTGCAAAGACCTCAGAAGCAGTGATCCAAGACCTCTCCTCAGGACCAAACCCCTTCCAATGAACGAGGTACTGAAGAACGCCTTTACAAAGTCGGGAGTCCAGAATTTGACTGACCTCGTACTCCTGATTATCCTCAGAGACAGGCGCCACGGTAGGGAGAGGACGAGAGAATTTATTGAGGACTAAAGGCTTCAGAAGGGCAACATGGAAGGAGTTAGTGATTTTAAGGCTCTTAGGAACCTGGAGTTTGAAACAAACTGGATTCAGTTTAGCAGTTACAGTGTATGGACCAATGAATTGTGGAGCAAACTTCAGAGAAGGAACTCGGAGCTTGATGTTCCTGGTGGAGAGCCAGACTTTGTCCCCTGGCTGAAGAGAAGGCGGTTTACGCCTGCGGCGGTTGGCAAAGCCTTTGAATTTTTCAGCAGCTGCCCGGAGGGAATCATGAACGTCACCCCAAACAGAATTGAGAGACTCCTGAACTGAAGCCAAAGCTGGAATATCTGGAGAACAGGTCATGGGAAGAGGAAGTTGAGGGTGTTTTCCATAAACAGTGAAAAAGGGTGTCTTCTGCGAGCTGGTATTCACATGATTGTTATGGGAGAATTCTGCCCACGGAAGTAGAGAGGACCAATTGTCATGATGAGAAGACACAAAGGTGCGAAGAAAGACCTCTAACTCCTGATTAACCCTCTCAGTCTGTCCATTGGATTGAGGGTGGTAGGAAGAGGAAAAATCCAAGACAATATTGAGGGATTTGCAAAAGGCTCTCCAAAAACGAGACGTAAATTGGACTCCCCTGTCGGAAACAATATGAGAAGGAACCCCATGGAGGCGGAAAATTTCTCGAATAAAAATGGGAACCAAGGCAGGAGCAGAAGGAAGACCAGGAAGAGGAACAAAATGAGCCATCTTGGAGAACCGATCGATTACCACCCAAATGACTGTATTATTCTCAGACAGTGGGAGGTCGGTGATAAAATCCATGGCAATATGAGCCCAGGGCTCCTTAGGGATGGGCAAGGGCATGAGGAGACCAGCAGGAGCTTGTGTGGAGGATTTAGACTGAGCACAGACATGACAAGCCTTAACGTAGTCTTCGACATCTGAGCGGAGATTAGGCCACCAGTAGTGATGACTAATGAGTAAGAAGGATCGGAGGAATCCAGAATGACCTGCCACCTTGGAATCATGTCCCCAATGAAGGATCTTAGCTCTTAGCTCAGTGGGGACAAAGGTCTTACCAGGCGGAATCTTTGACTTCAGGGTGGTAGAGTGGGCAGCAATGCACGAGGTTGGAATGATCGGCTCAGGTTCAGGGGCGGACTCCTCGTCAAAAGTGTCAAATGACCTAGAGAGCGCATCAGCCCGAACGTTGCAGGAACCAGGTTTGTAAGTAATCGTGAAATTAAAACGGGCAAAGAAGGGACTCCACCTGGCCTGTCTAGGATTCAGACGTTTAGCATTCTGTAGATGCTGTAAATTCTTGTGGTCAGTAAAGATCGTTATGGAGTGAGGGGAACCCTCCAAGAGATGACGCCACTCCTCTAACGCCAATTTAATCGCGAGAAGTTCCCGATCACCGATGGCATAATTCCTCTCTGCCTGAGAATTTTTTTTGGAGAAGAACGCGCATGGTTGACGTCTCTTCTCAAAGAATTGAAGAAGCACAGCTCCCACCCCCATTGAGGAAGCGTCCACTTCAATAAAAAATGCATCCCCAGGATTTGGTCTCCTCAAGAGAGGTCCAGAAACAAAGGCCTGTTTCAGGTCGTGAAATGCAGAGACAGCTTCGGGAGGCCAGTCTTTGGCATTCGCACCCTTCTTGGTTAAAGCGATAATAGGCGCGGCAATGGAAGAGTAATTCCTTATGAACTGCCTATAATAATTTGTGAAGCCAAGAAAGCGCTGTGTGACCTTGAGGCTAGCAGGAAGAGGCCAGTTGGTAATAGCCAAGACCTTCGCAGGATCCATACGAAGACCCGAACATGAGACAAAGCACCCAAAAAACAGGACCTCAGAACATTCAAAGGAACATTTCTCCAGCTTGGCATAGAGATTGTTCTCTCTAAGACGCTGAAGTACAGTGCGGACATGGTTTCTGTGGACGAGCAGATTTTCAGAAAAGATCAGAATGTCATCCAGATAGATGACAACAAACTGGTACAGCAGATCTCTGAAGATTTCATTGACGAAGTTTTGAAACACAGCTGGGGCATTACACAAACCAAAAGTCATCACCAGGTATTCGTAATGCCCATCTCTAGTGTTGAATGCAGTCTTCCATTCGTCACCCTCCCGTATTCGAATGAGATTGTACGCGCCTCTGAGATCCAACTTGGTGAAAATGGAGGCACCCTTCAACCTATCGAATAGTTCAGATATTAAGGGTAAGGGGTATCGATTTTTAATAGTAACCGCGTTTAAACCTCGATAGTCGATACAGGGTCTTAGGGTACCATCCTTTTTGGCAACGAAAAAGAACCCTGCCCCTGCAGGTGATGCGGATTTCCAGATGAAACCTCTCTCCAGATTCTCTGCAACATACTCAGACATGGTCTGGGTCTCTGGGATGGACAGAGGGTAGGTACGACCCCTGGGCAGAGTTGCTCCGGGGACAAGATCAATAGCACAGTCAAAAGACCTGTGGGGAGGAAGCACCTCAGCTGATTTCTTACAGAACACATCCCGGTAATCGCTGTATGCAGCGGGAAGATCAGAAGAAACAGAAGTGGTAGCAACCGGAAGTCTCTCTTTGGGGGCCACCTTGAGAAGACATGACGAGAAACATGAGGGACCCCAAGCCAGGACCTGCCCAGAGGCCCAGTCCACATGTGGAGAGTGGAGCTGCAGCCAAGGAAGGCCCAATACAATGGGGGTAGAGGCCTTGGGTAGAATGAGAAAGGATATCCACTCCTGGTGGAGAATCCCTACCGACATCCTAATGGGTAGCGTCTGGAAGCGAATAGGGCCCCCTGGGAGAACAGTGCCATCAATTGCCGAGACTACCAATGGGGTAGCGAGAGGTGAAATGGTAAGCTTCATAGAAGAAGCAGTTCCCCAATCCATAAAATTGCCGGCTGCCCCTGAATCCAGATATGCAAGGGTTGATTGAGGAGAAGTGCCTACATGAAGGAACACCGGCAGGAGAAGGCGAGAAGGTGATGTTTCAGGGTCCAATACTCCACCTTCCAAATGTATTAGGCCTGAGCGTTTCCCGGACAGAAGCAAGCAAAAGTCACGAAAATGACCCTTGCCCCCACAATAGAGGCACAAGCCCAGAGTTTTGTGCCTAGCACGTTCTTCGGGGGTTAGTCTGGTCCGGCCCAGCTGCATAGGTCCCTCAGCAGGCAGAAGATGCTCCACGGGACGAAGGGAGGGGAGCTCAGACTGGCTAGGACCCAGAGAGTGCTGGCGTCTTTTTTCTAGCGACCTCTCCTGAAAACGAATGTCGATCTGGTTGCACAAAGAAATTACATCGTCCAGACCGACGGGAATGGCTCTTCCCTCTAATTCGTCTTTCACTCGGTCAGAGAGGCCATGTAAAAAGGTAGCGACCAGGGCCTCATTATTTCAGCTCAATTCAGCTGTGTGGATACGGAACTGAAGAGCGTATTGTCCCACTGAACTAGCTTCTTGGCGAAGACGTAAGACAGCACTAGCCGCTGAAGAAGCCCGAGCCGGCTCCTCGAAGATGTTCCGAAAGAGCTCCAAGAAGTCGGACAGGATGGAAACCACCGAATCATTCCTTTCCCACAGGGGGGCAACCCAGGCTAAAGCTTCACCGGAGAGGAGGGAGATGATATAGGCTACCTTAGCCCGATCAGACAGGAAGTTTTGAGGCTGAAGCTCAAAATGGATCGTACATTGGCTGAGAAACCCCCTGCAGGCCTTGGAGTCCCCAGAGAAACGGAACGGAGCTGGTAGTTCTAGTGAGTGTGTGGCTGCGACTGATGCGAAAGGCGCAGCCACTGGTTGTACTTGAGGTTGCAGATTTGGGGTTCCCAAGGTGGTCTGAAGCTGCTCGAAGCGAGAAGCCAGATCCTGGAGGAATCGCATCACCTGAGTCTGATCTGATTCCTGGGTCTCAAGTCTACGGACTATGCCCTGTAATGGATCATCCGCGGGGAGCGGCCTGTCAGCCGGGTCCATGGCTGATAAAACTGTCAGGTCACCTATGGCCAGGTGACAGTTGCACACCGAAGGGGGACAGGAGTGTACCGCAAGGTAGTGAACCCTATGGCTGACTGCTGCGGATAGGAAACTGGGTGGTTGTGGAAATCGGGACCAGAGGAGCACAACCAGGATCCTATAGGAAGCTAGAGCCAAGATTCCCCAGGGCGTGGAGTCTAAGACCCAGCAGGTCTTCTCCAGAGCCTCTAGTGGTGAGGATGTTATGCTGCAGGCTGGGTCCAGGTCGCGGCCCCTAGAGTCTCCTAGCTCACGCCCCGTAGGATAAGGGGAAAATAGGGGAAGCAGCAGAGCAAGATATAAGAGTAACGAATAATAAGCTGAAGGTCAAGGGCCACAAGCAGACAATGATAACGAAGGACAAGCCGAAGGTCAAGGGTCACGAGCAGACAGGGATAGGGGGTCTGGTCTCTAAGATGAACACATGAGGAGGAAAGGTAAGATGGCAGACAGACATTAATGCATATCCATGACAGAGGGGAGCTCTGCAGTCGCCGCTTAAAGGGGCCCCAGGGCAGGCTGCCCTGTCACCACGCCTCTGCACTGACCCGCCCCGCGCCCCCCGCTTCACTCGCGGGGGTGCCGGTCTGACACCCCCCGCAGTGTGTGGCACACCTTCTCGATTCCAGGGGGCGATCGACCCCCCTTGCCCTATGGAGCGGAAGCCTATGGTACTCCGTTCATCGGTGTTTTTTCCTTCACAGAATCTTGAATCAACATTTCTCTATCCTATTTTATTTTCAATAAAATTGCTTTGGTATCCCTTCTGGATGAATCTTTCCCCAATAAAGTGCGCTTGTTCTAAAAAGACTTCCTTGTTCGTGCAATTCCTCCTTAGTCTAGTAAATTGCCCTTTGGGTATATTGTCTAGCCATGGAATGTAGTGACAACTATCTAACGGGAGGTATCTGTTCCTGTCCACCGTTTTAAAGTTCGTTTGTGTTACCAGTTTGTTATTATCCTTAAAAATTTCCAGATCAAAAAAATTTATTCTTTCATTACTAATTTCCCAAGTCAATTTTATATTCTTCGTATTTGTATTCAACTCGAAACCAAAGGCTTTCTCTGTCTCCTGCCCAAATCACGATGATGTCATCAATATACCTTTTGAACAGGAGGAGTTGCTGTGGTTTTCTACTGTACAACACATCCTCCTCCCATTCAGCCATATATAGGTTTGCCACACTGGGTGCATATTTTGCCCCCATTGCTATACCACACACCTGCTTATAATACTTCTCTTCATACCAGAAGTAGTTGTGATTCAAATTGTACCTCAGGCATTTCAAGAGGAATTTTCTTTGGGTCCGCTTTAGTTCACTTAAATCTCTCATGGCCTAAAGCGACGTACCTGTCTCGTGGATGCCCCAAAAAATATGAAAAAGTCTGGCATCTGTGGACTGATTCAGAGTCCACAACAGATGACCGACCCCAAGAGGAGTGACTTGTCAGATCTCCTCTGTACTCATCAGTCCTGATAGGAGCTGAGGTCCGTACTCTGAATAGATAAATAGAGGTGTAAGCATAGCTCAACATTAATAGCACCTACTCCTGCATGCTCCTGATAAGTCCAACCCAGACATCGAGGAACGAGTGGAGGTCCCGCAAGGAATGATAACTCCTGTTGCAATCCTACCATGTGTATCCCGAGAGGTGTCCCTGTTATGTTAGTTAGATATATTTAGTGTTAGGATGTGATGTTAAATTGTTTTCTGTGTTTTTTTTTTGTTTTTTTGTTTTTGTCCTTGATGTGCAAGTGGTTATGTGCAAGGATTGGCCTGGGTATGCCCCAGTGGCCCTGTTTTGTACCTCAATAACACAGAAAAACTTCAATAAAGAGAATTAAAAAAAAATAAAAAATCTCTCATGGCCCATTTTGTGGCTTGTAAGGCCTCTTCATGGTTAATAATTGTATATAAAGATGTCACATCTGCTGTTGCTAAATATACAGGTCTGTCATTTAATGTGATATTTTCTAATAGTTGGATCAGGTGTTTTGTATCACGCAGATAGGACTTATGCCGCGTACACACAATCATTATTCACGGCGGTTAAAAAACCGCCGTGAATAATGACAGGAAAAACGAGGGAACCGCTTGGTTCCCTACACACGGTCATTTTTCCCGTCATTTTTTCTCTTGACGAGAAAAACGACCGTCTGTGGGCTCCGCGGCAGTGTTTCCCTATGGGAAAACTGCCGCGGAAAAAAATGCTGGAAAAAACGATGAGAAAATTTAGAACATGTTCTAAATTTTCTCGTCGTTTTTTATGCCGTTTTTCTAGACGAGAAAAACGACATAAAGCCCACAGACGATCGTTTTTCTCGGCGAAAAAAAAAATTCAGTTTTTCTCGTCCAGAAAAGCGGTCGTGTGTACGCGGCATTAGTCTTTTTCACTGAAGAAACCAATCAATATATTCCCCAATCCTTGCTCCCACAGAGTTGATGCCATTTACTATGGGTCTTCCTGGCGGTTTTTCTTTATTTTTGTGTATCTTCGAGAGCGTATTAATAACCGTAATTTTGCAGCCTATTGGTTGAAGGTATTTGCTTTCTTTTTTGTTTCGCATGCCCTTTTCCATCCCATGTTCTAGCAGGTATGCCAATTCATCTTTATATTTAATTATTGGATTACCCGGTAGCTTTTCATAGGTGTCTCTATCTCCCAATTGGCAGTCCAATTTTTCCTTATAAGCTTTTTTAGATTGGATCACAATAGCTCCTCCTTTATCACAATTTCTTTTTTCTCTTCCAGGCTTTTGATACCCTTCTTTTTATCACTTGGATCATTCATTTTCTTTATTTTAAAATCATGTAAATCCTTCAATACCATCTTCCGGAAAACTTCAATATGGCCCTCAGTGCCAATTGGGGGATTAAACAAGGACTTATTTCTCAAATTACTAAACTGAAACTTGCTTCCTGTAGTAGTATTCCTCTGAGTATTTTCTCCAGGTTTATTCAACATATATTTTTTGATATGTAAATTCCTCAAGAATTTATTAATATCAACATACATATTGAATTTATTGAGGTTCTTTTTTGGGGCACATTTAAGACCTTTGTCTAGAACTTTCAATTCTTCTTTTGTGAGTTCTACCCCACTAATATTTATGATCCCTTCTCCTATTATTCTTTTTTTCTTCTGTTCCTTTGTTCCTGCGCTGCATCCTCTCCTCGATTTACGCTTCTTCCAGATTTGCTTGCTAATGATTTTTTCAGGGGTGTCACTCTCTCTTTCTCTTCCCTGCCTCGATGGCGATCGGGCATTTTTTCTTCGTCTTTCCTCGTCCTCGATCCAGATCTGCGATCCTGACTCCATCTGCTTCGTCTCTGGTATCCTGTTTCTTGTTGGTAATGCCTGGGAGATTCTTGACATTTCTGGAAACCCCTCTCTTGTTGATGACGCCTTGGAGAGAATTGGCGTCTCATCCCTAAAAAACGCCATGGTGTCCTGTCTCTTGTTTCTCGTATATAACAATGATTGGGAGTTCTAGAATCTCCATATTGGTCTCTCATTGTTCTTCCAGTTCTAGGATCTCCATACTGGTCTCTCATTGTTCTTCCATGTTCCTCCATTCTCCCAAGATGCTCATATTGGTTGCATGTGGGGATGTTATATTGATTCTCATACATTCCTCTTTCAAATCTCTTACCATAATGGTGTGATCTATCCATTCCTCTTCCATAGTCAAAATGATTACCCTCCTGAATATTCTGATTTCTCCATGGTGGTGTTGGAGATCTTCTACCATGGAATTATTATTATTATTATATTGATTGTTCTTCCAAAAGGGTTTCTTCCCAACATTGTTCCCATTCCATCTCTGTTTCTGGAGAGGGGTATTTTGACTATTTTGGATATTTTGATTCCCATCTGGGCCATTAGTCATCTGATTTATTACTTTATTGGTCAGGTCTTTATTAATTTCTTCCTTTTCTGGTGAACAGTTGTTAGATTTTACCGTAGATTCCTCAGTTTTATTTTGCCACTTAAACACAAGGTCATCTTCATAGTCTTTCATATCCCTCTGATATTTTCTTTTTTTCCTCGCCACTGTTTCTTTATCTTTTTTGTTCCATATCTCTATTCAATTGCTTCGATAGGGCAATAAATTCTGGTAATTCTTTTGATGTTTCAACAGAGGATTTTAATTCAGATATGGTGCGATCTATTGTTCTAATTTTTCGTTGCTTCCTTTTAATCAATAGATCAAGGAGTTCTAGACCCTTATCATTAAAGAATTGAAACCACTCCTCTGTGGATTCCTTATCTAATACCCCATAATTGATAGGAACATCCCATCTCAGTCTTCTCAGTATTAGTCTATCTTTAATATATTTTTCGTGTGTTGCTATATCCCACCATGCATTGATCTTTTTTTCCATTAAATGTCCAATTTTTCTAAAAACATTTGCAATATCTCCTACTGGGTTCACCTCTTGCCTTTCAAAGATACTGTCTAAATCCACTGTTCTATTTTCTAAAAACCCAAAAACTTCTATGGTTGCAGCACGAGTAAATGTAGATAGAATAGCAATATGTCAGGTCACCTGTGGCCAGATGACAGATGCACACCATTGGGGGTCAGGAGTGCACCACAAGGTAGTGAAACCTATGGCTGACTGCTGCCGATGGGACACTGGGTGGTTGTGGAAAGCGGGACCAGTAGAGCACAACAGGGATTCACAGGGATCTAGAGCCCAAGATTCCCCAGGGTGCGGAGTCTAAGATCCAGCAGGTTTTCACCAGAGCCTAGAGTGGTCAGGATGGTCTACGCTGCAGCTGGGTCCAGGTCGCGGCCCCCAGAGTCCCCTAGCTCGCATTCCGTAGGGTAAAGAGGATAGAGGGGAAGCAGCAGCACAGGATACAAGAATAGTGAGAGGAAAATCCAAGGTCAGGGCAACACGCAGACACTAATAAACGAAGGACAAGCCGAAGGTCAAGGTCACTAGCAGACAGGAACAAGCCAATATCGTAACACAGAGACAGACGTAGCACACGGCAGGCAGGAACCCAAACACACAATGCTTAACAAACATGTTGATCAGCAAGGCTAACTTGCAGTGCACAGGTTAATATAGTGTTCCCTGATAGGGCCTGGGGTGGAGCATACTGGGAGGAGAGATTATAAAAGCAGCCAGGTGAGAAAGTCTGGCCTCTAAGGTGAACACATGAAGAGGAAGGTAAGATGGCAGACAAACATTACTGCCTATCTGTAACGAGCCCCTTTGCTCGCTCGGCTCCACTCTCCCGACACTCCTCTGCTCTATTGGATCATCCGGTGCTCCAGGATTCAAACTACCGCTATGTGCCATTCGAATCCATTTGTGGTCGGTCAGAACAAACACCAGGCAGGCTGTATGTAAGTTCAACCAAGAGAGACTTTATTAGAATCAAAAACAAGTCTTATATACAGAAACAGAGGGAGTAACCAGAACATAATTAACATGAGCTAATTAACTAAATCCTTTAGCCAGCCAAGGTGACTCATAGATATGACCTTTCAGGGTAGACATTCCGTCTCCGGTCTTCACCTGCTATACAATACCCATTATCATAAGTGTAAACATCACACATTTAGCAGGGTCAAAATAGCACAGAGGACAGACAGATGGCTGGAGGTGATTGCATTCGCATATCCTTAGTGTGAATGTGTGAACGCCCCAACAGTGTGAATCAGTCACTCTAATATGGCATATACAGGGTCCCCAGAGTCTGTGTGTCTTGGGGGGACATGGACCTGAATCCAAAGTAACACCCCCTCAAGGGTCCCCAGGCATACAGCTCACAAAGAGCACCGTTCCCCCAAATGCCAGGGCCCACGGTTGCAAGGCAAGAGGCTCGCATTCAGTCCCCTCCAAAAGCCTCCGTCCCGGCTAGGTCTGTCACACATCTCCCCTTTCGGCAGGAAACTAACATAGGAGGAGACCCCAAATGGGTTGACTCCGAAGTTAGTCCATAGTTCTATTCCCCCAATGCCGGCATCCACACAGTACCCCAAATAAATTGCTCCAAACAGAGCATTACTTACCCAGCCAACCTCTGCCTCTCTCAGAGAACATACCCGCCGCTGGGGAGAGGCCTGGACTGGCCCTTCTCCCTGGAGTCCTTTCCGACGCTGGAGAGAAGACAGGGTGACTGGGCTCAGTCCGTCATGCTGTTGGGGATCTGGGTCGACTGCCCGGCATCCCTGGGGTATACAAGTGGAGACTGAAGTCCCATCCACTTGTGGTAGGTGAAAATCCCCCAGTGCTTGCAAAGCAAGGCTGACATCCTCCTGTCTCAGTGTCACACCATTTTCTGGGGTTGTGGCAGTGAGGACTGAAGTCCCATCCAATACCACAGGACCTCCCTCTTCGGTTAGTTGAGAGCAGAGGCCCGTGGCACTCTGCTCTGTTGCCCGCTCTTCTGCTGGGTTGCTGTGAGTGGAGACCGCAGTCCCATCCACCGATATCCATTCCTGTGGCAGTTGTGTGCCGATGCCAGTAGCATTCTGCCCTGCTGCCAGTGATTCAGCTGGGAGTAAAAGCTTTACTGCCTCAGCTTGTTGCTGGGGAGAGGGGCCAACTGCCCCGGCTCCCTGAAACTCCACAGTGGTTTCCAGTGCTGGGCAGAGGTGGGTATCACTCTGCCCTGTTGCCAGCACTTCTGCTGGGGACTCCACACCATCTGCTCTGGTTAACTGTTAGGGGGGGGGGAGATGGCCTGCTTCTCCTCCCTGCATCTCTGAAATCCACTGTGAAAGAGGAACCATCACCTTCTCACCTCGGGCCTCCAAAACTGCCACGGGTGTAAAGTAGGGGTCTGTAGTACTCTGTCCTGCTGCCAGTACTTGGGCAGGCGATGCATAATCCCTAACATCCTCTGAACAGTCCCTTAAGTCCATACCTTCTGTAATCTGTGGCTGGGGAGATGAGCCAACTGCCCTAGCTCCCTGGAACTTCATATCATCCACTTCGGCTTTAGGGCTGGCAATCTTCAGATTTTCCACTGCTGATTCTTCAGCCAGGATTTCATAGTTGTCAAATGGTATTTCCTGATAGTCCCAGGCAAAGGGAGCCCCACCCTGCTGCTGAGCAGAGTCTAGCAGCTGTTTGTAGGCAATCTCCAGCTCCCATTCCTGAACGGCCAGAAACTCCAAATCTTCCTGTGCCCAGTGCCCTTCCGGGACATTCAGTCTTTGTTCTCTGTGCTCCATTATTTGCTCCAAACGCCACTCCCGATCACTCCCAAAGTCAGGGTCTTCGGACAGCCCCCAATACAACAATCCCAGGCCATCATAGTCAAAGCCTTCCGTGGGGCTGTCATCCGCTGACCACTGGCACTCTTGGGCTACATACCACCGGAGGGCTCTGTAGCTCTCGTCCAACCGCATCTCTGCCCGGATCAGCCTGCTTAACTCAGATGTCCACTCCTGCTTTGGTTGTTCCCCCAATAACAGCATTCGTACACAGGGCCGTTTAAAGGAATTTGGGGGCCCCAAGCAAAATGGACATGGAGGCCCCCCCAACCCCCCCCCCCCCCCGCGCACTCACGCAAAGCCTACAGGAACCACAGCATAGCAATACAGTTTAAGCTCACCCACACTTTATATAAATAAAAAAGGTTTACAGTGCAAATACTGCTGTTGCAAATAATCCAACATACTTAAAACACATACACACTCACATTAACATTAAGATGCTGCTTAGGACTGTTTATGGACAGTGGGATGGACAGGGGGATCGTGGGATGGACAGGGGGACTCCGCACTGTAATATCCACATCATCTCCCCCACTGTAATGTCCACATCATCTCCCCCTGTAATGTCCACATCTCCCCCACTGTAATATCCAGATCTCCCCCCTGTACTGTCCACATCTCCCCCTGTAATGTCCACTGTTAAAATAATAAAAGTATTCAAAAATAATTATGGAGCGATAAAGTCTCTAATAGTTCCACAAATAAAATAGTAAATACGTTTTCTTGAAAAGTAGTAAAGAATCTGTCAGTCTTTCTATGGCTCCACAAGCATGTACTTGTACATGATTTCTGTTCTGTCCAGTAATCCAGGCCAGGATTAGGATCCCTGAATATTCGTGCGCTTTTCTCCTGTAAACAACTTCCTGGTCACAGCAGCCTGCTTCTCCATCCCAATCCCCACTATTGGAGAAAAGGCCAGTATCAGGGTTTTTTTTATTTTTATTATTTAAATAAAAAAATAAAAAAAACCCTGATACTGGACATTTCTCCAATAGTGGGGATTGGGATGGAGAAGCAGGCTGCTGTGACCAGGAAGTTGTTTGCAGCCGCGCACTAATATTCAGGGATCCTGATCCTGGCCTGGCTGAATTACTGGACAGAAGAACAGAATAATCATGTACAACAGTACAAGTACATGCTTGTGGAGCCAAAGAAAGACAGATTCTTTACTACTTTTCAAGAAAACGTATTTACTTTTTTATTTGTGGAACTATTAGAGACTTTATCACTCCATTAAAAAGTCATTCACTGACTTACCTTTTCCAGAGGCACTGTCTGGCGGGCAAAAGTTGATCCGACCGCAATGGGAGTTGTATCACGCCTGCGCTGCCCTCCTGAGTGACTGTGACTGACACTGACTCCTCCCCCCAGAAGCAGGAAGCATCAGCACGTAGCCGCCGTTGTGGACTACAACTCCCATAAGCAATAGCGGCGGCCTGTCACCGCCGGGTGTACCAAAATGGCCGCCGCTCCGGAGCTAGGCCGAAGCCGCGGCCTTTCCTAAGGCTGCAATCCGCGGATCGGCTCCGGGCGAAAATCGAGGACAGTGACAGGCAGCAGGCTGGGGCCCTAGGCCAGCTCGGGGCCCCAAGCAATTGCTTGTTTTGCCTGTCCTGTTCCGACGGCCCTGTTCGTACATCATACTGCGACCAGTACCTTACATAGATGGAGGGGAGAACCTTTCCCTGGTGTTGCTGCTCGAGGGCTAGCACTTTCTTCCAGAGTTCGCAGCGGATCGAATCCAACCATCCCAGCAGGACCTCCTCTGATACTGGTCCTCTATGCTGTATCTGCATCTCTCGCAACCTCCTTCCGAATTCCTCTTCCATCTTCTTTAGGTGTTGTCTCCGATTGCCGTATTACCGCCATTCTCCACTCATGTTGCCGCTCTAGTTCTCTCTTTTGTCGCTCTCGTTGTCGCTCTCGTTCTCTCTCTTGACGCTCTCGTTCTCTCTTTTGTCGCTCTAGTTCTCTCTTTTGTCGCTCTCGTTCTCTCTCTTGTCGGGCATCCTGCAGCTGGATGTCTTTAATGGCTTCCTGTATGGCGGTCTCTGATGGGTTAGCCCCATATAATGCCAACCGCTGCCGCACTCGTTGCGGAAACAAATCTTCAACTGACCGGGGTCCTGCATCACCCTTCTTCTGGTCCATCTCGGCTCTCAAGTAGGTCTTTCAGCGTGACTTTCCTGCAGGCTGCATAGCTGGTCCTTCACTGTGGTGGTTTGGAGTGTCCCAGTAACTGGAGAGCAAATCCCACCGCTGCCAACCAATGTAACGAGCCTCTTTGCACGCTCGGCTCCACTCTCCCGACACTCCTCTGCTCTATTGGATCATCCGGTGCTCCAGGATTCAAACTACAGCTATGTGTCATTCGAATCCATTTGTGATCGGTCAGAACAAACACCAGGCAGGCTGTATGTAAGTTCCAACCAGAGAGACTTTATTAGCACCAAAATCAAGTCTTATATACAGAAACAGAGGGAGTAACCAGAACATAATTAACATGAGCTAATTAACTAAATCCTTTAGCCAGCCAAGGTGACTCATAGATATGACCTTTCAGGGTAGACATCCCGTCTCCGGTCTTCACCTGCTATACAATACCCATTATCATAAGTGTAAACATCACACATTTAGCAGGGTCAAAATAGCACAGAGGACAGACAGATGGCTGGAGGTGATTGCATTCGCATATCCTTAGTGTGAATGTGTGAACGCCCCAACAGTGTGAATCAGTCACTCTAATATGGCATATACAGGGTCCCCAGAGTCTGTGTGTCTTGGGGGGACATGGACCTGAATCCAAAGTAACACCCCCTCAAGGGTCCCCAGGCATACAGCTCACAAAGAGCACCGTTCCCCCAAATGCCAGGGCCCACGGTCGCAAGGCAAGAGGCTCGCATTCAGTCCCCTCCAAAAGCCTCCGTCCCGGCTAGGTCTGTCACACTATCCATGACACATAATGAAAAATGGGGAAACTAATGCGAAAACCAATAAGGGATAAAATATACTAAAAACTAAAAAAGTAGCAGCCACCTAAAAAGTGTACACACACTGAAAGGTATAACAATAAAAAGGGGGGGTGAGGGGGCGCTTACTATAAAAATATTTTAAACTATATAAAATAGCGTGCATAAAACATCAAATATTGATAATTGCAAAACACATCCATAAATGACTCTTCATAAAGGTGAAATAATAAAAATACCACTGTGAAAAATAATTATCTGTTTTTTATGAGATATCATATATACTTTTTTCCTCCTCGGCTATTATGTTTTTAAAGCATTTTAAAATAATTTTATATTATTATTTGATTTTTACCAGCAGTTGCCATTTCCAATTTCACCACTAGATGCCACTATCATTGTCAGTCCATTTATCCAGAATTATGGCAGTCTGGTTTTCAGGCTTGTCATTACAGCATTATCTCGCTAGATGAAGCCTGTTATTTGTTTTTAATACTGGTTATTTATCTCTAGCCGTTTTTAGTTTTTTTTATATTCAATTATATTGTTCAGCCTATGTATTCATTATACATAGGCACATGTTCAATTACTTCATGACGGATGTATTTGTCAAGATTTATTGGCTATCATAGCCGCAGGTGCACCTCGTTGCTGGTAATCAAGGCAGCACGGTGCTATTTAAGTCTTCTTAGTCTTCACGGCTCTTCATCCTTTGAAAAAGTGGCGTAGACAGTCACGATACGCGTGAAGACAGAGAGCCGTGGTGACATCACTTTCCGGGTGCGGTCGAACCCAGAAGTCTTCCTGCACACAGTACTGTCAGTATATGCTGAATTACCTCTGCTTAACCACTTGCCGAACGCCTCCTGTACATTTACGTCAGCAGAATGGCACGGACAGGCACATCAACGTACCTGTACATCCCCTTTAAGTGCCTGTCCGTGTGGTCGCGCGCACTCCCGACCCTGCTGCCATCCCTGTGAGTCGGACCGCGGGTCCCGCAGACTCGTTTGCCGCGGGGATCCCCGCGATCATCTAACAGAGGTATAGAGCGGGGAGATGCTTGTGTAAACAAGCATCTCCCCGCTCTGACTAGTGACAATGTCACTGATCTTGGCTCCATGTAATCGGAGCGGAGATCGGTGTCATGTGACACAGAGCCCATCCCCCCTACAGTAAGAAACACTATGCAGGGAACACTTAACCCCTACAGCGCCACCTAGTGGTTAACCCCTTCACTGCCAGTGTAATTTTTACAGTAATCAGTGCATTTTTATAGCACTGATCACTGTAAAAATGACAATGGTCTCAAAAACGTGTCAAAAGTGTCCGATGTGTCCGCCATAATGTCGCAGTTACGGAAAAAATCACTGATCGCCGCCATTAATAGTAAAAAAAATATAATAATAATAAAAATGCCATAAAACTATCCCATATTTTGTAAACGCTATAACTTTTGCGCAAACCAATCAATAAACGCTGATTGCGATTTTTTTTACCAAAAATATGTAGAAGATAAATGTATCGGCCTAAACTGAGGGAAAAAAAAAATTTATATCTTTTTTGGGGATATTTATTATAGCAAAAAGTAAAAAATATTGAATTATTTTCAAAATTGTCGCTCTATTTTTGTTTATAGCGCAAAAAATAAAAACCGCAGAGGTGATCAAATACCACCAAAAGAAAGCTGTGGGAAAAAAAGGACGTCAATTTTGTTTGGGAGCCACGTCGCATGACCGCACAATTGTCAGTTAAAGTGACGCAGTGCCGAATCACAAAAAGTGGCCTGGTCCTTTAGCTGTAAAATGATCCGGGGCTTAAGTGGTTAAAATGTGAGTGTTTTACCATTAATAAAAGTTAGTTTTTGTGTTAAATACTACACTATGGAGTACCGTCTTTTTCCTGCATGTGTCTGTCTGAGCATCTAACCAGGAGGTGTGACCATAGAGAGAAAGTGAGCAGGGATCGTTTTTTTATGAGGAATACAACAGAAAGGCTTATTATTTAGCCTCTTAAGGTGAAGGGCTGGGGGAAACGTTTGGCACGTAGCACTGGATGAAAGCACCTGCACTTTATTGGATATCACTGCAATTAAGAGACGATTGTTTTTCATCTGCACTTTTTGGATTTATTTTGCACATTGCTGTGGAGTGTGGCTTAGAGATTTTCCAGGACAAAGACTTGCATTATTTTGCATGTTTTTTTTTTTGTTTTTGTTTTTAATTGTTTTTTCTGCACTAAAGACTGTTTATTGCACAATTTTATATAGTCTTTTCTAGTGTATGTATTTTGCATATGTAGCAAGGTGTTACTTTTGCACGTAGCTTATGGACTACAGTTTGTGCCTATAAGAACTTAGCTCCTTGGGCTGTTGTTGGGTTAAGCTATGGTAGGACAATGCATGACGGACCTTGTGGTGCGGAGAAATAGAGACTCTATTGCTACGGGTCAGAAATAGACTACAAGGCCCACAACGCCACTTGCTCTGAAGGAGCGTGGCGCCACACACTTCCTGCTGGGAGGACCTTTTAAAAAGGGAGGCGGGCCGGAGTTCGTTCTCTTGGGACGCCATCTTGCAAGAGCATCATGATCCGACTTGCGGTGCGACATGCGTGCTGAGGATGAAGGAGAACCCCGTCAAAAAATGAAAAAAAAATTGTCGTGGGGTTCCCCCCTCGGTCTGGTATGGATTTTAAGGGGAACCCCCTACGCCGAAAAAACGGTGTGGGGTCCCCCCAAAATCCATACCAGACCCTTATCCGAGCACACAGCCTGGTCGGTCAGGAAAGGGGGTGGGTCGGTCAGGAAAGGGGGTGGGGATGAGCCACATGCGGCACCCAAAGCACCCTGCCCCCATGTTGATGGGGACAAGGGCCTCTTCCCGACAACCCTGGCCATTGGTTGTCGGGGTCTGCGGGCGGGGGGCTTATCAGAATCCGGGAGCCCCCTTTAATAAGGGGGCCCCCGGATCCCGGTCCCCCACCCTATGTGAGCCAGAGAAACGCGGCTGAAAGCTAGCCGCTAAACGTCCATTGACGGCAATGCAAAAAGCTGATAAAATCTCAGCGTTTTCCTGCCAGCAATCTGGCGTTCAAAACGGCTGTTTTTGAGCTCCAGTGTACATGGAGCCTAATACTCAGGCCTCGTACACACGACCGATTTTCTCGGCAAGAACCAGCAAGAAACTTGCTGGCAGAGAGGTCTTGCCGAGTAAATCGGTCGTGTGTACGCTGCTAGCGGGTTTCTCGTCGAGAAAACCGACAAGAAACCTCGACGAGAAAATAGAGAACCTGCTCTCTATTTTCTCGTCGAGATTCTCCTCGGCGTGTTTCTCGACGAGAAAAGTGAGTGTGTGTACACTTACCTGTCCGCCCGGAAGCCCGCGCATGTTCGAAATGAATTCGACGCATGCGCGGTAGCTTCCTAGGCATACGTAGGGTATACCAAGATGGCGGCGACGGCATCGAATGTGACGAGCGCATGCTCGACGTAGTCGATGACGTCACCGCGTACACTCCTTTCAAAGAACCGCGGGTTCTTTGAAACGAGCGTGTGTACACTCGGCCGGGACAAGTTTCTTGTCCAAGAATCTCGTCGAAAAAAACGACATGTTTTTTTCAACGAGAATCTCGGCCGTGTGTACGAGGCCTCACACTTCTGCTACTTCCAAACTTCTCAGTTGCTCTCTCTCCCTCTCTACCACCTCCTCTTCCTCCAACCGCCTAACAGTTACCCGTAGAAACCTTTGCCTCCTCAACCTTTCTCTTCTCTCTACTCTGCTACTGACCACCTCTATGACAAAATCTCACCTCTGTCCTGCCCCAACTTAGCCACTTTTGTCTATAACACTTCACTGTCATCCTCCCTAGACAAGCTTACCCCCTCACTACACACAGAATCAGGCCACGTCCCCTACAACCTTGGCAAACAGATGCCACTAGAAGTCTGAAAAAACATAGCGCCGGTGACATAAGACTAAAGCTTAACATAAGACATAAGACATAAGACACACGATCGGATTTCCATCGGACAAATCCGTGAAATTTTGTGCAAAGGGCATTGACCCTGAACTTGGTATGCATACAGACGGCAGAACTTTTTCAGCCAACATACACAAAACGACGGGGTTTTTCAGCTCTTTAGCGCCACCCTTTGGGCAACTTCTGCTAATGTTGTGCTATGGTTAGCATTGGTTCCGAGCATGCGTGTTTGTACTTGTACTGGATTTTTTTCCGACGGACTTGTGTACACACTGTCGTGGAAATACAGGTTCCATGCAGAGCATACAGCCTATATTTTCTGTGCTAAATAAGCACAGACTTTAGATTCCATCTTTTTGCAATAATGTTGTCTTTAGCCTAAGTTCCACTCACCGTTCATCCGTCCCATCATTCATTCCAAGAAGCAAGCCTCACACATAGGTCTTATCATCAGGCCATCCCAGAGCAGAGTGTCCCTGGGATCTTCAGCTTCCTTTATTTATAGTCAACATGAGTAACAAAAGAAGGTTGTGGCTTCACAAAACAGCCATTCAGACATTTTGTATATTTTCAAAAGAACCAATCACAGACATGTTTAAAGTCAGCTGACCCTGCAATAGCTTACATTCACTTAAATGAAAACAGAGAAATCCCCATCCTAACACCATCTGCATGGAGTTTGCATGTTCTCCCTGTGTCTGTGTTGGCCTCCCTCACACTCAAAATGCTGGTAGGTCAGCCAGATCCCATCCATAAATAGGCCCCAGCATGTGTGTGTGTCCGCAAGCGTGTCGTGGCCCCTCGGGGTAAGACCGCGCTATTTTAAGATACCACTCTACTCACCTCAAAAGGCGATGCTTAGAAAAACAATTTAAACCAGCGAATTCATCATTAAACAAAAACAGCCACTCAGTATGTCACCCTGGTGTCTCACTACTCTCCCCAGCAGTGCACAGGTCAAACTGCAAACGCATAAAACAGGACAAAACTGTGCCAATCAACAAATACAGCATATCCAGGGGCCGTGTTTGCTAAACTGGAACTTCCTATCTCAAACTGTAAACGTCTCTCGAAATGGCCGACAAGCCAGGACAACAAAATGGTGGATGACCACCACACACCTCATGGACAACAACAAAAATGGCGCCATTAACGCATGCAATTTTTCCTGCCCAAACCAGCATGGGTCATCACAATGAACACCATACGGGTTTCCCCACACAAAGGAAAACAAAAATGGCCTCCAGATTCCAACGCAGAAAAGACCGCACCAAATTCACACCAAACATCAAAATCTGCCCCAAAGGCTGAGAAATTCCACCAGCGAAATAGTCGACGAATGCCACATGGTATAGCCCCCAAAAGTAAGGTGGCTGCACCTTCCCTTATATGATGCCCACAGGCCAAGGAGAGACTGCGCCTCAAAATGGCAGACAAACCGCAAGGCTAACAACAAAAGCCAGAAATGGCGCCATTAACGCATGTATTTTTTTTCCCGCCAAAACCAGCATCTCTTTAAAAGAAAATCAAAAATGTTTTTCTCCACAAAGACAGACTACACAATTGAGATTTGTCTAAATTATCATCAAAATCCACTGAAAAATGTGTCAGCTACACTCTACAAGGACCACATGTACACTTGCAAACTTTTTTTTTTTTTTAAAACCCTTTGGCCACTAAACAGCACATTCAATAAATGTAAGTTACATAAACAATATTAAAATAACAACATTCTTTTCTCTAAATTCATATACTCTGAGATATTCACCACTAGGGATGAGCTCGGTGTTCGAGTCGAACATAAGTTCGACTCGAACATCGGCTGTTCGACCGTTCGGCGAACATCGAACGATTTGGGCCGTTCGCGCCAAATTCGAGTGACGCGAACGGCCCACAATACACTGCGCCATCGCAGTGCAATCCCGGCACTGTGATTGGCCAAGCATGAACTGTGACCCCGCATGCTTGGCCAATCACAGCGCCGGCAGCTAGGAGAGCCATAATTGGCCACAGGCAGGTTGCCTGTGGCCAATTATAGCTATGGGGGTTTAGCACACGCCCCACACTATAAAAGGCTGCCAGCGCGGCGGCCTTGTGTAGTGTGTTCCGGCGCAGGGAAAGAGAAGGATAGGCAGGGACAGTGTGATATTCTTTTTGCTATTCTTGTGTGCAGGGAGAGATAAGGATAGGCAGGGAGAGTGTCAGTGTCATATTCTTTGCTAAACCTTGTGTGCAGGGAGAGAGAAGGATAGGCAGGGGACAGTGTCAGTGTCACATTCTTTGCTAAACCTTGTGTGCAGGGAGAGAGAAGGATAGGCAGGGAGAGTGTCAGTGTCATATTCTTTGACAAACCTTGTGTGCAGGGAGAGAGAAGGATAGGCAGGGAACAGTGTCAGTGTCATATTCTTTGCTAAACCTTGTGTGCAGGGAGAGAGAAGGATAGGCAGGGAGAGTGTCAGTGTCATATTCTTTGATAAAGCTTGTGTGCAGGGAGAGAGAAGGATAGGCAGGGGACAGTGTCAGTGTCATTGTTGCTAAGCCTCCTGCACATTATACACCTGAAGTTAGCCCGTATTGCTGTGTTTTCCTGGTGTGTTACACCAACAGGCATTTGCAGCACTTACAGCGGGCGTAATGTGTGCCTCCTGCACATTATACACCTGAAGTTAGCCCGTATTGCTGTGTTTTCCTGGTGTGTTACACCAACAGGCATTTGCAGCACTTACAGCGGGCGGAGTGTGCCTCCTGATCATATTACACCTGAAGTTAGCCCGTATTGCTGTGTTTTCCTGGTGTGTTACACCAACAGGCATTTGCAGCACTTACAGCGTGCGTAATGTGTGCCTCCTGCACATTATACACCTGAAGTTAGCCCGTATTGCTGTGTTTTCCTGGTGTGTTACACCAACAGGCATTTGCAGCACTTACAGCGGGCGGAGTGTGCCTCCTGCACATTATACACCTGAAGTTAGCCCGTATTGCTGTGTTTTCCTGGTGTGTTACACCAACAGGCATTTGCAGCACTTACAGCGGGCGTAATGTGTGCCTCCTGTACATTATACACCTGAAGTTAGCCCGTATTGCTGTGTTTTCCTGGTGTGTTACACCAACAGGCATTTGCAGCACTTACAGCGGGCGGAGTGTGCCTCCTGATCATATTACACCTGAAGTTAGCCAGTATTGCTGTGTTTTCCTGGTGTGTTACACCAACAGGCATTTGCAGCACTTACAGCGGGCGTAATGTGTGCCTCCTGCACATTATACACCTGAAGTTAGCCCGTATTGCTGTGTTTTCCTGGTGTGTTACACCAACAGGCAATTGCAGCACTTACAGTGGGCAGAGTGTGCCTCCTGCACATTATACACCTGAAGTTAGCCCGTATTGCTGTGTTTTCCTGGTGTGTTACACCAACAGGCATTTGCAGCACTTACAGTGGGCGGAGTGTGCCTCCTGATCATATTACACCTGAAGTTAGCCCGTATTGCTGTGTTTTCCTGGTGTGTTACACCAACAGGCATTTGCAGCACTTACAGCGGGCGTAATGTGTGCCTCCTGCACATTATACACCTGAAGTTAGCCCGTATTGCTGTGTTTTCCTGGTGTGTTACACCAACAGGCATTTGCAGCACTTACAGCGGGCGGAGTGTGCCTCCTGATCATATTACACCTAAAATTAGCCCGTATTGCTGTGTTTTCCTGGTGTGTTACACCAACAGGCATTTGCAGCACTTACAGCGGGCGGAGTGTGCCTCCTGATCATATTACACCTAAAATTAGCCCGTATTGCTGTGTTTTCCTGGTGTGTTACACCAACAGGCATTTGCAGCACTTACAGCGGGCGTAATGTGTGCCTCCTGCACATTATACACCTGAAGTTAGCCCGTATTGCTGTGTTTTCCTGGTGTGTTACACCAACAGGCATTTGCAGCACTTACAGCGGGCGGAGTGTGCCTCCTGATCATATTACACCTAAAATTAGCCCGTATTGCTGTGTTTTCCTGGTGTGTTACACCAACAGGCATTTGCAGCACTTACAGCGGGCGGAGTGTGCCTCCTGCACATTATACATCTGAAGTTAGCCCGTATTGCTGTGTTTTTCTGGTGTGTTACACCAACAGGCATTTGCAGCACTTACAGTGGGCGGAGTGTGCCTCCTGATCATATTACACCTGAAGTTAGCCCGTATTGCTGTGTTTTCCTGGTGTGTTACACCAACAGGCATTTGCAGCACTTACAGCGGGCGGAGTGTGCCTCCTGATCATATTACACCTAAAATTAGCCCGTATTGCTGTGTTTTCCTGGTGTGTTACACCAACAGGCATTTGCAGCACTTACAGCGGGCGGAGTGTGCCTCCTGCACATTATACACCTGAAGTTAGCCCGTATTGCTGTGTTTTCCTGATGTGTTACACCAACAGGCATTTGCAGCACTTACAGCGCGCGGAGTGTGCCTCCTGCACATTATACACCTGAAGTTAGCCCGTATTGCTGTGTTTTCCTGGTGTGTTACACCAACAGGCATTTGCAGCACTTACAGCGGGCGGAGTGTGCCTCCTGCACATTATACATCTGAAGTTAGCCCGTATTGCTGTGTTTTTCTGGTGTGTTACACCAACAGGCATTTGCAGCACTTACAGCGGGCGGAGTGTGCCTCCTGCACATTATACATCTGAAGTTAGCCCGTATTGCTGTGTTTTTCTGGTGTGTTACACCAACAGGCATTTGCAGCACTTACAGTGGGCGGAGTGTGCCTCCTGATCATATTACACCTGAAGTTAGCCCGTATTGCTGTGTTTTCCTGGTGTGTTACACCAACAGGCATTTGCAGCACTTACAGCGGGCGGAGTGTGCCTCCTGCACATTATACACCTGAAGTTAGCCCGTATTGCTGTGTTTTCCTGGTGTGTTACACCAACAGGCATTTGCAGCACTTACAGCGGGCGGAGTGTGCCTCCTGATCATATTACACCTAAAATTAGCCCGTATTGCTGTGTTTTCCTGGTGTGTTACACCAACAGGCATTTGCAGCACTTACAGCGGGCGGAGTGTGCCTCCTGCACATTATACACCTGACGTTAGCCCGTATTGCTGTGTTTTCCTGATGTGTTACACCAACAGGCATTTTCAGCACTTACAGTAGGTGGAGTGTGCCTCCTGCACATTATACACCTGAAGTTAGCCTGTATTGCTGTGTTTTCCTGGTGTGTTACACCAACAGGCATTTGCAGCACTTACAGCGGGCGGAGTGTGCCTCCTGCACATTATACACCTGAAGTTAGCCCGTATTGCTGTGTTTTTCTGGTGTGTTACACCAACAGGCATTTGCAGCACTTACAGCGGGCGGAGTGTGCCTCCTGCACATTATACACCTGAAGTTAGCCCGTATTGCTGTGTTTTCCTGGTGTGTTACACCAACAGGCATTTGCAGCACTTACAGCGGGCGTAATGTGTGCCTCCTGTACATTATACACCTGAAGTTAGCCCGTATTGCTGTGTTTTCCTGGTGTGTTACACCAACAGGCATTTACAGCACTTACAGCGGGCGGAGTGTGCCTCCTGATCATATTACACCTGAAGTTAGCCCGTATTGCTGTGTTTTCCTGGTGTGTTACACCAACAGGCATTTGCAGCACTTACAGCGGGCGTAATGTGTGCCTCCTGCACATTATACACCTGAAGTTAGCCCGTATTGCTGTGTTTTCCTGGTGTGTTACACCAACAGGCATTTGCAGCACTTACAGCGGGCAGAGTGTGCCTCCTGCACATTATACACCTGAAGTTAGCCCGTATTGCTGTGTTTTCCTGGTGTGTTACACCAACAGGCATTTACAGCACTTACAGCGGGCGGAGTGTGCCTCCTGATCATATTACACCTAAAATTAGCCCGTATTGCTATGTTTTCCTGATGTGTTACACCAACAGGCATTTGCAGCACTTACAGCGGGCGGAGTGTACCTCCTGCACATTATACACCTGAAGTTAGCCCGTATTGCTGTGTTTTCCTGATGTGTTACACCAACAGGCATTTGCAGCACTTACAGCGGGCGGAGTGTGCCTCCTGCACATTATACACCTGAAGTTAGCCCGTATTGCTGTGTTTTCCTGGTGTGTTACACCAACAGGCATTTGCAGCACTTACAGCGGGCGGAGTGTGCCTCCTGCACATTATACACCTGAAGTTAGCCCGTATTGCTGTGTTTTCCTGGTGTGTTACACCAACAGGCATTTTCAGCACTTACAGCAGGCGTAGTGTGATTCCTCCAAAATATACTCCTGAAGCTAGGCCTTATTGCTGGTTTTCCCATCTCCCTGCAGGCCATTAGAATGTCTGGAAGGCAAACAAGGAGAGGCAGACAGTCAGGAGCCAATAAAAGAGGGCAAGCAGGCTCTGTGTCTAGAGACAACAGTGCTGGTCGTGGACGCGGTGCATCGCCATCAGCACGTGGCCATGGGACACACTTGTCCTTCTTTTCGGCAGCTGGATGTGTTGAGCCGCATCATGCCGAAGACTTGGTAGAGTGGATGACCAAGCCCTCCTCATCCTCCTCATCCTCTCTCACCCAGGCTCAGGGTACTGGCAAAGCAGCTGCCAAAGCGTCCTCTTTCCTGGTATCAATGTCATCATCAGTCACTCCTTCCCTAGACCAACCATGTCCTCCTGAGGAGTCCCCCGAACTGTTTGAGCACAGTGTTGGGTACATGCTCCAGGAGGATGCCCAGCATTTCGAAGGGTCTGATGATGATACCCAGCTAGAGGAAGGCAGTAGCGTGAGAGCAGAGAGAGGGGATGCTTAAGAAGGACACTAATCTGGCAGTCATGTTCCAGCAGCTGCAGCATACTGCCAGATTGGCTCCAGTGATGAGGATGGAGGGGATGATGAGGTCACTGACTCCACGTGGGTGCCTAATAGGAGAGAGGAGGAGAAGGAGGAGGATGAGGAGGAGGCACATCTCCAACGAGGCAGGATGCCCTCGGGGGGCCAGCGTAAGGGCAGCACACCGACGGAATCACACCGCAGAGCTCCGCCTGTGCAGGGCGCTGCCTCTGCCCGTTATTCAAAAGTTCTTTGGTGTGGGCCTTTTTTGAGTCAAGTGCATCAGATCGCACAGCTGCTGTTTGCAACATATGTCTCAAGCG
Source organism: Rana muscosa (assembly GCA_029206835.1). NCBI lineage: Eukaryota > Metazoa > Chordata > Amphibia > Anura > Ranidae > Rana > Rana muscosa. The sequence goes on along the minus strand of CM055120.1, from coordinate 272,289,343 downwards.
TATATCGCGTGGCCAAAACATCACCCGCTTGGGCACCACATGCTTGACCAGACATATGTTGACCTGCCATGCAGCTCGTTGGCAAGCCTACCTTAAAGACCCACACCAAATAACAAAGCGGACCTCTCCTTGCACCGCATCAGCTGGGATCTCCAACCCCACTATACCTTCAGTCCTCTCTGAAACCTGCACTGAGAGGAATGAAGGTGTAGAATTAGGTGTGTCACAGCCAAGTACTTGCGGGCACTCTGCTAGCAGTACACCGACATCCGATTCTAGCAGGCAAATTTCCCTGCCCCAGCTGCTGGACCGTCGAAAGAAGTTCACTCCCAGCCATCCACATGCCCAGCGGTTGAATGCTAGCTTGGCTAAATTGCTAGCGCTTCAACTGCTGCCTTTTCAGTTGGTAGACTCGGCCCCCTTCCGTGAGTTTGTGCAATGTGCGGTTCCTCAGTGGCAGGTTCCCAAACGCCACTTTTTCTCACGGAAGGCGATTCCGGCTCTCTACCGGCATGTGGAAGGCAATGTCTTGGCCTCACTGGACAGAGCGGTCAGCGGTAAGGTGCATATTACCGCTGACTCATGGTCCAGCAGGTATGGACAGGGACGTTACCTTTCTTTCACGGCCCATTGGGTCACTCTTTTGGCAGCTGGGAAGGATGCAGGACAAGGTGCAGTAGTGTTGGAGGTTGTTCCGCCGCCACACCTCCAAAATGCTACTACTGGTTGTGACACACCTCTCTCCTCCACCCCCTCCTCTTCTTATTCTTCCATGGCCTCTTCCTGTGCTTTGTCCTCGGAACCAGCGGTGCTCCGTAGGCGTTCAAGGGGCTATGCAAGTACGCAGGCAAAAAGATGCCATGCCGTGCTTGCGCTGGTGTGTTTGGGGGACAGGAGCCACACTGGGGCAGAGGTTCTGTCTGCTCTGCAGGGGCAGGCCGAGAGGTGGTTGACGCCACACCAGCTTAAGCCAGGAATGGTGGTTTGCGACAATGGCACCAACCTACTCTCCGCCCTCTGACAGGGACAACTGACCCATGTGCCCTGTGTGGCTCACGTCCTTAACCTGGTGGTGCAGCGGTTCTTGGGCAGGTACCCGGGCTTACAGGATGTCCTGAGGCAGGCCAGGAAAGTCTGTGTGCATTTCCGCAGATCTTATAATGCCAGTGCTCGCCTGGCTGAGCTGCAAAAGGAGTTGAACCTGCCCAAGAACCGCCTTATATGTGACATGCCCACCAGGTGGAACTCAACGTTGGCCATGCTGCAGCGGCTGCACACGCAGCAGAGGGCCATCAATGAGTACCTGTGCGACTACGGCACCAGGACAGGGTCAGGGGAGCTTTTTCACCACGCCAGTGGGGCATGATCAGGGATGCATGCACTGTCCTGGCACCATTTGAGGAGGCCACGAGGATGGTGAGCAGTGAGAGTGCATGCATCAGTGACACTGTACCTCTTGTCCACCTGTTGGAACATACGCTGCGTGGAATAATGGACAGGGCACTTGAGGCAGAACAGAGGCAGGAAGAGGAGGACTTCCTTGCCTCTCAAGGCCCCCATTACCCAGACAGTGTTCCTTCTGTCCCACCCATCGCACAGGAAGAGGAGGAGGAGGATTGTGTCAGCATGGAGGTGGAGCCTGGCACTCAGCATCATCAGCAGCAGTCTTTTAGGGATGATTTACAGTCCCAAGAAACCAGTGGACTTGTACGTGGCTGGGAGGAGGTGGCTGCGGATCATGTCGTCCTTAGTGACCCAGAGGACTCCGGACCGAATGCCTCAGCTAACCTACGCTGCATGGCCTCCCTGATCCTGCAAAGTCTGCGGAAGGATCCTCGTATTCTTCGGATCAAGGAGAGGGACCATTACTGGCTGGCCACTCTCCTTGATCCACGGTACAAGGGTAAGGTTGCGGACCTTATGTTACCGTCGCAGAGGGAGCAGAGGATGAGACAACTCCGGGAGGCCTTGCAGAAAGGTCTGTGCAACACGTTCCCAGAGACTGGGAGGTTACAAACTCCTGGTCCTGGACAACGAGTTGCTGAGGCTTCGGTCAGTCAAAGAAGGAGCGGTGGGGAAAGTGGCCGTCTGACCGAAGCGTTCAGACAATTCTTTAGTCCGCAGCCCCAAGGTATGATCGGTTCCAGCAACCATCGCCAGCGTCTGATATACATGGTGCAGGAATACCTAGGGGCAAGGTCAGACTTGGACACCTTCCCCACCAAAAATCCTCTGGCTTACTGGGTCTTGAGGATGGATCACTGGCCAGAGCTTGCACAGTATGCAATTGGGCTACTGGCCTGTCCTGCATCCAGCGTTCTTTCAGAACGCACATTCAGTGCTGCTGGAGGATTTGTCACGGATCACAGGGTGCGCCTGTCCACCGACTCTGTTGATCGACTGACCTTCATAAAGATGAACCAGTCTTGGATCACCACCAGCTACCAAACACCTGAAGCTGATATAACAGACTAATTTATTTTCAAATGTCACATCCCTTCAAGACTGATGCTGATGCTGAGAGACTATCCTGTTATGTTGACTGACTATCCTCCTCAATGATCCGATTGACGATGATAGCTTGGAAGAACATTTTTGTTTCTGGGTGCCGCCACCAGTGGCTAAGGCCCAATTTTTCAGCCCCTGTTTAACAGGGGTGTGTTATTACAATTTTTTATGCAATGCTTTGCAGCAGGGCTCATTCCTGCACTCCAACTAGAGTATCTGGGAGTGGTTGCAGTGTCGTGGCACCAGCACCAGTGGCTAAGGCCCAATTTTTCAGCCCCTGTTTAACAGGGGCGTGTAATTACAATTTTTGATGCAATACTTTGCAACAGGGCTCATTGCTGTGCTCCAAGTACAGTATCTGTGAGGGGTTGCAGTGTTGTGGCACCAGTGCCTAAGGCTCAATTTTTCTGCCCCTGTTTAACAGGGGCATGTAATTACAATTCTTGATCTAATAATTCACAGCAGGGCCCATTCCTGCGCCCACCAAGACTAACTGTGGGGCCTTACAGTGTTGTGTCAACACCACCACCACCACCACCACCAAAGGCCCAATTTTTCAGCCCCTGTTTAACAGGGGCGTGTAATTACAATTTTTGATGCAATACTTTGCAACAGGGCTCATTGCTGTGCTCCAAGTACAGTATCTGTGAGGGGTTGCAGTGTTGTGGCACCTGTGCCTAAGGCCCAATTTTTCTGCCCCTGTTTAACAGGGGCATGTAATTACAATTCTTGATCTAATAATTCACAGCAGGGCCCATTCCTGCGCCCACCAAGACTAACTGTGTTGTGTCAACACCACCACCACCACCACCACCAAAGGCCCAATTTTTCAGCCCCTGTTCAACAGGGGCATGCAATTACAATTCTTGATCTAATAATTCACAGCAGGGCCCATTCATGCGCCCACCAAGAGTAACTGTGAGGGCTCACAGTGTTGTGGCAACACCAACATGTAAGGGGCAAATTTCAGCTGAGTATATACGGAAGGCCCCTACTTTCAAACATCCAACTTACAAACGACTCCTCCTTGCAAACGGAAGGATACAACAGGAAGTGAGAGGAAATCTACCCCTAGGAAGGCAAATTCTCTCCTGTAAGAGTTAATATGGGAAAAAAAAGTGTCTCCTCTCCACTGATTCTTTATCACCAATTCTTGTTTCAATAAAAACCCCAAATTTTCAAAAAACATTTGTCATTAGGACGGAAAGTGAGGTGAACTGTTCTGAACAGGTGCACACTGCACAGACAGCAAAACAAATGTTACAGGGGTGATAACCCTTCCCTGTGTTTTCCAAAAAGCTTAAAAATAGATTTTTTGGCTGGAGCTACACTTAAACAATGTACCTGTTCAAAATTACAAACAGATTCTACATAAGAACAAACCTACAGTCCCTGTCTTGTATGCACCGCCTGTATACGGCTGTTCAGAGTATATAGGGCCTTTTTTATTTTGTGTGCAGGGTTCCCCTTAATATCCATACAAGACCCAAAGGGGCTGGTAATGGGCTGGGGTGGGGGGGGGGGTGTGATGGGGTGGCTATGCCATTTTTCTTAAAGATTTTCATCCATATTACCGGGACCAGACATTACATTAAAGCCGCAAGCAGTTTTAAATGGCTTTTTTTCCTTTAGAATTGTAATTTTGTGCAGGGACAGTTCTAAACACGGGAAACACGTAGCACTTCACAGGCATACTTTAGACACCCCCCAGGTAGGATATTTAAAGGAATATTTGACTTTTTTTTTTCACTTTATGCATCATTAAAATGACTGCTCCAGAAAAACGGCCGTTTTTAAAACTTCTTTTTGCATTGATACATGTCCCCTGGTGCAGAACCCGGGTTCCCAAAGCCTTTTTAGGAAATAACATGCATAATAGTCGTTATAATTAGCACTTTAGATTTCGAACGTTCGCATCCATTGTATTTAATAGGGTTCTAAAGTTCGTGCAAAATTTCGGTCCGTTCGCGGGTTCTGGTGCGAACCGAACGCGGGGGTGTTCGGCTCATCACTATTCACCACACACATACAGTACAATGTTGCCTGCATGCCTGCTCAGTGTTCTCTTCCCTCAGGGCATAGCCCCTGCAACACAAAACATTCTCCATTGCAAATCAGTGGGCAAGCCCTTCCCCCATTCAAGCACATGGCTGCTCTGACAAGCCAAACACACACATTGCAGGCTGAATAATCCCACATCTATACCTACATTTCATACACAATATACAGTTTCCATCAGATCATCTCTCAGGGCGTAGCCCTCTCCAACACAAAACTCCTCCATGCTATTTACAGAGAGTCACCAACTTTCACCATTGTGACTGATGGCCATGCTGCCTGCCCCTCGCCCACTAAACCTCATGGGGGCAGCCATTTTCAGCTTCTCTATGCAATTTACTTGTTCCATACATTCACACACACACACACACACACACACACACACATCTCTCAGACATTCACACACACACACATCTCTCATAGACACACGCATCTCTCATAGACAGACCTACAGCATTATTTCAAAAAGACGAAAAATTTGTTCTTTTACAGAGCAGAGCCCCCCACGCATCGGGTCGTGCATCCATTCTCCCCCCCCCCATCTCAACCCGATGCATAAAGGGGCTCTATCTAGTCCCACCAGAGTCGCCATCCTGTCGTGGAAATACAGGTTCCATGCAGAGCATACAGCCTATATTTCCTGTGCTAAATAAGCACAGACTTTAGATTCCATCTTTTTGCAATAATGTTGTCTTTAGCCTAAGTTCCACTCACCGTTCATCCGTCCCATCATTCATTACAAGAAGCAAGCCTCACACATAGGTCTTATCATCAGGCCATCCCAGAGCAGAGTGTCCCTGGGATCTTCAGCTTCCTTTATTTATAGTCAACATGAGTAACAAAAGAAGGTCGTGGCTTCACAAAACAGCCATTCAGACATTTTGTATATTTTCAAAAGAACCAATCACAGACATGTTTAAATTCAAATAAAATGCTAGCAGTAATGTGTGCAAACGGCTGTGTACAGGGGTCATGCTTTCTGTAAAGAAAGCATGGCTTTGTACAAAGTCGTGTGCAAACCAAACTCACTGCTACCAATGACGCCAACCATACTTAAACATGGATCAGATAATCACAATTTCCGTATAGTTATGCTACAGTTCCCATAAACGCAGATCTGTTTGCTCTGAGTCATTTAATGCAGTCGACAAGAAGTGGCCAGGCCCTTGTTGAGGCATAAATGAACATCCCTAAAGGGAGCAAGCAAATCTGTTGTATCCGTGGGACGGTGTTTGCGCCAATGGTCTTCCACCAACGTCTGTATGTGCGAATACACTCACATGAGCGCATTACAGCAAAAACCGACACTGGGAGACATCTGACAACATACATTAATAAAATATTCCACAACAACACTAGCGGATAATCCGACAAGACACATTTGTTGTCGGAAAATCTGAAAGCATGCTATAAAACATTTACCCTCTTTTTCCTGCATGTGTCTGTCTGAGCATCTAACCAGGAGGTGTGACCATAGAGAGAAAGTGAGCAGGGATCGTTTTTTTATGAGGAATACAACAGAAAGGCTTATTATTTAGCCTCTTAGCCCAGGTTCACACTGGGGCTGCGGGAGTGAAGCCGTGCGAGTTCAGCTGAACTCGCACGATTTCACTCCTGCCTGTCAGTCCCGATTTCAGCTCGATTACAGAGACATCTGACACAGATGTCAATGTAAATCGCGGCTGAAATCGCAAAAAGTAGTACAGAAACTACTTTTTGAAATCGGTGCAGCGCCGCAGATGCGGCGTCGCACCGATTAGGACGGTGCCATTGCCCGCAATTTGCGGCAAATTTCGCTGATTTGACATGCGATTTGACATGTCAAATCGCATGTCAAATCGCACCAGTGTGAACCAGGGCTTAAGGTGAGAGGCTGGGGGAAACGTTTGGCACGTAGCACTGGATGAAAGCACCTGCACTTTATTGAATATCACTGCAATTAAGAGACAATTGTTTTTCATCTGCACTTTTTGGATTTATTTTGCACATTTCCAGCACAAAGCCCTGGTTCACGCTGGTGCGATTTGACATGCGATTTGACATGTCAAATCGCATGTCAAATCGTAGATATTTGCCGCAAATTGCGGGCAATGGCACCTTCCTAATCGGTGCCGACGCCGCATCTGCGGCGCTGCACCGATTACAAAAAGTAGTTTCTGTACTACTTTTTGCGATTTCAGCCGTGATTTACATTGACATCTGTGTCAGATGTCTCTGTAATCGAGCTGAAATCGGAACTGACAGGCAGGAGTGAAATCATGTGAGTTCAGCTGACTTCGCACGGCTTCACTCCCGCAGCCCCAGTGTGAACCTGGGCAAAGACTTGCATTATTTTGCATGTGTTTTTTGTTTTTGTTTTTTGAATAGTTTTTTCTGCACTAAAGACTGTTTATTGCACATTTTTATATAGTCTTTTCTAGTGCATGTATTTTGCATACACAGGATTACATTTATATATTTTTTTATACAGGTGATTTCTGCACTGGATTGTTGCACTCTTTAATTATTTTTCACAGTGGTATTTTTATTATTTCACCTTTATGAAGAGTCATTTATGGATGTGTTTTGCAATTATCAATATTTGATGTTTTTTTTTTTTTGTAGTAACATGTTAGCCATTTACTTTTGGATCAAGGTCGCAGACTACATCGTCCTTAGTTTAAAGTCAGTAAGGCAAGCCTAAAGTCACATAATACATTTTATTTACTTCCTGCAATAAGAACATAGTTGGAACTCCAGACAAATAGCTAAATACGTTGTAAAATACATATATTGGAACTATGTTAATTTTTCTAATTTTATAAACAAATTTTATTTGGAAAATAAGAAACCGAATAATACAGTCACAAGGAAGTTGACAGGTGACAGAGAAGTGCGGACGCAGCCGCTGAGGATAACAAACATATGGCAATAGGCCATTTCAGAAAGTGATGCTCAAATTAATGAAGGCAAAGTAAAACCTGTAAGAGTATCAGTATGCACTGTAACAGTTTGTCCTATAAACATTACGTTATACATAGCTATGAAATGGAATATGATCAAATATTGAAGAACAGGCTTGGATTACGCATTTGTCTAATTTGGGGTTGATTATAGTCAAGTCGAGGGCAGGTATAAAATGTATAGTCAGGATAGAATAAAAGGAAGTAGAGTATATCGGGGGTCAAAGTACGTGGTGACTGACAAGAACAGGGTGATTCTGGGGGGTGGGGGGAGAGGGAGGGGGGCCAGCCCACTTCTACCTCCCCGCCACAGCTCTTGTGAGTCAATTAGATCAGGACTTTTTTGTATTCATCCGTGGTAGTAAAATGAACCCAACAGGACCATGTTTCGGTAAATTTGGTTGGGGTGGCACGTGCCTGATGTATTAAGTCCTCCATTTCTGACGTTTTATGTACACGCCTAAACCAATCTGTTAGCGATGGTGGGTCAGGGGAGCGCCATTTAAATGGTATACACATTCTTGCCGCATTCACCATGTGCATGGCCAGGGAGCGGAGGTAGGAACGGGGCAGTGTGGGAGAGTGGTGGAGCAGGAATTGTGCTGGCGTATAATCTAGTGTGTACGTGGAAATTTGAGCAATAAGCTTGTGAACCTCAGTCCAAAAGGGTTGAAGTTTGGGGCAAGTCCACCAGATATGCAAAAGAGAACCTATCTCAGTCTTGCATCTCCAGCACTGCTGGGGAAGGGAGGGGTAAATGCGATGTAATTGAAGAGGCGTTCTGTACCACCTGGAAAAGATTTTGAATGCATTCTCTTGCGCATTCACGTTGACCGTTCCCTTGTGTATATGCATGTAGATTTTTTCCCATTCCGTTTCCGTGAGGTCAATCGACAGGTCTCGCTCCCATTTCTGATTGACCCAGTGTAGTTTGGAATTATGGTCTGAAAATAATAAGGCATAGGTGTATGATACCCGATGCCTCTGGGGTTCTTCTTTCAAACAAAGAGATTCAAACGGGGTGGTGCAGCGAGACCACTCGGGTCTGGGTTTGGGATTGTCAAAAAAGTGTCTAAGTTGAACGTAAGTCCAGAAGGGGAATGAGGCTGTGGTCATTTTGGAGGATAAGTCTGTGTGGGATAAAAAGCGGTTGTCATCGAAGAAGTGTTCTGCCCTAACAGTCGGGTGCGGCCAACCATCTGACAAGAAGGAATTATGTGTCCCCGGGGAGAACTCAGGGTTGTGTTTAAGTGGGGTCATTGGCCCGTGTAGCGAGGAAATATTGTGCTTGGTGCAGGCGTCTTGGAAGGATGTAAGAGTAGGGTAGATAAGCGGGTGAAGTTTGCTTTCCGGAGGAGTGTGTTGAGGGGCTATCCAGGGCAGTTGCGCCAGTGGGAGGGCAGATAAAGCAGGTTCTAATTGGACCCTATCTTTTCGCTCGGCGTGTATGTTCCAATCTATTATTCTGGTGAGGTGACAGGCCTGTTGATACTTACGAATGTCTGGAAGGCCTATCCCCCCCTTGGGTTTGGGAGTGGTGAGCCTGAGATAGCCTAATCTTGGACAAAGTGTGCCCCAAATAAAGTGCAAAATCTCCGATAGGTCGAGAAGAATGTTTGCGGAAGTGTAATAGGTATCGTCTGTAGGAGGTATAAGATCTTAGGCAGGATAGTCATTTTGACGATAGAGGCCCTCCCGAACCAGGAAAATGTTCCAGAGGACCATTTCTCTAGGTCTGTTATAGCGTAGTAGCGGCGCATAATTTTTGGAGTAGAGGTCAGTTAGGGAGGTTGGGAGTTGGATGCCCAGGTATGTGATCGCAGTGTGGTGCCAAGTGAACGGAAAATTCTCTTGGCATTGTCGACAAATGTTAGGGGGTAGAGTGACGTTTAGGGCGTTGGATTTTGCGAAATTTATTTGAAGGTTAGTGAGAATCGTAAAGGAATGGAACTCTTTAAGAAGATTGGGGAGTGTCGTCAGCGGGTCTCTAAGGAAAAGGAGGATGTCATCCGCAAAAGCGGCCAATTTATACGTGCGTTGTTTGACTTCTATACCTTTAATGTCCTGAGCATCCCTGAGGCGTCTCAGTAGAGGTTCGAGCGTAAGGATGAAAATTATGGGGGAGAGGGGGCAGCCCTGGCGAGTTCCATTCAAGATGGAGAAGGCATCCGACAGGTGACCGTTTACTCGGACTCTAGCGGTAGGATTAGAGTAGAGTGCTGCAATAAAGTTCAGCATCCTGGTGGGGAGGCCTATGACCTTCAGGGTGTCTTTCATGTAATCCCAGGCCACCCTGTCAAATGCCTTCTCCGCATCGAGGGAAAGAAAGAATCCTTGTTGACTAGTAGACATAAGCCAATGGTGTATATTGATAGCTTTAAGGGTGTTATCCCTCGCCTCCCTACCTGGTACAAAGCCGACTTGGTCGACTTCAATAAGTGGTAGAAGCCGGTTTGCAATCGTTTTGGCATACCATTTGAGGTCAACGTTAAGTAACGAGATAGGTCTATAGCTGGCGACCATTGAAGGGTCCTTACCCGACTTTGGAATAACCGCAATGTGTGCAGTGAGTAGGTCACGTGGGGGTTCCGATGGGAGTTCAAAGGAGTTGAAGGCCGTGAGAAAAAAGGGAGTAAGGATGTCAGCATAGGATTTGTAATATCCCACACTCAGGCCGTCAGGTCCGGGACTTTTGCCTATTTTCAGCTGTTTAGGCGCAAGATCTACTTCCTCTCTCTGTAAAGGGACATCTAGATCCTGAACCAAAGAGGCTGAGAAGGGGCAGGGCTATACTGACTCAAGAAATCTACAATCATTTGTTTCCGTGTGGATTCTGCTATCGAGGGATCTGTCGGGGGGAGGTTATAAAGGTTAGAGTAGTACTGGACAAACTGTTTGGCAATGTCAGGGGTAGCATTGAGCTTGCGGCCCGATGCGTCAGTTAGGGCATGTATCGTCGTGGTAGCTTTCCGAGTTTGAAGAGCTCTGGCGAGCCACTTACTGGCTTTGTTGCCATATTCATAAAATGTTTTCTTTGAAAGAATATATTTACGTCTCACCTGTTTGCCCAGTAGGTCCAGCAGTTCGTTTCTAGTTTGAATAAGGTCCGTCAAATTGTCCAGGGCCTGCGTAAGTTTGTGTGTACTCTCCAGCTTACGTATTTTGTCGCATAGTGTTGTGTAAAGTTTACGTCTCTCCCTATTGCGTTTAGCTGCCGCCGCTATAAGGACACCGCGAACCACACATTTGTGGGCTTCCCACGTAACAATGGTAGAGGTGTCTGCGGGGTCGTTTTCTGAAAAGAAATGTTTAATGTGTGTCCTGACTTCTTCAGTGATAGTTGGCTCAGTGAGTAGGGAGGGGTCCAGTCTCCAGGTCTGCGAGCGCGGGAGCGTGTCTGGGATAGTTAATGTCACAGAAATGGGATGATGATCTGACATGAACATGGGGTCAATGGTGGCGTTACGGAGCAGAGGGAGATCCTTTTGGGAGATGAATAGATAGTCTATTCTGGACTACCTGTCGTGGGGGGAAGAGTAAAAGGTATAGTCTATGCCATTCGGGTTCAGTGTGCGCCAGGTGTCATGTAGCAACAGGTTTTGTAGGCAGATTCTAATCTTACATAGAGCAGCATAAGGAAGAGCAGAAGTGCCTTTGGAGGTATCCTGAACGGGGTTGAGCGGGACATTGAAGTCACCCCCTAATATGAGAGTACCTTCATGAAAAGTGGTCAGTGTGTCCGTGATAGTGCGGAAAAAGGGCACCTGACCCACGTTTGGGGCATAAATATTAGCCAGTGTAATTGTCCTACCAAGGTAGGATCCTTTAAGGAATATGTATCTCCCTTTTTCATCACACCGTTTATCTGTCAGTTGGAAAGGGCAGTTGTTCCGTAGGAGTATGGAGACCCCTTTCGTTTTGGCCAGGGGGTTGGTAGCATGGTGTACTGTAGGAAAGTGATGGGTTTGGAGTTTTGGTGTAGCATCAGTGCGGAAATGTGTTTCCTGCAAAAATATAATATCCGCTTTGGAGCGTTGCATGGTTAAGAGGAGTTGAGATCGTTTTTCTGGGACGTTAAGTCCCTTTACATTAAGTGAGACAATTTTTAGAGGAGGTGTGGCGGTAATCGGTGGTACAGATGGCATTATTGACGGCTGTCAATGTGGCTTCTGGTCGGTTAGTCAAGTATATTTCTAGAGCTGTGGCAAGGAGGCCGAAGGGGAGGGAATGGGGTCAAAGTATAGGTTGCCTATTAAAAATAAGTATGTGTAGCCGAGGAGCGCCCCCAGATAAGGGGATAAAAGGAGGAGGGTGAGTGGTGGGCCGTAAAGGATAAAGGGGAAGGTGGGATACAGGGGGCGGGGGGAGTTCCGGCGACAGGGAGTACCCGCTCACCTGCTTTAAAGGGTGGGACCCGTCAACGTGGGCAGTCCAAAAGGGTCAGTGGTGAGATCTATCTACGATTAGTACCAGAAAAAAGGGCTATATGAAATACCACTGTGTGGGAGTTGGTTGTCGAGAGAGAGCAATGAAGAGCAGAAAGATATGAAAGAAATGTACAGAAAAGGGTATATTAGAGTGTTACAGAAATACCATGTGAACCATCAAACCAGTGGCCTATTTGTGCAAGAGTGGTAGCGGGTGGGGAATTGGGAAAGCAGAAGGGGACAGGTAGAGTATGTACCAGGTTAGAGGATTAGTCTAGTGTGAGTTAGTGTGTATGGGGTAGTCCTGGTGAGGTCCGTTTTCAGGGATTCAATAAACAGGGCAACTTTGAACAGGTAACAGTCATATGGTATCTGTATCCTACAGGATCAGTAACAGGCAACAGATCCATATAAAATCTACAATAAGAAAAACTATTTGGGAATAAACATAAGGGATAAACCTAAAACATAAAACATGAGATCTGAAACATTGAACCACTTCAAAATAATAGCATCCTTGTCCTATAAGCAAGGTGTAGTAGTAACCCAGGAAGATGAGACACTGCGGTAGGGAGAAAAAGACGGTCGTCAACTGGACACCTGGATCCCGCGAACAGGGTAGCAGCTACAACAGGTGCTGCAGGGGCAGGGAGCCATGGGAAGGGGAGGTATGGGTCGACTGGACGGATGTCAAGTCGAAATTTTCCCGCATCCTGGGAGCAGGTAGGAGATGCGTTAGGTGTGAGGAGTATGGTGTATGGTAGGGTTCGTACCAGCATCGGTGTGGGAAAGTCAGGTGGGCAAGGTGCACATAGCTTGGTCTAAGGAAATAGGTAACTGTTGCGGTATATATGTCAGAGGATTATCTAGGGTAGCAGCTATCACTAAGGCCGTGGGTTAGTTTGGCAGACATCTCAAAATTACATTAGGTGGCGCTACAGGACCGAATGACAAGGTAATACTGGGAGCAGCAGCAGAAACGATCAGGCCTTGAGGGATGTGTGGGCTGCTACACAGGGAAAGCAGCCTAGGCAAGAAGGCATGGACATCAAACAGGGTTGCTTTGAGAATGAAAGCCTAATTATATGACCTCTAAGGGAAGGAGCATATATACACATAGCATAGAAAGGGAAAACCCACAACAAGTTACCTAAAGCATTACCAGCAAGCAGGCATTCATAGGGGACAGTTCACGTGAGCAGTTCAGATGTGAACGGGTATCTTTGCACAACCGCTGACCATCACGATACGGGTAAACCTGGAGGGAAACAAGAGGCAGAGATAGTCCCTTCAAATGGTATGAGCGGCACCACTGATTCGGGAGAGAGAGGTTGGGGTGTCAGAGTCTAACAACGTCCTAGGGACATGGGAAGGTCCGCATACTGGCCCGCAGGGAGCAGTGAAGGAGAGGTCCCAGTGATGAGGGAGCCGCGCGGTGTTTCAGTCTAGGTAGTTGTCCTTGCTGACTATCATCCGATGGTAGCCGCAACAGCGGTGGAATCGATGAGTAGCTTACTGCAAAAGGAAGCACCCTCATAACGGCATAAAGTGGATGAGTGGTCGATCGAGAGGTTGTGTAGCGTGCACATAAGAGGTCAGTATTCTCCCTACGTGGGATGGGAGAGCTCCCAGGGTGCCATAGAAGGGTGGTGAATACACTTTGCGGTACGTCATGCAACCGCGGGGAGGGGTGTTACCGTACCAGTCAGACAGACCCTGATAGGGAAGGGAAAGGTGGCAGAGAACATAGCAAGTGTACTCATCTGGATGTGGTGGTGGTGAGCTCTATCCGCGGGAGCCAAGTTAGCGGTCCCGGCGCGCCCTTCGAGGCAAGGGGGCGGTTGTGGGGCTCACAGGCTGAAGCCGACTGTGTGCCGCTGAGTTGGGTCTGGTGGCCGATGGGGAGCGGCGTCTTCGGTACCTTGTGTCCTGCGCCTCCATCGGTTCTTCACTGGATGAGTGGAGGTGGGGGTTGATGAGGTCAAAGTCCGCGTACCAATTCGGCACATCCACGTACGGTATGTCTAAGGCTTGGCAGAAAGCCTCCATTTCCTCGGGGACCCTCAGTAAGGCGGAGTGGCCCTGGTGGGTGGCTAGGAGACCGAACGGGAACTTCCAGCGATAACGAATGCCCCTGTCACGTAGGATTTCAAGCAGGGGTCGCAAGTCCTTACGATGTTTCAGCGTGATTGCCGACAGGTCTTGGTAGATGTGAATCATGCGGCCCTCAAACTCTAGGCACTCCTTGTCGCAGGCTTTCTTAAGGATATTTTCCTTGAGAGAGTAGTCATTGAGGAAACATATGATGTCTCTCGGAGGGTCAGTTTCCTTGCCTCTGGGTCGCAGAGCCCTGTGTATGCGCTCCATCTCAATAGGGGTTTGGGGAGTACACTCAAGGAGGCGATTGAAGATGGGGAGGATCTGGTCCTGGTCGACAGATTCAGGGAGGCCTCTTACTCTGAGGTTATGTCTCCGTCCCCTGTTATCTAAATCCTCGACGTGGCGCTGGATGTCACGGAGCTGTAAGGTGTGGGTATTTACTCGGCCGTGGATCCTCCGGATCGCTGTCTGCTGTTGAGCCGCTGTATGCTCTATGTTCTGCACTCGCCCCGATATGGCCTGGATTTCATGGCAGAGGTCAGATATGGCCGCGGAGAGCGTGTCCTTAATATCCGCAGCCACCGTTCTGAGGTCAGTGAGACTGAGCTGCTGGGGTTCAGATCGGGTGGTTCCTGCCAGATTGGGGAGTTGGTTCGTAGGAGTCAGTGTTATCTCACTGGGACTGAGAGCCTGAGTTGAGGCAGGAAGAGGGGCTGCCATGTTGGCCCTCTGAGTGCGTTGAGTTCTGAAAATCTCTGGGATATTTTGGCTTACCCGGCTGTTTTCATCCCTCGGTGAGCGGGATCGAGACTCAGAGTTCGAGCGGGATGAAGTCCCCATCGTGGGAGTCAAAATGTCAGCAGTAGACCCCTGTTATAGTGAAGTGTAGGCACTGGTCTGACGGAGCTCAGGGTTTAAGTGGCCATTTCCTCTCAAGGCAAACCACGCCCCCCTCAATATTTGATGTTTTATGCACGCTTTTTTATATAGTTTAAAATATTTTTATAGTAAGCGCCCCCTCACCCCCCCTTTTTATTATCATCAAGAAAGGCGGATACTGGTCCAGGGGGCTGGTAGATTACAGCTATCCTTAGAGAAACTGGAGAGCACAGACGAATGCAATGTGCTTCAAATGAGGAAAGTTACAGAGATGGAAGTGGGTGAAGTACCTGAAAGGTGATATGTGGGGCTAGAAGGATTCCCACTCCCCCTCCCTTCCGTCCATTGGATCTAGGGGGGTGAGTCCGAAAAAGGCCACCATGGGAGAGGGAAGCAGTTGAAGTAGTGTCAGATTCATGAAGCCAGGTTTTAGTAATGGCGAGTAGATTAAATGAGTTGGTGATAAAGAGGTCATGGAGAGAAGAAAGTTTGTTACATAGTTACATAGTTACATATTTACATAGTTAGTCAGGTTGAAAAAAGACACAAGTCCATCCAGTTCAATCATAAAAAAAAAAAAAAAGAAATATCGTACAATCCCATATACCCAATTCTATACCCACAGTTGATCCAGAGGAAGGCAAAAAAAAAACAGCAGAGCGTGATCTAATTTGCTACAGCAGGGGAAAAATTCCTTCCTGATCCCCCGAGAGGCAATCGGATATTCCCCGGATCAACTTTACCTATAAATGTCAGTACCCAGTTTTATTATGTACATTTAAGAAAGAATCCAGGCCCTTCTTAAAGCAATCTACTGAGCTGGCCAGAACCACCTCTGCAGGGAGTCTTTTCCACATTTTCACAGCTCTTACTGTGAAGAAACCTTTCCGTATTTGGAGGTGAAATCTCTTTTCCTCTAGACGCAAAGAGTGCCCCCTTGTCCTTTGTGTTGACCGTAAAGTGAATAACTCAACACCAAGTTCACTATATGGACCCCTTATATATTTGTACATGTTGATCATATCCCCCCTTTATCTCCTCTTCTCAAGAGTGAATAAATTAAGTTCCTCTAATCTTTCCTCATAGCTGAGCTCCTCCATGCCTCTTATCAGTTTGGTTGCCCTTCTCTGCACTTTCTCCAGTTCCCCAATATCCTTTTTGAGAACTGGGGCCCAAAACTGAACTGCATATTCCAGATGAGGTCTTACTAATGATTTGAACAGGGGCAAAATGATATCTCTCTCTCTGGAGACCATACCTCTCTTAATACAAGAAAGGACTTTGCTCGCTTTAGAAACCGCAGCTTGGCATTGCATGCCATTATTGAGCTTATGATCTACCAAAACCCCCAGATCCTTCTCCACTATGGATCCCCCCAGTTGTACTCCCCCTAGTATGTATGATGCATTCATATTCTTAGCCCCCAAGTGCATAACTTTACATTTATCAACATTAAACCTCATCTGCCACATAGTCGCCCAATTAGACAGAGCATTGAGGTCGGCTTGTAAATTGGCGACATCCTGTAAGGACGTTATTCCACTGCATAGCTTGGTGTCATCTGCAAAGACAGAAATGTTACTTTTGATCTCAGACCCAATATCATTTATAAACATATTAAAAAGTAAGGGTCCCAGCACTGAACCTTGGGGTACACCACTGATAACCTTGGACCATTCAGAGTAAGAATCATTAACCACTACTCTCTGAATCCTGTCTTTTAGCCAGTTTTCTATCCATTTACAAACTGATATTTCCAATCCTGTAGACTTTACCTTGCACATGAGCCGTGTGTGGGGAACTGTATCGAATGCTTTTGCAAAATCCAAGTATACCACGTCCACAGCCACCCCTCTGTCCAAGGTCTTACTTACCTCTTCATAAAAATAAATCAGGTTTGTTTGACAACTTCTGTCTTTCATGAATCCATGCTGTCTGTTGCTTAAATAGTTTTTTTTAGAACTCATCTATGTGGTCTTTTATTAATCTCTCCAGTATCTTCCCAACTATAGAAGTTAAACTAACAGGTCTATAGTTACTTGGTAAAGACTTAATTCCCTTTTTAAATATAGGCACCACATTGGCCCTGCGCCAATCCAGTGGTACTATTCCTGTCATTAATGAGTACCTAAAAATTAAATACAATGGCTTTGAAATTACAGAGCTCAATTCTTTTAGGATCTGTGGGTGTATGCCATACAGGGATGAGCTGAACACCCCCTGTAGCGATGAGCCGAACACCCCCGGGTTCGGTTCGCACCAGAACCCGCGAACGGACCGAAAGTTCGTACGAACATTAGAACCCTATTAAATACAATGGATGCGAACGTTCGAATTCTAAAGTGCTAATTATAACGACTATTATGCATGTTATTGTCCTAAAAAGGGTTTGGGAACCCGGGTTCTGCACCAGGGGACATGTATCAATGCAAAAAGAAGTTTTAAAAACGGTCGTTTTTCGGGAGCAGTCATTTTAACCTCCCTGGCGGTATGATTCTTTCTGGAATTATGTACCAAAAGCGGTACAATTATTTTGCATGAAAATTTGGTGTTATGTATTATAGGCCTGCGATTCTTAGTAATTACTTACTTAAACCTAAGCAAACCAGAGTCTAGTAAACATCCCGGGTATGATAAATATGAAACACAAAATTATAAATTATAATATAATAAATAACTATAAATAATTATAAAAAATAGTAATCTAATTATAATAAAAATTATTCAATAATGTAATCAAATCAAAAACACAGAAATTTGCTCAGTTGCAGAATTGTCGCTGTCATTAGATTTAGTGTTTGATGACGAATTTCCCCACAAATCGCTATCGCTCAATTCTGCGAGTGATTCTAATTTATTATCGCTGCTTTCTAGTTGGTCTAAGACCACTTTTGACATAAAGGGACACTTTTTGGTTGCTATGGACAATCCCCAGTTTACAGGCAGAAAGAACGATTTTTATTATATAAAAGTGCATGCAGGACACTGGACAGACCACTAGGGACCAAGGGGGTGTGTAATTATTACATACAGTACTGTAATCTGTAAGATTACAGTATACTGTATGTATACTATGTGTTTACCTTTTTGAATTTGCCGCCCAGTTCCGCTCCCTTGCGCCGCTGCGGCTCGCAGGGAACGGAACTAGGAAGTCAGATGGGGTCGAAAGTGCCGACACTCGCCGGAGATCTCGCTGGCGATCACAGCAGAGGACATCATCGCTGGATCGCCAGGAGAAGGTAAGGAAACTCCGCTGCGGGCTCTGCAATGTCTACCCCGAGCGTGACTCGGGGTTACCGATCCTAGCATAAAAAAACAACCCCGAGTCACGCTCGGGATTACCGCTAGGGAGGTTAATGATGCATAAAGTGAAAAAAAAAAAGTCAAATATTCCTTTAAATATCGTACCTGGGGGGTGTCTAAAGTATGCCTGTGAAGTGCCACGTGTTTCCCGTGTTTAGAACTGTCCCTGCACAAAATGACACTTCTAAAGGAAAAAAAAGCCATTTAAAACTGCTTGCGGCTTTAATGTAATGTCTGGTCCCGGTAATATGGATGAAAATCTTTAAGAAAAATGGCATAGCTACCCCATGACCCCCCCCCCCTACCCCAGCCCATTACCAGCCCCTTTGGGTCTTGTATGGATATTAAGGGGAACCCCGCACATAAAATAAAAAAGGCCCTATATACTCTGAACAGCCGTTGCATACAAGACAGGGACTGTAGGTTTGTTCTTATGTAGAATCTGTTTGTAATTTTGAACAGGTACATTGTTTAAGTGTAGCTCCAGCCCAAAAATCTATTTTTAAACTTTTTGGAAAACATAGGTAAGGGTTATCACCCCTGTAACATTTGTTTTGCTGTCTGTGCCCCTGTTCAGAACATTTCACCTCACTTTCCGTCCCAATGACAACTGTTTTTGAAATGTGGTGTTTTTCTTGAAACAAGGATTGCTGATAAAGCATCAGTACAGAGGAGACACCTTTCTCCCATATTAATTCTTACAGGAGAGAATTTTCCTTCCAAGGGGTAGATTTCCTCTCACTTCCTGTTGTCTTCTTGCGTTTGCAAGTAGGAGTCGTTTGTAAGTTGGATGTTTGAAAGTAGGGACCTGCCGTATATACTCTGCAGAAATAGGCCCCTTAGTTGTTGGTGTTGGCACAACACTGTAAGCACTCACAGTTACTCTTGGTTGGTGCTGGAACGCCCTGCTGTCAACTATTATATCAGGAATTTTAATTACATATAATTGTTGAACAGTGGTAGTAAAAATTGGGCCTTTGATGGTGGTGCTGGTGCCACAACACTGTAAGCCCTGACAGTTACTCTTGGTGGGTGCAGCAATGGGCCCTGCTGTGAATTATTAGATCAAGAATTGTAATTGCATGCCCCTGTTGAACAGGGGCTGAAAAATTGGGCCTTTCGTGGTGGTGGTGGTGGTGGTGGTGTTGCCACAACACTGTAAGCCCTCAGAGTTACTCTTGGTGGGTGCAGGAATGGGCCCTGCTGTGAATTATTAGATCAAGAATTGTAATTGCATGCCCCTGTTGAACAGGGGCTGAAAAATTGGGCCTTTCGTGGTGGTGGTGGTGGTGGTGGTGTTGCCACAACACTGTAAGCCCTCAGAGTTACTCTTGGTGGGTGCAGGAATGGGCCCTGCTGTGAATTATTAGATCAAGAATTGTAATTACATGCCCCTTTTGAACAGGGGCTGAAAAATTGGGCCTTTCGTGGTGGTGGTGGTGGTGGCGTTGCCACAACACTGTAAGCCCTCAGAGTTACTCTTGGTGGGTGCAGCAATGGGCCCTGCTGTGAATTATTAGATCAAGAATTGTAATTACATGCCCCTGTTGAACAGGGGCTGAAAAATTGGGCCTTAGGCACTGGTGGCACAACACTACAACCCCTCACAGATACTGTACTTGGAGCACAGCAATGAGCCCTGTTGCAAAGTATTGCTTCAAAAATTGTAATGACACGCCCCTGTTAAACAGGGGCTGAAAAATTGGGCCTTAGGCACTGGTGCCACAACACTCCAACCCCTCACAGATACTGTACTTGGAGCACAGCAATGAGCCCTATGGCAAATTATTGCTAAAAAAATTGTAATTACACGCCCCTGTAAAACAAGGGCTGAAAAATTGGGCCTTAGCCACTGGTGGCGGCACCCATAAACAAAAATGATCTTCCAAGCTATCATCATCAATCGTATCATTGAGGACTCGGAGGAGGAGGATAGCCAGTCAACATAACAGCACAGGCACTCAGCATCAGCATCAGTCTTGAAGGGATGTGACATGTTAAAATCAATTAGTCTGTTATATCAGCATCAGGTGTGTGGTAGCTGGTGGTGATCCAAGACTGGTTCATCTTGATGAAAGTCAGTCGATCAACCGAGTCGGTGGACAGGCGCACCCTGTGATCCGTGACAAATCCTCCAGCAGCACTGAATGTGCGTTCCGAAAGAACGCTGGATGCAGGACAGGCCAGTAGCTCAATTGCATACTGTGCAAGCTCTGGCCAGTGATCCATCCTCAAGACCCAGTAAGCCAGAGGATTTTCGGTGGGGAAGGTGTCCAAGTCTGACCTTGCCCCTAGATATTCCTGCACCATGTTTATCAGACGCTGGCGATGGTTGCTGGAACCGATCATACTTTGGGGCTGCGGACTAAAGAATTGTCTGAACGCATCGGTCAGACGGCCACCTTCCCCACCGCTCCTTCTTTGACTGGCCGAAGCCTCAGCAACTCGTTGTCCAGGACCAGGAGTTTGTAACCTCCCAGTCTCTGGGAACGCGTTGCACAGACCTTTCTGCAAGGCCTCCCGGAGTTGTCTCATCCTCTGCTCCCTCTGCGACGGTAACATAAGGTCCGCAACCTTACCCTTGTACCGTGGATCAAGGAGAGTGGCCAGCCAGTAATGGTCCCTCTCCTTGATCCGAAGAATACGAGGATCCTTCCGCAGACTTTGCAGGATCAGGGAGGCCATGCAGCGTAGGTTTGCTGAGGCATTCGCTCCGGAGTCCTCTGGGTCACTAAGGACGACATGATCCGCAGCCACCTCCTCCCAGCCACGTACAAGTCCACTGGTTTCTTGGGACTGTAAATCATCCCTAAAAGACTGCTGCTGATGATGCTGAGTGCCAGCCTCCACCTCCATGCTGACACAATCCTCCTCCTCCTCCTCCTCCTCCTCTTCCTGTGCGATGGGTGAGACAGAAGGAACACTGTCTGGGTAAAGGGGGCCTTGAGAGGCAAGGAAGTCCTCCTCTTCCTGCCTCTGTTCTGCCTCAAGTGCCCTGTCCATTATTCCACGCAGCGTGTGCTCCAACAGGTGGACAAGAGGTACAGTGTCACTGATGCATGCACTGTCACTGCTCACCATCCTCGTGGCCTCCTCAAATGGTGCCAGGACAGTGCATGCATCCCTGATCATGCCCCACTGGCGTGGAGAAAAAAAACCAAGCTCCCCTGACCCTGTCCTGGTGCCGTAGTCGCACAGGTACTCATTGATGGCCCTCTGCTGCGTGTGCAGCCGCTGCAGCATGGCCAACGTTGAGTTCCACCTGGTGGGCATGTCACATATAAGGCGGTTCTTGGGCAGGTTCAACTCCTTTTGCAGCTCAGCCAGGCGAGCACTGGCATTATAAGATCTGCGGAAATGCACACAGACTTTCCTGGCCTGCCTCAGGACATCCTGTAAGCCCGGGTACCTGCCCAAGAACCGCTGCACCACCAGGTTAAGGACGTGAGCCACACAGGGCACATGGGTCAGTTGTCCCTGTCGGAGGGCGGAGAGGAGGTTGGTGCCATTGTCGCAAACCACCATTCCTGGCTTAAGCTGGCGTGGCGTCAACCACCTCTCGGCCTGGCCCTGCAGAGCAGACAGGACCTCTGCCCCAGTGTGGCTTCTGTCCCCCAAACACACCAGCGCAAGCACGGCATGGCATCTTTTTGCCTGCGTACTTGCGTAGCCCCTTGAACGGCTACGGAGCACCGCTGGTTCAGAGGACAAACCACAGGAAGAGGCCATGGAGGAAGAAGAAGAGGAGGGGGTGGAGGAGAGAGGTGTGTCACAACCAGTAGTAGCATTTTGGAGGCGTGGCGGTGGAACAACCTCCAACACTACTGCACCTTGTCCTGCATCCTTCCCAGCTGCCAAAAGAGTGACCCAATGGGCCGTGAAAGAAAGGTAACGTCCCTGTCCATGCCTGCTGGACCATGAGTCAGCGGTAATATGCACCTTACCGCTGACCGCCCTGTCCAGCGAGGCCAAGACATTGCCTTCCACATGCCGGTAGAGAGCCGGAATAGCCTTCCGTGAGAAAAAGTGGCGTTTGGGAACCTGCCACTGAGGAACCGCACATTGCACAAACTCACGGAAGGGGGCCGAGTCTACCAACTGAAAAGGCAGCAGTTGAAGCGCTAGCAATTTAGCCAAGCTAGCATTCAACCGCTGGGCATGTGGATGGCTGGGAGTGAACTTCTTTTGACGGTCCAGCAGCTGGGGCAGGGAAATTTGCCTGCTAGAATCGGACGTCGGTGTACTGCTAGCAGAGTGGCCGCAAGTACTTGGCTGTGACACACCTAATTCTACACCTTCATTCCTCTCAGTGCATGTTTCAGAGAGGACTGAAGTTATAGTGGGGTTGGAGATCCCAGCTGATGCGATGCAAGGAGAGGTCCGCTTTGTTCTTTGGTGTGGGTCTTTGAGGTAGGCTTGCCAACGAGCTGCATGGCAGGTCAACATATGTCTGGTCAGGCATGTGGTACCCAAGCGGCTGATGTTTTGGCCACGCGATATACGCTTGAGACATATGTTGCAAACAGCAGCTGTGCGATCTGATGCACTAGCCTCAAAAAAGGCCCACACCAAAGAACTTTTTGAATGACGGGCAGAGGCAGCGCCCTGCACAGGCGGAGCTCTGCGGTGTGATTCCGTCGGTGTACTGCCCTTACGCTGGCCACCAAAGGGCATCCTGCCTCGTTGGAGATGTGCCTCCTCCTCATCCTCCTCCTCCTCCTCTCTCCTATTAGGCACCCACGTGGAGTCAGTGACCTCATCATCCCCTCCCTCCTCATCACTGGAGCCAATCTGGCAGTATGCTGCAGCTGCTGGAACATGACTGCCAGATTGGTGTCCTTCTTGAGCATCCCCTCTGTCTGCTCTCACGCTACTGCCTTCCTGTAGCTGGGTTTCATCATCAGACCCTTCGAAACGCTGGGCATCCTCCTGGAGCATGTACCCAACACTGTGCTCAAACAGTTCGGGGGACTCCTCAGGAGGAGGACATGGTGGGTCTAGGGAAGGAGTGACTGATGATGAGTCTGACATTGATACCAGGGAAGAGGACGCTTTGGCAGCTGCTTTGCCAGTACCCTGAGCCTGGGTGAGAGAGGATGAGGAGGAGGAGGAGGGCTTGGTCATCCACTCTACCAAGTCTTCGGCATGATGTGGCTCAACATGTCCAGCTGCCGAAAAGAAGGACAAGCGTGTCCCATGGCCATGTGCTGATGACAATGCACCGCGTCCACGACCAGCACTGTTGCCCCCAGACACAGAGCCTGCTTGCCCTCTTTTATTGCCTCCAGACTGTCTGCCTCTCCTTGTTTGCCTTCCAGACATTCTAATAGATGGCCTGCAGGGAGATGGGGAAAAAAGCAATAAGGGCTACCTTCAGGTGTCCTTCTCTGTCCCTTTACTTAAGGATTTCTAAATATGGTTGAGGATGATTGCTTTTGCACAGAATAGCACAACGACAATTTCCCTGACTGTCCAAAAAACAAGGATTTCAAAGATGGTTGATGAGGAATGCTTTAGCAGACTATAGCACAAGGAGAATTTCCCTCACTGTCCTTCCCTGTCCCTAGAAACAAGGATTATCACAGTGAAAGAAACTGACACTCTTCCTACCTATAGTTTTCTGTCCCTAGAAAAAATGTTTTTTTAAAGCTGATTGATGATCAATGCTTTAGCACACTATAGCACAAGGAGAATTTCCCTCACTGTCCTTCCCTGTCCCTAGAAACAAGGATTATCACAGTGAAAGAAACTGACACTCTTCCTACCTATAGTTTTCTGTCCCTAGAAAAAATGTTTTTTTAAAGCTGATTGATGATCAATGCTATAGCACACTATAGCACAAGTAGAATTTCCCTCACTGTCCTTCCCTGTCCCTAGAAACAAGGATTATCACAGTGAAAGAAACTGACACTCTTCCTACCTATAGTTTTCTGTCCCTAGAAAAAATGTTTTTTTAAAGCTGATTGATGATCAATGCTTTAGCACACTATAGCACAAGGAGAATTTCCCTCACTGTCCTTCCCTGTCCCTAGAAACAAGGATTATCACAGTGAAAGAAACTGACACTCTTCCTACCTATAGTTTTCTGTCCCTAGAAAAAATGTTTTTTTAAAGCTGATTGATGATCAATGCTTTAGCACACTATAGCACAAGTAGAATTTCCCTCACTGTCCTTCCCTGTCC
This sequence comes from Rana muscosa, assembly GCA_029206835.1. NCBI lineage: Eukaryota > Metazoa > Chordata > Amphibia > Anura > Ranidae > Rana > Rana muscosa. The sequence continues at coordinate 272,264,943 of CM055120.1, read as the reverse complement.
CTAGAAACAAGGATTATCACAGTGAAAGAAACTGACACTCTTCCTACCTATAGTTTTCTGTCCCTAGAAAAAATGTTTTTTTAAAGCTGATTGATGATCAATGCTTTAGCACACTATAGCACAAGTAGAATTTCCCTCACTGTCCTTCCCTGTCCCTAGAAACAAGGATTATCACAGTGAAAGAAACTGACACTCTTCCTACCTATAGTTTTCTGTCCCTAGAAAAAATGTTTTTTTAAAGCTGATTGATGATCAATGCTTTAGCACACTATAGCACAAGGAGAATTTCCCTCACTGTCCTTCCCTGTCCCTAGAAACAAGGATTATCACAGTGAAAGAAACTGACACTCTTCCTACCTATAGTTTTCTGTCCCTAGAAAAAATGTTTTTTTAAAGCTGATTGATGATCAATGCTTTAGCACACTATAGCACAAGTAGAATTTCCCTCACTGTCCTTCCCTGTCCCTAGAAACAATGATTATCACAGTGAAAGAAACTGACACTCTTCCTACCTATAGTTTTCTGTCCCTAGAAAAAATGTTTTTTTAAAGCTGATTGATGATCAATGCTTTAGCACACTATAGCACAAGTAGAATTTCCCTCACTGTCCTTCCCTGTCCCTAGAAACAAGGATTATCACAGTGAAAGAAACTGACACTCTTCCTACCTATAGTTTTCTGTCCCTAGAAAAAATGTTTTTTTAAAGCTGATTGATGATCAATGCTTTAGCACACTATAGCACAAGTAGAATTTCCCTCACTGTCCTTCCCTGTCCCTAGAAACAAGGATTATCACAGTGAAAGAAACTGACACTCTTCCTACCTATAGTTTTCTGTCCCTAGAAAAAATGTTTTTTTAAAGCTGATTGATGATCAATGCTTTAGCACACTATAGCACAAGTAGAATTTCCCTCACTGTCCTTCCCTGTCCCTAGAAACAAGGATTATCACAGTGAAAGAAACTGACACTCTTCCTACCTATAGTTTTCTGTCCCTAGAAAAAATGTTTTTTTAAAGCTGATTGATGATCAATGCTTTAGCACACTATAGCACAAGTAGAATTTCCCTCACTGTCCTTCCCTGTCCCTAGAAACAAGGATTATCACAGTGAAAGAAACTGACACTCTTCCTACCTATAGTTTTCTGTCCCTAGAAAAAATGTTTTTTTAAAGCTGATTGATGATCAATGCTTTAGCACACTATAGCACAAGTAGAATTTCCCTCACTGTCCTTCCCTGTCCCTAGAAACAAGGATTATCACAGTGAAAGAAACTGACACTCTTCCTACCTATAGTTTTCTGTCCCTAGAAAAAATGTTTTTTTAAAGCTGATTGATGATCAATGCTTTAGCACACTATAGCACAAGGAGAATTTCCCTCACTGTCCTTCCCTGTCCCTAGAAACAAGGATTATCACAGTGAAAGAAACTGACACTCTTCCTACCTATAGTTTTCTGTCCCTAGAAAAAATGTTTTTTTAAAGCTGATTGATGATCAATGCTTTAGCACACTATAGCACAAGTAGAATTTCCCTCACTGTCCTTCCCTGTCCCTAGAAACAAGGATTATCACAGTGAAAGAAACTGACACTCTTCCTACCTATAGTTTTCTGTCCCTAGAAAAAATGTTTTTTTAAAGCTGATTGATGATCAATGCTTTAGCACACTATAGCACAAGGAGAATTTCCCTCACTGTCCTTCCCTGTCCCTAGAAACAAGGATTATCACAGTGAAAGAAACTGACACTCTTCCTACCTATAGTTTTCTGTCCCTAGAAAAAATGTTTTTTTAAAGCTGATTGATGATCAATGCTTTAGCACACTATAGCACAAGGAGAATTTCCCTCACTGTCCTTCCCTGTCCCTAGAAACAAGGATTATCACAGTGAAAGGAACTGACACTCTTCCTTCCTATAGTTTTCTGTCCCTAGAAAAAATGTTTTTTAAAGCTGATTGATGATCAATGCTTTAGCACACTATAGCACAAGTAGAATTTCCCTCACTGTCCTTCCCTGTCCCTAGAAACAAGGATTATCACAGTGAAAGAAACTGACACTCTTCCTACCTATAGTTTTCTGTCCCTAGAAAAAATGTTTTTTTAAAGGTGATTGATGATCAATGCTTTAGCACACTATAGCACAAGGAGAATTTCCCTCACTGTCCTTCCCTGTCCCTAGAAACAAGGATTATCACAGTGAAAGAAACTGACACTCTTCCTACTGTGGGGGGGTTAGCTCGGCAGCGGGTGTGTGTGATCCCCTGGATGGGCTCCCCACACAAAAACAGGCCCAGCAGACGGAGGTTGTGGTTTTCAAGATCAAAAAGGTGCGGTTTATTTCTCTATTTACAGTGACAAAAACACAGCAAAGCAAAAAGAAACATAAACAAAATAAACCCTGGTCAGCTTGACCTCTGACTAAACATGCAGGTTTTCCTAACTAACAACTGGGATCAGCCTGGTGCTGTCCTAGTCCCTAAGTCCCTGGTTTAGTAAATGTCCAAACAAATAGCCACACAGGCTTTGTCTCACCGCACAGGGGTTCACTCTCCCTAGACAGTCCACACAGGTCTGGGTCCAGGCATGAGCAAACACCTAATGAATCTGGGAGTTTTTATAGAGGCCTTAAACGAGCTGACAAGCTTCAGCTGGTCTCATCAACCCCCTGCCTGCACGACGCCCAGCCCTCTCCCTAGAGGTATGAATCATCCATGAGCCCACTAGCCTCAGCTGGGCTTCATCAACTCTCTCCCTAGTTGTATAAGTCGGCATAAAGCCTGAATCTGGGAGAAATATACCTACCCCCCTGGATGCAACCAGGTGACTTTACCTTCCTGCTGTCACATACCCCCCCCCCTCTTGTTTTAACCTTGGGGTTGGAACACCAGCAATCAGGCATTCATGTACTCGAGACAAAGCATCCACATTCCCCATTTGAACGCCAGGGCGATGCTTTACTGTGAAGTTGAATTCCTGTAGGGCCAGGAACCACCTATTCACTCTTCTATTTGTCTCCTTGTTTTGAGCCATCCACTTTAACGGAGCGTGATCCGTAACCATGTCAAAGTGCCTACCTAGCAGATAGTACCGAAGGGAATCTAGAGCCCACTTCACCGCTAAACACTCCTTTTCAATCGTGGCGTAATTTACCTCATGGGACTTCAATTTCCTGCTGATGTAAATGACTGGGTGCTCTTCCCCGTTCCAGACCTGGGACAATACTGCTCCTAACCCCACATCTGACGCATCACTTTGTACGACAAAGTCTTTAGAGAAATCGGGTGAGTACAACACTGGCTGGCTACATAAGGCTTGTTTCAAGAATTGGAATATTGCCTCAGCCTCGGGGGTCCATTTAATCATGACCGACCCTTTCCCTCTCGTCAGGTTGGTTAGGGGCACAGCCTTAGAAGCAAAGTGGGGAATGAAGCGCCGATAATACCCCGCTATTCCCAGAAAGGCTCGTACCTGCTTCTTGCTGTTGGGACGTGGCCAACTCTGGATGGCCTCGACTTTGTTGAGTTGGGGTTTTATTACTCCCCTCCCAATGGTGTACCCAAGATATTTGGCCTCCTCCTGCCCAATGGTACACTTCTTGGGGTTAGCCATAAACCCCGCTTCCCGGATAGAGTCTAGAACTGCTTGCACTTTTGGCAGATGTGAGGCCCAATCTGTGCTATGGACAATTACGTCATCCAGGTAAGCCGCAGCATACTTTCGATGGGGCCTCAGTATCTGGTCCATTTTCCGCTGGAATGTGGCCGGCGCATTCTGTAACCCGAACGGCATTCTCTTATATTGGAACGCCCCGTCTGGGGTTACAAATGCGGTTTTCTCTTTGGCCGACTTGGCCAGGGGAATTTGCCAATACCCTTTTGTGAGGTCAAGAGTCGTCATGTATCGGGCTGTTCCCAGCCGGTCGATCAACTCATCTATACGTGGCATGGGGTAGGTGTCAAATTTTGTAACTTTGTTCAACTGACGAAAATCGTTACAAAATCGCCAGCTCCCATCCGGTTTAGGCACCAGCACAATGGGACTAGACCAATCACTTTGGGACTCCTCTATCACCCCTAAGTTCAGCATTTTCTGTACTTCCTCCCGTATTGCCTCCCGTCGGGCCTCTGGGATCCGATAGGGTTTTAACTTCACCCTTTCACCGGGCGGGGTAATAATATCATGCTCTACCCCAGATGTTTGTCCCGGCAGCTCAGAGAACACCTCCTTGTTGCGAAGCACAAACTCCTTAACCTCCTGTTGTTGGGGTTGTGACAAGGTGGCTGCTATTCCAACCTCCGGAATCACGCAACCAGTTTGAGCTGGTGACCAAGTTTCTGCGACTAGGGACTCTCTATCCCTCCAGGCTTTCAACAGATTAACGTGATAGATCTGTTCGGGCTTTTGCCTTCCTGGTTGTCTGACCTTGTAATTCACTTCGCTCACTTTTTCCATTATCTCGTAGGGGCCTTGCCATTTGGCAAGGAATTTACTTTCAACCGTAGGGACAAGTACCAATACCCTATCCCCCGGGGAAAAGGTACGGGTCTTGGCTCCACGGTTGTACACTCTCTGCTGTGCCAACTGCGCTTGGGCCAAATGTTCCTTCACGATGGGCATTACCTGTGCAATTCGATCTTGCATCAGGGCGACATGCTCAATCACACTCCTGTGGGGAGAACTCTCACTTTCCCAAGTTTTCTTGGCAATATCCAACAGCCCTCTTGGGTGTCTCCCATACAGTAACTCAAAGGGGGAGAATCCCGTAGAGGATTGGGGCACCTCCCTAATAGCAAACATCAAATAAGGAAGTAGACAGTCCCAATCCTTTCCATCTCTATCCACCACTTTCTTCAACATTTGTTTTAGGGTTTTGTTGAATCTTTCAACCAGCCCATCGGTTTGGGGGTGATACACAGATGTACGCAATTGCGTCACTTTGAACAATTTACACAGCTCTTTCATAACCCGGGACATAAAGGATGTACCTTGGTCCGTAAGCAGTTCTTTACAAATACCCACCCGGCTAAAAACAAGAGATAGCTCTTTGGCTATGGTTTTGGCCGAGGTATTTCGGAGAGGGATCGCTTCTGGATAACGGGTGGCATAGTCCATTATAACCAATATGTACTGGTGCCCCCTAGCGGACTTGATTATAGGACCTACCAAATCCATTGCGATTCTCTCAAACGGGACCTCAATGATGGGTAGAGGGACCAGCGGGCTACGGAAATGTGGCATCGGGGCCGACCTCTGACACACAGGGCAGGAGGAACAATAATTTTCTATGTCCTTCATCACCCCAGGCCAATAGAATCTCTGTAATACCCTCTCTCGGGTTTTCTCTGTCCCCAGATGACCTCCAAGAATGTGCCCATGGGCCAACTCCAACACCAACTTCCTGTAAGGTTTGGGCACCACAAGCTGCTCAACGGTTTCTTCTGCCCTTTTTGCCACCCGATACAGTAGGTCCTTCTCTACGCTGAAGTATGGGTAAGTGCAGGTATTATCTGGGTTCACTAACTCGCCATCTATTTCCACTACGTTTTCCCGTGCCTTTATTAGGGCGGGGTCTTTTAACTGTTCTGTGGCAAAATTTTCCCTGTGAACCTCCAGATCAGAAAACTCCACAGACGGTAGGTTTTCGTCTGAGGAGGTGGGCTCCTCTCCAGTTTCTTGAGTCTCCCCTGCCAATACTGACAAGGGAAATTCTGGAGAGTCCTCACCACTCTCAGAGGAGTTCTGGCTATCACATTCCTGGTACATAGGGGCACCAGTGGGGGGCTCAGGATCATCCCACAGTTCCCAGAACTTCGGAAAATCCCTTCCCACAATGGCATCATGCGGTAATTGAGATACTAACCCCACTGGATGAGAGAGGGTACCTTTGGGGGTCTCGAAACACACTGTAGTCACTGGATACTCTCGGGTGTCCCCATGCACACAAATAACAGCTACCTTGCTATTCCCAGAGACCTCTGTTTTAACTAATTCAGCCTTTATCAGGGTCACAAGGCTACCTGAATCCAGCAATACCACAACATTTCTACCATTAATACACATTTTGCATAAATGTTTCTCAGTTCCCCGAATGGCAGTGCATGCGACTGTCGCACACAGCGACTGACGTCGGTCCGTCAGAAAGTCACATTGCATGGGTTCCTCCACAACCGGGCAATTTGCTGCAATATGTCCCGCTTGCCGGCAGCGGTAGCAAACAATCCTTTTGGCTGCCTCTTGAGCCCCTGACTTCCCAGGCTGTTCTCGCCAAACTTTGGGTAGAGCTCCCACCCTCTCACTCTCTCCACCCTCACCCCTTGGAATCCTCTTATCCGCCCCTGGGGATGGTCTGGTCTTAGGGTGGAAAGTCCGAGAGTCTCTGGAAGAGGCCGTCAGGTTCTCTGTAGCCAAGTATTTCTCTACACGATCCACAAGACCACCGGCTGTCTCTGGGTCTCCATGGCTTACCCACTTTTGGATGGCAGTAGGAAGAGCTCTCAAAAACCGATCCATTACAACACGTTCCACAATCTCTGGTGCGGACAAAGTCTCTGGCTGTAGCCACTTCCTGCTCAGGTGAATGAGATCATACATTTGAGACCTGGGGGGTTTTCCAAGCTGGAAAGTCCAGTTATGCACACGCTGAGCCCGGACAGCCAGGGTGACACCCAGCCTTGCCAATATTTCAGCTTTTAGCATCACATAGTCTTTTGCTTGGTCAGGCTCTAGGTCATAGTAAGCCTTCTGCGATTCACCAGTTAACAGAGGAGCCACCAGTCCAGCCCACTGCTCCTCAGGCCACTTTTCTCTTTCAGCAGTCCTTTCAAATGTGGTCAAAAATACCTCTGGATCATCCTCTCCAGTCATTTTTGTCAATAAACGACTCACCCCAAAGGACGCGGTATTAGTGGGACGGCTTTCCTCACTGGTCTGCGGACGTTGCTGCATTACTGCTTCCATTTGTTGTAGTCTCTGCTCTTGCTTCTGTAACAGGTCTATGAAGCGGGCCTCAGATTGCTGCTGGGCTGCAAGGCTCTGTTGATGAGCTTGCTGCTGGGCTGCGAAGCTCTGTTGTTGAGCTGCAAGGCTCTTTTGCAAACCTGCATTTGTCTGCTGTTGATTGGCATTTGCTAGAGCCAGCTGTTTCAGTATCTCCTCCATGCTGGCTTAAAAAAAAACTGCCCGCATTCTCCACCAACTGTGGGGGGGTTAGCTCGGCAGCGGGTGTGTGTGATCCCCTGGATGGGCTCCCCACACAAAAACAGGCCCAGCAGACGGAGGTTGTGGTTTTCAAGATCAAAAAGGTGCGGTTTATTTCTCTATTTACAGTGACAAAAACACAGCAAAGCAAAAAGAAACATAAACAAAATAAACCCTGGTCAGCTTGACCTCTGACTAAACATGCAGGTTTTCCTAACTAACAACTGGGATCAGCCTGGTGCTGTCCTAGTCCCTAAGTCCCTGGTTTAGTAAATGTCCAAACAAATAGCCACACAGGCTTTGTCTCACCGCACAGGGGTTCACTCTCCCTAGACAGTCCACACAGGTCTGGGTCCAGGCATGAGCAAACACCTAATGAATCTGGGAGTTTTTATAGAGGCCTTAAACGAGCTGACAAGCTTCAGCTGGTCTCATCAACCCCCTGCCTGCACGACGCCCAGCCCTCTCCCTAGAGGTATGAATCATCCATGAGCCCACTAGCCTCAGCTGGGCTTCATCAACTCTCTCCCTAGTTGTATAAGTCGGCATAAAGCCTGAATCTGGGAGAAATATACCTACCCCCCTGGATGCAACCAGGTGACTTTACCTTCCTGCTGTCACACTACCTATAGTTTTCTGTCCCTAGAAAAAATGTTTTTTTAAAGCTGATTGATGATCAATGCTTTAGCACACTATAGCACAAGGAGAATTTCCCTCACTGTCCTTCCCTGTCCCTAGAAACAAGGATTCGCACAGTAAAACACACTGACACTCTCCCTACCTATCCTTCTCTTTCCCTAAACTAAAGGAATCCAGGTTAAGCAAGAAAAAATAAATGTCACTGTCCCTGCCTATGCTTCTCTTTCCCTGCTCCGGAACACACTACACTAGGCCGCCGTGCTGGCGGCCTTTTATAGTGTGGGGCGTGTACTAAACACCCTCAGCAATAATTGGCCACAGGCATCCTGCCTGTGGCCAATCATTGCTCTCCTCGCTGCCGGCGCTGTGATTGGCCAAGCATGCGGGGTCACAGTGCATGCTTGGCCAATCACAGCGCCTGGATGACACTGCGATGGCGTAGTGCATTGTGGGCCGTTCGCGTCACTCGAATTAGGCGCGAACGGCCCAAATCGTTCGATCTTCGTCGAACGATCGAACAGCCGATGTTCGAGTCGAACGTATGTTCGACTCGAACACCGAGCTCATCCCTACCCCCCTGTTCGGTTCTCACCAGAACCTGCGAACAGACAGAATGTTCGTGTGAACTTTAGAACCCTATTAAATACAATGGACTCGAACGTTCGAAATCTAAAGTGCTAATTATAAAGGCTAATATGCAATTTATTGTCCTAAAAAGTGTTTGGGGACCCGGGTCCTGCCCCAGGGGACATGTATCAATGCAAAAAAAGGTTTAAAAAATAGACGTTTTTACGGGAGCGGTGATTTTAATAATGCTTAAAATGAAAAAATAAAAGTGAAATATTCCTTTAAATTTCGTACCTGGGGGGTGTGTATGATATGCATGTAAAGTGGCGCATGTTTCCCGTGCTTAGAACTGTCTCTGCACAAAGTGTCATTTTTGAAGGAAAAAAAGTCATTTAAAACTCACTCGCGGCTATTAATGAATTGTCGGCTCCCGGCAATACATAGAAAAGTAATTGATAAAAAAAAATAAAAAGCGTGGGGGTTCCCCCAAATTCAATTACCAGGCCCTTTAGGTCTGGAATGGATATTAAGGGGAACCCTGCCGCAAATTTAAAAAAAAATGGCGTGGGGTTCCCCCTAAATATCCATACCAGGCCCTTGAGATCTGGCATGGATTTTAAGGGGAACTCCACCCCAAATTTAAAAAAAAATGGCGTGGAGTCCCCCCAAAAATCCATACCAGACCCTTATCTGAGCACGCAACCTGGCTGGCCACAGGGGAAGAGGGGGGGGACGAGAGAGCGGCCCCCCCTTCCTCCTGAACCGTACCAGGCCACATGCCCTCAACATGGGGAGGATGTCCCCATGTTGATGGGGACAAGGGCCTCATCCCCACAACCCTTGCCCGGTGGTTGTGGGGGTCTGCGGGCGGGGGGCTTATCGGAATCTGGAAGACCCCTTTAACAAAGGGGACCCCCAGATCCCGCCCCCCCTATGTGAATTGGTAAGGGGTACATTGTACCCCTACCATTTCACGAAGAAAGTGTCAAAAAATGTAAATAAAAACACACACACCTTGGAAAAGTCCTTTATTAAAAAAAAAAAAAATAGTAAAAAAAAAAAAACATTCCAGCGATTAAATCCAGTGTCCCACGGCGATCCGGATGTCCAGCGCTGTCCGTCATTGGTTGTGCCTGTGCGGACTTGATGGGGAACTTCCTCCGCTGTGTTTTAAATGTATAGACCCACCCCTTCTAAAGTTCCCCATCAGGTCCGCTCAGCGGGGAACTTCCTTCACTGTGTAATTTAAATTTACACAGTGAAAGAAGTTTCCCGCTCAAGCCAATGACATAGGCGGGGTCGGACATACCGAGGGGGCGGACCTGATGGGGAACTTCGTTCGCTGTGTAATACAGGTATAGACCCGCCCCTTCTCATGTTCCGCTGAGCGGACCTGATGGGGAACTTTAGAAGGGGCGGGTCTATACATTTAAAACACAGCGGAGGAAGTTCCCCATCAGGTCCGCACAGGCACAACCAATGACGGACAGCGCTGGACATCGGGATCGCCGCGGGACACTGGATTTCATCGCTGGAATGTTTTTATTTTTTTATTATTTTTTGAATAAAGGACTTTTCCAAGGTGTGTGTGTTTTTATTTAAATTTTTTGACACTTTCTTCGTGAAATGGTAGGGGTACAATGTACCCCTTACCAATTCACATAGGGGGGGCGGGATCTGGGGGTCCCCTTTGTTAAAGGGGTCTTCCAGATTCTGATAAGCCCCCCGCCCGCAGACCCCCACAACCACCGTGCAAGGGTTGTGGGGATGAGGCCCTTGTCCCCATCAACATGGGGACATCCTCCCCATGTTGAGGGCATGTGGCCTGGTACGGTTCAGGAGGGAGGGGGGGCCGCTCTCTCGTCCCCCCTCTTCCCCTGTGGCCGGCCAGGTTGCGTGCTCGGATAAGGGTCTGGTATGGATTTTTGGGGGGACTCCACGCCATTTTTTTTTTAATTTGGGGTGGAGTTCCCCTTAAAATCCATGCCAGATCTCAAGGGCCTGGTATGGATTTTTAGGGGGAAACCCACACCATTTTTTTTTTAATTTGCGGCGGGGTTCCCCTTAATATCCATTCCAGACCTAAAGGGCCTGGTAATTGAATTTGGGCGAACCCCCACGCTTTTTTTTTTTTTTTTATCAATTACCTTTCTATGTATTGATAAAAGCCGACAATTCATTTATAGCCGCGAGTGAGTTTTAAATGACTTTTTTTCCTTCAAAAATTACATTTTTTGCAGGGACAGTTCTAAGCACGGGAAACATGCGCCACTTTACATGCATATCATACACACCCCCCAGGTACGAAATTTAAAGGAATATTTCACTTTTATTGTTTCATTTTAAGCATTATTAAAATCACTGCTCCTAAAAAAACGGCAGTTTTTAAAACTTTTTTTTGCATTGATACATGTCCCCTGGGGCAGGACCCAGGTCCCCAAACACTTTTTAGGACAATAACTTGCATATAAGCCTTTATAATTAGCACTTTAGATTTCTCCCATAGACTTTTCGAATTTGCCGCGAACACCCCAAATTGTTCGTTGTTCGACTCGAACTCGAAGCTCATCCCTAATGCCATCTGGTCCAGGTGCTTTATCCACCTTTATTCCATCTAAATATTTCTGGACCATATCACTTTTGAGCCATTGTGGATTTGGGGCTGTGTCACTACCACCCCCATTTTGGACATGAGCTCCCCCATGCTCCTTTGTATACACAGAACTGAAGAAAGTATTTAATAAATTAGCCTTCTCTTTGTCCCCAGTCACCCACTCTAGATTATTTTGTAAAGGGCCTACATGCTCAGACTTGACCTTTTTACTATTAATATATTTGAAGAATTTTTTGGGGTTTGTCCTACTATCTTTTGCAATCTGTCGTTCATTTTGAATTTTTGCATCCTTGATTTCCTTTTTACATATCCTGTTATATTCTTTGTAACATTTAAATGACACTAGTGTTCCCTCATTTTTATATTTTTTAAAAGCTCTTTTCTTATAGTTTATAGCTTTTTTAACTTTGGCAGTGAGCCACATAGGTTTTATTTTTAGCCTTTTAAACTTATTGCCCATGGGAATATACTTTGCAGTGAGTTCACAAACAGTCTTTTTGAAGCATTCCCATTTCTGTTCTGTGCCCATTGATGCCAATATTCCCTCCCAGTCCAAGTCCTGGAGAGCAGCGCTCATCCTTGGAAAATTTGCTCTCTTGAAATTAAGTGTTTTTATCTTTCCCGTATGTGATTTTTGCTTACAACTAACATCAAATGAAATCATGTTATGGTCACTGCTACCCAGGTGTTCCTTTATCTGAACATTAGTAATACGCTCTGCATGGTTTGAGATTACCAGGTCCAACAGAGCATCATTCCTAGTTGGGGCCTCAATAAACTGGACCATAAAATTGTCCTGCAATAGGTTTATAAATTTTTGCCCTTTAACTGTCTCAGCAGTTCCATTACTCCAGTCAATTTCTGGGTAGTTAAAATCCCCCATTATTATCACCGTCCCAGCCCTTGCAGCCCTTTCCATCTGTGCAAGGAGCTGAGTCTCCACCTCTTCATTAACATTGGGTGGTCTATAACAAACTCCAATGATTAGCTTTGAACTACGCACATCTGTATGCAGTTCCACCCATAATGCTTCAGACTCATCCCACTCTCCATCCACCAGGTCCTCTTTCACACTCGCTTTGAGATCACTTCTCACATAGAGACAGACCCCTCCACCTTTCCTTTTTACCCTGTCTTTCCGAAAGAGTGCATAGCCAAGAATATTAATAGCCCAGTCATGTGAGGAATGAAGCCAAGTTTCAGCAATACCGATTACATCATAGCTCTCCTCATGCACCAGAGCTTCCAACTCACCTATTTTGCTTGGCAGACTTCTGGCATTGGTGAACAGACAGTTTAATGCATTAATATATTTTGACCGGTCACATACTATCCTCTTGGGTGTTCCCAGATTGCAACTAGGACTTGCTACTATACTTACCTTGGGTTTATGTGCTTTGGTTACCCTACCACTAATGCCCCTAATGCTACCCTCTAGAATATGTTCCCCGCTGACCCTCCCCCCCGTCGCCTAGTTTAAAAACCCCTCTAACTTTTTGGCCATCCTTATTCCCAGCTGATCTGCACCCTCCTCATTTAGGTGCAGTCCGTCCCTTCTATAGTACTGGTTATCGACTGAGAAGTCGGCCCAGTCCTCCAGGAACCCAAACCCCTCCTTACTACACCAGCTCTTCAGCCACTTGTTCACTTCCCTAATCTCCCTCTGCCTTTCTGGTGTGGCTCGATGTACCGGTAGTATTCCTGAGAATACTACCTTGGAGGTCCTTTTCCTCAATTTAGCTCCCAAGTCCCTAAAATCGTTCTTTAGGACACTCCATCCGCCTCTGACTTTGTCATTGGTGCCAACGTGCACCATGACAACTGGGTCTTCCCCAGCCCCTCCCAGTAATCTGTCCACCAGATCCGTGATGTGCCGAACCTGAGCTCCCGGTAGACAACATACAGTTCGGCGCTTCAGGTCTTTGTTACAGATTGCCCTCTCTGTCCTTCTAAGAATTGAGTCCCCTACCACCAGAATCTGTCTTTCCTTTCCCTTCGCTTCCCCCCCACTCTCATTGGAGGAGTTCTTCCCCCGGCAGCTAGGAGAGTCCCTCAGCTCCAGCAGTGCTGGTCCCTGACTGGTTTCACCAATGTCACTCAATGGAGCATACTTATTGGGATGCCCCAGCCCTGGATCGGCCTCTCTGGCACTTCGCCCTCTACCCTTCCTGACTGTCACCCATCTACTATTTTCTAGTGCCTGCACCTCTTTGTCTCCACCCACCTCTGTGCTGGCCCCTGCCATCACCTGCCGGGTACGTATCCAGCTCTCCTTTAGTGTGGAGGGACTTCCCAGTGCTGACAGTTGCTTCCCTAGATTCAGAACCTGGGCTTCCAGGGAAACAATGTGCTTACATTTTGCACAGCTTTAATCGCCCTCGATCAGATGATCAAGGAACGCATACATGCTGCAAGATGTACACCGAGTCGCCTCGCCACACCCGCCGGGCATCGTACCTATTAATTTAATGAGGATTCGAGATTATACCCTGTCCAAATTACCTAACACTAGCTTCCTGACCCAACTATTCAACAAGACAATACACAGGTACTCAACAAGACAATACACAGGTACTCAACAAGACAATACACAGGTACTCAACAAGACAATACACAGGTACCACGCAGACCAACGGACCTACGTGCACCCGAAGACCAGCGTGCACTCGCAGACCAAAGGACCCGCTTGCACTCGCAGACCAGCGTGCACTCGCAGACCAGACGGACCCGCGTGCACTCGCAGACCAGCGTTGCAGACAGAGTGGGCATTCCAAAGGGAGCAAGAGAAGGGGAGTCTGGCTTTGGGAAGAAGAGGAATGGAAATGAAATTGTGTGGATTACGGCTGCTGCCAGAGGGTGCAGGGTAATGGGTGTGTTGGGTACAGTTAAGTGATGGAGGCCCAGGGTTTAGTGATATATCCTCAGAGGTTAGAAGAAGCAGAAGGGTGAGGGAGGTAATATGGATGTGTGATTTATACGAAGGAACATGGCCCAGGGTCCAGGAGGTTTTATTACTGTGTGGATTTAGAATTAGAGTTACTGTGTGCAGTGATAGGGAGAAGACAGAAGTAAGGGTGATATATGTAAAGTGTGGGGTGGAGAAGAGGGGTGAAGGAAAGAGAGTTTAAGGAGAGAGGACACAAGTTTCAGAAGGAGTGGTAGAGAGAGCATGTTGAGTGGAAGGAGAGCTAAAGGGGTAAACAAGTTCACCTGCATGCTGTTCTACGTATTTACCTGTATACTTTCGCTGAAGTGCATTCGCTGAAGTGCAGAGTCGGAAGTGAACCCCAGCAGCAAATGTGCTCTCCCCATAAAGATGCTTACTTTTATTATGTTACAGGTGGGGATGGTGCTTGCTAATTTACTAATTAGTAGTTAATAAAGAAGAGCTGTCTGGCAGGGCAAAAATTCCACTTGAGAATATGACTTGCAAGGGGCATAGTTGTGGAGATAAGGAAAGGCCACAATTTAGGTGAGACAAGGGAGAAAAAACAAACAAACAATCACAGTGGGGAGATGGCTTCAGATCGTTAAGCAGAAAAAACTTAGACTAATACAAATAAGGGAAACAATCACTTTTCAGATTTCAATTCTGGGTGGATGGCAGTCAGCTGTAGCATACCATAGCAATTTAAAACAGGGAAAACAATCACTTTTCAGATTTAAATTCTGGGTGGATGGCAGTCAGCATAGCATTTTAAAACAGAGAAAACAATCACTTTTCAGATTTCAGTTCTGGATGGATGGCAATCAGCTGTAAAACAGTTTCCTGGTGCCTTCCATGGCAGCATACATATGGTTGGTTACTCCTCTCCAACCAACCCACAGGACCAATTACAACTCTTTAAAAGAGTGTCAGCCCCCCCATACACCATTCCTTCTTCTGTCCTCAAACCTACAGGATCGTGGATCAGCCCTTACTAGGCCACTATGTCGGCCCAACCATTACAGGTTCATGCTCTCCTGTATATGGAGTCCCATAACTTAGGCTGCTAAAGGCGCCAAAAAGTTTGGGAACCCATTTTTATATGGATCTTTTCTGGGTCTGGAGCTCCAAGGTAAAGACTGCTTCCCACGGCCATATTCAAACCTGGGAGTTTGCAAAGTGCTGGCGCATTAATGCAAGGTTGTGTTATTTTGCCTGCTTATTGTCTGTCAATAGAGGGACACTACAATGGGTTTTTATATCTAAATCAAAGGACATGGTAGGGGCTCACTGTCCCCTCTTTGTATTTCTCCGGGCTCCGCTCCAAGCAAGCAAAGTTGCTATGGTACGACCGTAGCATGCAGGTGGAGCCATACTCACCCCCGGGCACGAGGCGGGTTCCATCGAGTCGATGTGTGTCTTCTCATGCTGGCTGACGTCTGCGGGGCTTCGTGTGCGTACTCAGTGTCTGGCTTATCCCCTCCGGGGGCGGAGTTGTGTCACGGGGGAGTGACGTCATTGGCGCATGCGCGGTAGCCTCATGATGCTGTCGGTGGCCATCTTGGTGCACCCTGGAGGTCCGTCTGTAGGAGCTGGATGCCTTCACTATGGCAGCAGCTCTTATCTAGGGAACGTCTCCCACGGAGGAAGAGTCTCCTTCTTCTTGACTGATTCATGCATTCCCTTTATGGAGCCAGCCCAAGGTATTAAAAGCGGGCTGGATATGTGTATTTACATGTATATATATGTAGCAATACCCCCGCAGAGGGCGCTGGTTTAAGATTTGGGCCTGCCGTTACCTTACTATCCGTCCTAGGGGTCTTCCTTGAAGAGTTGTTAATAAATGTCTGCACCAAACACTTAGTCTCTTTTTCTCAAGGGTTTATTTCAAGAACTTCAGACAGAGGGATGGAGGGTTGGGGGAGATTCAGGTACCTTAGGTTTTGCAGATCACGGGTACTTTCCTTTATCCAGAGGACCAATAGCTTCCACACTGGATGTAGCATCCACCGGATAGGCCTCTCTCACTGACCTAGCAGCCGGTGCGAGCTTGTTCAAAAGTCTCTGCCACAGACTTGTGTAATCACACGCTTGGTAAAGTTCTGAAACATGACACACACAGTACCAGGATCTTTCAGCCAGGCCGGCAGCACTGTGAGGTAGATTTGATCCGGATGCGTCCTCCAATTGAGTCCTCAATTGCTCGGTCCCTTCCCACAGGCAAGGCGACACAGGACCATCTCTGGATCAGTAGGCCCCAGCAACTCTTGGGCCTACTCTCAGTAATGAAGCCTCGGGCCAGCAGGCCCCGAGGCAGAAAACTGCAAACACATCCCTGAGGCCAGGAGGGCCATCAGGTCAGGATCGGAAGACCCGCCAAAATGGTGTCTGCCCCTTAAGTACCCTCTCCCAGAATGACCAATCCCATTGAGCTGCTTCTGGGCAAGAGGTACCCAATACATCCAGCCAGCTGCAGTTCCAACCTTGACAACGTCACCTAGAGGAAGGTGGAAAATATGCAACTCAGCTGAACTGGAACAGAAACCCAAAATTTGGTACAATTATTCTAGTATATTTATATTCCCACTTTCCTTTTGAGTTTTTAGGAAAAAAGAAAAGAAAAATAGGAGTGAGAAGACATATTTAAAAAAAATATATATTTTTTTTAATCCTCTTATAGAAAGGGGAATGTATGCATATATATTTGAGTGACAACATATGTTTTTTATGTGTATGTACTCAGATGTGTATATATATATGTGCATATATGTATATATAGGTATATATGTTTTTCTTTTCCGGTTGGTTTTAAAAAAATACAAAGAGTTAATCTAGTTGGTGTTCCCCTCTGACAGCTGTTCCCCGCAGTCTAATAATAAAAAATAAAAAAAAATCCTCAACATTCCACTAGGTAAGTGGCTGCAACTGCCAGGTAAGTTTAAATAAAAGAGCATTCGGGTATCCTGTATGGGGAAAGACAGAGTCTCCTGTCTTTTCTTTTTACAGCCCGCAGCATCAATCAATGCATGGAGATGCGCAAGATGGAAGGTCCAGGGAACGCAGTTTCTCAAAGAGAGGATACTCTTCTTCTGCTCATGCATCCCATAGCCGCAGACCCTCTCTGCATTCGGCTAGAAAACCTCCCTCTCCGCATTGTGCCCCCCCCAAAGGTAAAACCTGTTGGGTCCGCGGATGGAAACCTCTCCCACAAAAAATTGGTCTGCAGTACTTGTTCTCTGGAAGCAGCCAGAAGAAGGGAGCCAGGAGTCCCTAGATACTATTAAAAAGTTAGTAAAACACTCAATTCATGAGTTTCAAGGTCTTTTTTCCCTTCGTCAGGCGAATTTTCCATGAAAACCCCGGCTCAGCAAGCAGAGCGCAGATCGATTCATGAGAAGTCAAAGACGCAACGGAGGAACGATATTCCTCTTAATTTGGATTTTGGCGTTTTTAGGCCTTTTTTTTATAGCCACAGTAAAGCGAAAGGTGGAAAAAAGGCCGGTCGCCTATAACCGTCCTCACGAGCAGTTGTTTTGTTTCCTTTCCATCGGTAGACATTTTTACCAATAAGATAGCAAGGAATAGGGGGGCTTGTCCGGATGTAAACGAGGCAGGAAGTGTTTCCTGAGAGCTCCACATCTCTCCTGCTAATAATCAGTTTTTCAGAGCTTTTCTGATGGAATTTTTGGTGCTGAAGCACCGGACCGTGTGGGGGAACATCCGGACATGAGAAAGGGGGTATCTAAAGCTGGCCACCAGACTCCGAAGAGCCAGCGCCAGACCCGCTCCTCACGAGGCCCGGACACAGGCCCCGCTGTCGCCATCTTGCCCTCTCCTCCTTCCTCCACAAGCGCCAAAAAGTAAGCCATGGCTACTGCTGGGGTGGCTGCACAGGATGCAAGCGCTGGGGGATCCATGTCTGCCTCTCCTGATCAAGCAGCTGCCCAGGATCCTGGAAGCGATCGATGCAAGCAAGGCCGCGGTGATGGTGAGCATTGACCATTTGACCAAAGAATGCACATTGATCAGACATGACTTGGACAAGATCAGGGGCCGGCTCACGGTGGCAGAGGACAGAATATCTGAGGTGGAGGATGTTTCACACTCTCAAGGTAACCAGCTGACAGAATTACTTGCTATGGTGAAAATTCTGCAAAACCACGCTGATGATGCAGAAGACAGACAGAGGAGGAACAATGTGCGCCTGGTGGGCCTGCCGGAGGGAACGGAACAAGCACCTTTGCGGATTTTTTTTTCAAGCAGCTGCTGACCTTGTGGGATCTGCCGCCAACATATGTGGTGGAAAGGGCACACACGGTCCCCACGGGTAGACGTCCCCCTGGTGACCATCCCCGTCCATTTCTGGTGAGATTCCTGAACTACAGGGATCGGGATATGATCCTCGCTGCATCCAGGAAGACCCAAGAGCTAAAATATTAAAACGCCAAAGTGATGTTATTCCCTGATTTTTCAGCAGAAACAGCGAAAACGGCGCTCTTTTAATGATGTTCAGAGAAGATTGCAGGAAAAGAATATCCAATATAGCATGTTATACCCCAGTAAGCTGCGTATTCAACATCAAGGTGCAGTGAAGTTTTTTTTAAATCCACTGGACGCATGTGACTGGCTGGACAGAAATCCTTGATGAGGCTGCAAACCTGGCTAAGTATTTGCTCTCTTACAGTTGTGCCTTATTCTGACGGTTGCTAGCACTTTTTGATTTGCTCGGTGGGGGGGGACTACTTCTTTTTCATTCTGAAGCAGGACTGTTTTTTTGATTTTTGTCATTATTCTTTTTCTGTTTTGCCTGGAACTTCAGTTTCATTTCCCCATTACAGACCTTGACGAGCTCTGTGCCTTGACACCACTGGATGGCAGCAGGATACTTTTTCTTCACTTTATTTTTTATTATGTGCCATTATGTTTAAATGCATTGCTAACTTTTTGCTCCCACTACGCACTGACTACGTGGAGCTCTCTGAAAGCTATAGGGACCATCTGTTTGACCTGTCGGACAATTGTACGTTCGGTTGACTTTCCATCTACACTTTTTTCTTGTTTTTCAGGTTTTGGGATTGCAAGCTGCATACCAGACAATGTTTTTTCTTGAAGTTTTTTTTTCTTCATGTTTTTTTTTCTTTTGTTAGTTCTGGTATAATAGCAGGGGGGGGGTATGTTGTTTTTTCTGTGTTTGGGCTGTTCAATACTCAGTTCCTGGTCCTCAACCATCGCAGGCCTCCCTCCATGTGGAGAGGGGCTTATTTGCCTCTGGATCTAGTATGTCTGGGAGAATGGGCTTCAAATTTGATATGTTTCTCTTACAGGACTATGGCTAACCCAATCAAACTGGTTTCTTGGAATGTGAGAGGCCTGAATAGCAAATTTAAAAGGGCCTCGATGTTCCAATATTTAAAGATGGTAAAGCCGCATGTCGTCCTTCTGCAAGAGACTCACCTGGATGGCAGTAGAATTCTGGCATTACGTAAGCCCTGGATTCAAAAGGCATTTCATGCCACCTTCTCCACTTTTGCCAGGGGGGTATCTATACTTATTAGTAGGGCAATCCCCTGAACAATTCACCAGGTGGTCTCTGATCCGGGGGGACGTTATGTGGCTGTGGTTTTGGACATCTGCAACTGCAAAATGCTACTGGTTAATGTTTATGTTCCGCCTCCATTTAATATAAATTTTTTATATGATTTATTTGTGAAGCTGGCCCCTCATGCGCATCTCCCGCTCCTGATAATGGGAGACTTCAATGCTACCTTGGAGGCAGTGGATTCCTCCAATCCTGGGAGGGGGGGGGGTCAGTGGACTTGCAGTCCTGGGCCTCGGTAGCTGGTCTGACTGAGATATGGCGATCCAAAAATCCTACAGACACATGTTATTCTCACCTTTCTCAGTCACATCGTTACTCGGCCAGGATTGACTTGGCATTTGGTAATCCGGCCCTGTTGTCATATGTGAGAGGGGTGGACTACCTGGCGGGTGGCTTGTCAGATCACAATCCTCTCTCTATCTCCTTGCTCCTCCCAGTTGGCAGGGGGTCGAGGGGTTGGAGACTATCACCAGGGTGGTTGCAAGATGAACAAGTATTGTCCCATCTCCTAGACTCGGTTATGGATTATTGGGCCACAAATGCGGAGTCGGCTGATCCTCCGGTTGTGTGGGATGCCTTTATGCCTTTAAGGGGGTGATCTGAGGGGAATGTATAGCGGCCATTAAAAGATTACGGGTGGATCAGAATGCAAAAATTCAGATGTTGCAAGACAAGGAAAGGGAATGTGCGAGTGTGAATGCTGATGACCCTACGGACTCCTCTTATACTGCATTACTGGAAGCCAGGAGACAGCTTTCCTTGCATTGTAACAACTTGGCGCAGGCTAAACATAGGGCTAATTCGTTGTTTTCTGAAGGGGACAAAAATGGGAAACTGCTGGCTAGGTTGGTAGCTGACAATAACCAAATTGCGCATATCCCAGTTATTAGAGGTCCAAATGGAGACTTGGTTAAAGACCCAACTGACATTTTAGCTGAGTTCCAAAACTACTTCTCAACCCTGTATGCCCTAATCCCGCCATATAACCCATTGGCCTTAGACGGCTTGCTGGAGGGCCTGGCCCTTCCAAGGTTGTTCGATGAGGATCGGATGGCATTGGAAGCCAAAATTACCAATAAAGAGGTGGCTTCAGCGATTTTTGCTTTTCCGCCTAATAAAGCGCCTGGCCCTGATGGGTTTCCGGCCGACTTTTATAAGTCATATGTTGACCAACTGTCCCTCCCGACTTACGACATTACTGGATTGTTGTTTACAAAAACAGACAATCCCGGCCTCGATGCTTATAGGATTTTACTGCTTAAACCTGGCAAGGACCCGCCAGAATGTTCTTCATACAGACCCATTGCCCTGCTAAACCTTAAATCTTGACTAAAGTTCTGGCGAGGAGACTGTCCGCTGTAATTTCCTCTCTGGTAGATATCGACCAGACAGGTTTTATGCCGGGCAAATCCACTGATACCAACCTGATACTAACCTGCGACGACTGTTCACACATCTGCAACTCCCTAACATGGATTTGTCCTCTAGAATCATTGTCTCCATTGACATCGAGAAAGCTTTTGATTCAATTGACTGGCACTTTATGCATACGTTCCTAGAACGCATGGGTTTCGGCCCGTGCTTTCGTCAATGGATCCCTCTCCTGTATAGCACACCAAGTACGGCTATTTGCACAGGTAGTCATACCTCTGAGTATTTCTTGGTGGGTGGGGGTACCAGACAGGGGTGCCCATTGTCACCTTTCCTGTTTGCGATCATGATGGAGCCGTTGGCAGTGGCATTGAGGGCTTCAGGAGACGTTAAGGCAATCAGGGTGGGCAACATAGGTGAGGGGTTGGCACTGTATGCTGACGACCTCTTACTGTTTTTGCGTGACCCTGGGGAGTCATTGGAGGCCGCCTTGGGTATCATGAATACTTTTACTGCTTATTCAGGGTTAAAAGTTAACTGGAACAAGTCGTCAATTTTACCTTTGGATGAAGGGTCCAGGGCTAAGGCGAATCCAAATTTACCATTAAAATGGGTCTCTCAGATTACCTATCTTGGGATTAAGGTTACGGCGGATGTGGTTGATTACATGTCCCTAAACCTGATGCCCCTTTTAAAAAAATTTAAGCAAAAAGTGCAAGTCTGGAAAAAACTCCCACTATCTCTGATAGGTAGGGTCAACCTTTTAAAGATGAAAATCCTTCCGGTAGTTTTGTATTTTTTAGGGAATGCTCCAGTTTGGATCCCGAAGTCATTCTTTAAGAAATTAGATGGTGTCACCAGCTCGTTCCTATGGGCCCTTAAAATGCCTAGAATAGGATTGAAAGTCCTGCAGGGGGGTTTGGCGCTACCAGACTGGCATAAATATTATTTGGCAGGCCAATTGGTCTTTGTGCACAGATGGCTGGTCTCCAATTCTGTGGACTCGGCCACTATCCTGGAAGCGGCCCACCTGGATTCGTACGAATCCCTTTGTCTGGCCATTCACAGGGGCACTAAGCGAGATCTTCCTCTTGCGGAATCTATGAAGGCTCCTGTGAGGAGCAACCGATCGTGACATTATGTGTCGGCGAGAAGTTTATCCCATTTTTAGCTGATAGTGGAGCTACAAAATCTAGTCTGAGTGAAGATTTTTACAAGGGAGAAATGACAAATGCTGAACCTTCAATGGGAATTAATGGGATAGTCACAAACTTTTAAAACCCCACTCCTTTCAGTCTACCAACATCCTGGTGGATGGACACTGTGTCGCCACGAGTTCCGCATAATTCCAAACTGTCCTGTGAATCTTTTGGGGAGGGATTTAATTGGGAAATTAGGCATTAAATTAGAAATTACCAGAAATGATGGGGATGTTATTGCACATTTAAAACAGTTCCCCATCTGCCCCATAATGTTAAATATTAAAGTTGAAACAGGCCTTGAGGCCGCGTGGTCAGAGAGTGCATTGGATGTGGGGATCATCTCTTGCACCCCTTACAAAGCTATCCTGAAAGAGGGGGCGCATCCTGTGTACCACAAACAATACCCCCTGTCAAAAGAGAAAGGGGAAGGAATTGCACCTATGGTGGAGCATTTTCTTAAAATGGGAATTCTAAAAGAGATAGTCTCCCCTTTTAACACACCTATAAATCCAGTGAGAAAGCCGGATGTTAGTTATAGGTTTGTACAGGATTTGAGAGCTGTCAACAATTTGATCGTGCCCATTGCACCCGTAGTGCCTGATGTGTAAATACTCTTAACCTCCATTCCATGCGATGCTGAGTATTTTTCTTTTATTGATTTAACGAACGCATATTTTTCTGTGGCCGTGGACCCGGAGACACAGCCACTACTGTCATTCTGCTTTAGAAACTGCCAAATGACATGGTGCAGATTGCCGCAGGGCTATGTGGACTCTCCTGTAGTCTACTCTGTGGTCCTCCAGGCAACCTTGCGGTCCTGGACTCCCAGCCATGGTTCAGTCCTATTAATGTATGTTGATGATTTACTGTTGTGTAGTCCAAGCCAGGAAGCATGTATAAAGGATGGTATATCTCTGCTACATTGGTTAGCAGATAATGGCCACAAGGTCTCTAGGAAAAAAACTGCAATGGTGTCAGGATACTGTAGATTACCTTAATTTTGTAGTCACAAAAGGAGAAATAAGGATCAGTCACAAGAGAACCACAGCTTTAGTGGGTCTGCCCCGCCCACTTACTAAGAAAGATATGCTGTTTTTTCTTGGTATGATTGGTTACTGCCGCCAATGGATCTCTGATTGTTCCTACTTTGATCATCTCCTGAGAGAAGCCACAGGTGTTGACATGCCAGACTGTATAAAATGGAATGATGAAACGTGTAATGCTTTTGTATACCTTAAAACTGCCATGGTTACTAGCCCTGGGCTTGGACTGCCTGTCTATGAAAAAATGTTTCATTTGTTTGCAAGAGACAATTGTAAAACCATGGCTGGTGTGTTAGCGCAGGAGCATGGGGGAAAACTTCGCCCTGTTGCATTTTTTGCAAAGGTAGTGCCAATGCCCGTACATGGCATGCCGGCCTGTCTCCGGGCCTTAGCATCTTGTGCAATGGTTGTGGAAATGGCTACTTCATTCACTCTGGGTCATGCAACTATGTTGCACACTACCCATATTGTTTTTATTTTACTAAAGAATATTCACACTCAGCATATGTCAGCTCAAAGGCTGAGCGCCCATGAGGTGAGTATGCTGTCCAACCCAAAACTTAAGATAAAGTATGCGTCATCTAGTTCTGGTCCTGCTCCTATCCTGAATGCTTTGTTAGGGCTGAAGGGTGAGGAGGATGAGGTTGAACCGCAGCATAATTGTATGACTATCATCCACCAGGACACATCTACTAGATCTGACATGTCCTCAACAGCCCTCCCCGATGCACAGAATGTATTTGTGGACGGTTCTTGTTCAAGGCCAAATGACACAACGTACCATGCAGGTTATTCAGTGGTTCAGCTGCCGGATATAGTATTGGAAGCAGACTCAGTTCCTTATCAGTCAGCCCAGGCAGCAGAGCTGATCGCACTCACACGTGCCTGTCAGCTTTTTGCGGAACAGGATGTAAACATTTACACTGATTCTAAATACGCATTCGGGGCCGCACACAATTTTGCAATGATCTGGTAAAGACGAGGTTATGTAGCGGCTGATGGCAAGTCCATCTCACACTCTACTTTGATTACAAATCTTTTGGAAGCAATACAACTCCCTAGGTCAATAGCCATTCTACATTGCAGAGCACACACAGGTCGGCGGGATGAAATACTAAGGGAAAATGCACTGGCAGATACAGTAACTAGCAGGCAGATGGCCACAATTCAAATGCCCTCCCTGGCCCCAGAGATGCCCCTGTTGGACCAGGCTTTGTCTGACCTTCAGGTGTATGCCACCCCACAGGACATTAAGCAGTGGAATAGTTTGAGTGTGCAGAGAAGCCCTGAATCAGGACTCATCTGCCAAGAGGGGAGGCCATGTATACCTGTGGCTAGCGCACCTTTGTTTATCTCATGGTATCATGGGGTGGGACACAGGGGTGGCAGGTGACATGTAAATTATTAGACAAGGATTTTTTTATTCCAGGACTTCCTGGATTGGTGAAGTCATTTGTTTGCTTGTGATAGTAGATATGTTCTCACGGTGGCTGGAAGTGTTCATTACCACAAAGGAGGATACACAAACAGTGTGTCAGGGACGTGCTGGGCTTGAACCTGGGACCTCTTCTGTGTCTGACATTGACTCTTCCAACGGAGCTATCTGAGATGCTGGACAGTTCCCTGCCTGATCTGCTGGATAACCTATCTGATCCATTAGACTACTCTGCTTGGTGTCTTGATTACAGTTTGAACTCTGAACCCCTTGCTCCTCCCATGTACTTCCTATAAAAGACATTCCAGAGATGTTGCCCCTTGCGGTTTGATCTGCTTCTGTTCCCTGAGTTCCTGATTCTGTGCTTGTATCCTGTTCCTGTGTTTGACCCGGCTTCCTGACCACGCTTCTGTCTCCAGTCCTGACCTCGGCTCGTTTGACCCTGCTCAGTTATCTGCCAGTCTGCCTGTTGCCAAGATTCGGCCTGGACTTTGACTACTCTCTGCCTGCCACTTATGATGTTACCTGGATGTGTATGACCCGGCTTGTCTGACTCTGCAAACCTGCACCAGCTTACCTGCATCATCTGCTCTGCGAACTGCACACGCTGACCTGCATCCTTTGCAATGCAAACCTGCACCTGCTGACCTGCATCCCTGCTCTGCGAACTGGCACCTGCTGACCTGCATCCTCTGCTCTGCAAGCTGCACCTGCTGACCTGCATCCGCTGCTTCCGGAACCAGCCGTTCCAGTCTCCACTCAGCTCCACCACTCCAAGCAGTGAGGATCAGACAGGCACCCTTACCTCACCGTGCTCTTACCACCACTGTCCCCACTCCAGTGGTCTCCGAGCCGGGGTTGTACGGGAGGTCCCTCTCCGCACGTCAGGCTCACACCTAAGGTACGTTACACAGTGGTTGGTATCCTTGCACGGGAGGTAATCCCGAGGTGGGGTTGCCCTCTGCAGATTAATTCAGATAATGGTCCTTCTTTCATAGCCAAAGTGTGTCAAGATTTTGTGAAAGCACTGAAGATTGACTGGAAGTTTCACATCCCTTACCACCCACAGAGTTCAGGAGTAGTAGAGAGGATGAATAGGACTCTTAAGGATAAAATTAGGAAGGCCACAGAGGGAACTTTCAAAGGATGGTAGAAGGTACTGCCTGCAATCCTTGCAGAGGTAAGAATGACTCCCTGTAGATCCACTGATTCTCTCCATTTAAGGTTCTGATGGGAAGGCCTTTCCCCACTCCATGGGCCAGGCAGCCTCTTATGATAGAAAAAGGTGATCTTGATATGATACGGGAAGAGTATGTGAAGAAATTGATTGAAGCTTTAGACAGAGTTGAAAACCGTGTCACTCGTATCTCTCCTTTCTCTTCACAGGAACCAACACACCCGTTCCAGGTGGGAGATGTCGTGGTGGTCCAGTCCGTGAATTGTACCAAGAAGCACAAGTATCCGTTTGGACCCCCAACTCCAGTGATCGCAGTGACCAGAACAGCCATCCTGACAGAGGGACAGCAGACTTGGATCCATGCCAGTCGTGTAAAAAAGGTGACCCAAGCACCCAAGAAGCAAGACACAGATAAAGGAGGTGAAACAGGTGTTGTAAATCCTCAAAGAACAGGTGAAAAAGTCTCTGAAATACAGCAAAATGACATTGTTCACTGCTCAGATTTCTGGGAAACTTTGGACACTCCTGGGGGTGATCACACTTTCAGTGTTCCTGCCAACATGGATTATAACGCACTGTATTTATCATCCTGAAGAATTGGGGGCTTTTAAAGTCATATGTGGCCCACCCAATAACACCACTAATAACACATTTATTAGATATAAAAGGGATGTATTTTCAGAGCCTGAGGAAATATGTTATTGCTTAAATTTAAATATAGCTATGCTCGGAGGTCAGGCTATGACAAATGTTGGATATGTAGTAAGCTGCACCCTAGTACAGCCCGTATTCCCCTTATGGCTGTACCTCTGAATATTACCCCTTTTCTAAACGGAAAACTCCCCATCATTTTCACCAGAGTGCAAGTGACTCTGGGGAATGGGCCTGTTACCTTCCAAGCTATGGGAAGGAGTCATTTCCCTGATTGGTGTTTTAGGTTGGGTAGCTCATCTAAAGGTGAGGGAGTATGTAGTCACTCCAGAATTCATTTGTCTATGTCCTCGGACTACTCCACAGGTTTTGACACCTCGGATCATGCCCTAAATCACACTTTATATACTCTCATACATGCCTCTGAATCCCATTCTGAGATGACAAGGCTGCTCTCGCAGCTTGCCTGTGCAGGATACTCTACAGATGCCCAGCGGGTTCTCAGCACACAGCCACTAACCTTGGGCGACAGCATGTACATTTGTTGTGGGAGGACATGCCATCCATGGATTCCGAGTGATCCCCAGGGATGGTGTTACTTAGCCTCATTGGTTCCGATAATGGGATTTCTCAGGGACAGTGACGGCCGTCAGTTGCTCAGGGCACATCCTCAATACCCCCTTGAACACCGTTATACCAGATCATTGTTCTTGGAAAAGGACATGGCCTGGGCATGGTTCCCCACAGGAACTGGATGGGGTATCGACATGATGAAAAGGCTAAATAACTACTCTGGGATTTTGGATGAAATACTAGATAAGAATTCTGTTGACATCACCAGCTTTAATGTAGAGGCCAGAGCAATAAGAAAGCCGATAGAGCTTCATGATCTGGCAATTGAAAGTATGAGCGCAGCACTCACAGGGTTATGCGAGGTAACAAAGGATTATGAGTGCTGCACCTGGATACACAATACCAGTATCGAGGTGCCTGATTATTTTGAAATAATTGCTCAGCACAGGAAGGAGGTTGACAAGTTACAGGTTGAGGCAAGGGACCTTGCTGAGACTTGGGACCCCCTTGCTAACATGGTAGGATTTGGTTTCAGTGGAGTCTTTTTCTGGTTCAAAGATGTCGCTATGTGTATTGTAATGATTTTGCTTCTGGCATTAACCCTATACGCCTGCTTCAAGTTTATTATGTGTATGATTTCCCGCAAATAGAATGTATCTTAGCTCTTACCATGATGCCCAGGAGTATGTCCCGATGTGGAAATATCAGTCACCGCCGTGACTGAAAGAGGGGATTGTAGTAATTGGCATAGCTAAAGGACCCCCACTATAGCCATATGGGGTCATATATTCTAGCTTGGACCCACTGGTTAAGGAAATTGACTAGTATTATAAGTTTTATAAGTATTATGAAATAGGTTAAAATCTTGTATTTTGTATAGAGCAGCAGTTTTGCAAAAGCATGCATAATTTGCATGAGTAGCATAATTTGCAGAGCGCTGGTCTATTTGGAGCCACTGTCTGGGGTCCCTTTCCTGTGTACTGTCTGGCAGGCATTGGTACAGGGAAGTGAAACCTTGTGACTATGAGCTATAGCACTCGTGTTGATTCTTATTAATAACAAAACTGTCAGCCACCTTGAGAGGGTCAAAGCAAATGTCGGCCATCTTGAGAGTGGCAAAATGTCTACTGTATTATGATAAAATGTATACCCACTGTATTAACCACACCCCTCCCCCTTCTATGATTGGACTATGATAATGACTATATAATGTCTACCCCTGCAAAAGAGTAAACAGATTTCATTTTAAGCGCAAATGCTGTCTTGTCTCTTTTCTTGCGTTTGAAGAAATCTCTCAGTACTGATCCCGTATCTTTTGGGTGTGGCAATTGGGTTATTTATCCAAGCTGGTCTGAGGGGGTAGAGGTACTACCTGTTCTAATTTTCCACAATTATCTCCAATTGAGACATGCATTCCAGACCCAATTTAAAACGGAGAGTGTTGAATCTTTCCCTTCTAGATTGGAAGATTTAATTATGACGGAGGAGCTGCCCAAAACCCTGTCAGTGACATTTAAAGACTTGTTTAATTCACTGCTGGTATAGTTACTGTCAGTTGATGTCAAATGTTTGTATATTTTTTCTGCCGGGGCCATGTTGGCCAAATGTTCAACTTGGTGTTGTGCCAAGTCATTTATGTGTTGTATGTTATGTCTTAAAACATTTTTTCAATAAAAATAATTTTTCATAAAAAAAGATAGCAAGGAATACGACACTGTCCTCAGAAAGGCAGCTTCATTTTAAAGTTTGCTGGATCAAGATTGAGGCTGGCCTCAAAGTGTGGTCAGGCAAATAATGAGGCATGTATTCCGGCAGCCGCCTTGACGTAGTTTCCGATACGACAAAGTCATAACAGGGCGTCGAGTCAGACAAAGTTGTCAAACGCCCTGGAGGAACTGAAATTGACTTCAGACTTTATGCCTGATACATTGAGATATTCCGCACAGGCACTACTGCATGCAGTAACCACCAGGGAATGTAGAAAGAGCTGAGGGACTCCCAGGCTGCCCTCTTAAACATGGGAAAACAGAAGGCCACATCTACTTCTCCCGAAAATCAGAAGTCCTTTTAATGTCCCGCCCACCCAAAACTGTCCAGTGGGGGCCCATCTACGAGGTGGTACCTATAGCAGGGCTTTCACTCTAGTTTGGGTGAAGATCCTATGCAGTTCAATGGGTCACTTCTACAATCCTCCACAGCCACTCCTGGAGATTCAAGCACAGCTCACCCCATGCCTTGTTTCTACCCACCAAAATCCAGAGGAAAGACAGGAAATTCTTATCCGGTTTATACAAGAGTTGATACATCAAAGGAAAGTAACATCGGCTCCAGAATCAGAAACGTTTTGTTGCCCAACCTCTTAGAGTACCTTTTAAAAAAAGAAAAAAGAAAACAGGTGGCTGAAATGGAGTTGAGTGCAGTCGGTTCTGGATTTAAGGCATTTGAATCGTATCCATCGGGCTGGAACATTGCAAGATGAAATCTCTAAATACGGTAATCCTAGCAATTCAACCAGAGGATTAGGTGGTCTTTATAGACCTCAATAACGCTTACCTACTCATCATGTCTTCCAGCCCTTTTCCACGTCCCCAAAAATTGGGGACCCTCATCCACAGTTTCACAGCCTACTTTTCAGCATATCATCAACCCCAGAACCTTTACAAAGGGGCTAGTGGCAATATTGGCCCGCTTCAGGAAAAGAGGTTACGTATTCCTACACTAGCGAGATGGTACACTATTCCTGCCTCATCACAATGAAGCACCCCCAACTCACCTACAGGGTGTGGTGGACACTTTAGCATTTACGGTTGGTCAGTAAACTACCCAGTAAAAAAATAAAAAAACAGTTTTGCCAGCGCAGAAAAAGGTTATACCTTGGAGCCTTGTTCTGTACCCCTAAGAGGGTGACGCCTCCCTCTACAGAGAAAATCCCTCTAATCATGGCCTAAATACGGTGGCAAGCAGAACCATGTCAACATCGGAATGTCTGAATCTCATGGGGTTATTCTCCTCCTGCATCTCAATAGTGCAGTGGGCACGGTAGCATCTCCGCATTTTTTCAGCAAGGGATTTTCTCTCTATGAGAAAGAGGGAATTCTTATCTTAGAAGACTCTTATTATGATGGAAGACAAGTCCTCACAACCTGTGCAGTCACTGCCAGCTTGGTTCCACCTTTTGGTTCACTCTTTAATCAGAGGACAAGATTGGGATGTCCACTTCAGAAAATTGGTTCTTCCAGGGCAGGTGGCAGTTAAATTCCAACATTCTGCAGTTAGGTGCAGCTTACATGGCAATGTCTCGCCTAGGCGTCCTCTCTGAGAGGTGAATTCATCCCACTACAAATGATCCACAAGCCAGCCTTAACCTGTGTCCAGAGCCAAGAAAAGGACACACATAACAGGTTATCGTCCAATGAGTTAACCCCGATAATACTCGGGGTCGTAAGGAGTTGCCCCAGCCTCAGAGCATCTTATAATCCAATTCTCCAGAATTACTTGGCAGATCACCTTTCAAGGAAATTTGCCAACACCAACGAATGGTCCTTATTATAAGTAGACCTTCCAATGGGTCTGCCCCCAATGAGGCAGTCCTCAGAGTTTCCTTTTTTTCTCTCCTGGTGCATTTCCTCTCAAATATCAAGGCACCTCGCTTCTTCACAAAGTATTTCAGTCCAGGGATCGGTGGGGATGGATGCCCCTTGTCCAACTGGGCGCCATCACCTAACAGAAAAACAAGTATCCTGAGCAGTAGTTCCTTATTGGTCAAGAAGACCTCGGTTCACTCTACTGTTCAAATTGTCCCTTGGCGATCCTTTCAGCACGCACAAACGTAGGTCCTGAGAAGACCTCTTCCATCCACATCCAGAGATCCTGGAGTAGAGCATCTGGAAATTGAGCAAAGGAAGCTAGTATAATTAGATTGTTCCCATGGAATGTTACAAACGTTGCTTCAAGCCAAGAAAACTTTCACCATTAGCACCTACGACAGGATTTGGAAGAAGTTTTTGAAATTCGCCGAAACTAGCTGTCTCAATCCTGTGAATCCTGGCTAGATTTAGCTCTGGGACTTAGCTCCCTGGAGGTTCAGGTCTCAGCTAGAGTTGAGCGGACACCTGGATGTTCGGGTTCGATGGGTTCGGCCGAACTTCGGAAAAAAGTTCGGGTTCGGGACCGAACTTTAACCCGAACCCGAACCCCATTGAAGTCAATGGGGACCCGGACTTCTAAGGACTAAAAAGGCTCTAAAAAAGTAATGGAAAGGGCTAGAGGGCTGCAAATGGCAGCAAAATGTTGTTAAGAGCATGGCAAGTGCTCTGCAAACAAATGTGGATAGGGAAATAACTTAAAATAACATAAAAAAAAATAAAAAAATAAAAAAATATGCTGGAGGCCCTCTTTTCAGCAGAAGAGGTACGAGAAATCATTAAGAACCTCAGAAACTCAACGGCACGATGCCACACATACGGTGGGAATGCCCCAGAATACGCCCTTTCTGGAATAAATTATTCAATTTAATGAATAAGCTAGTGGAAAAATAAAATACTTTGAAATAAAAATGTAGCGGGGTGCTAAATTTAAGGGAAGTGTTTGAGTGGTAAATAGGCTCAAACACCCTAATTCTGTAGGATTCATGGACCATTTTGTCCTCGGGGGACAGTATTGGTGTGCAGTTCCCTGCGGCCTACAGGTGGCGCTGCCATGGTAGGCTAGGGTTGAACCGCCGATACAGTGCTGTGCCTTTTGTGTCCCCTCTTGGCAGTAGTACAGCGGGGCGGGGAACCTGCTGTGCATGCCGGGAGAGCATATAAAAGGGGCAGACCTTTGGCCTGGGGGCTGATGTCCAGTGGGGTCCACGCCCAGGTGCCTTCGGCCTGGGTGCATGTGTTCCTGTTCCATCTCGGGTACCTTTAGCCCGGGGTGAGGTACTATCCTGGAGTTCCTGCTGCCCTGGGTATGGAGGCCTAGGTGCGGGAGTAAAGCCTGGAGTCCAGAGCCTTCGTCTGGAGTCCGCTAAGGGTCGAGGAGTCTTAGGGTGCCGCCTCATGTAGGGGACCATGTTCCAGGGAAGGGAGGATCATTCTGATGGACTGATGCGGGAGTCACGGTGAAGGAAGGGTCTGTTGACTCCCTGGAGAGATGTCTTCCCCTTGATATGGGCTAGGTTCGTAGAAGGAGAAGCTCAAGGTCATCTTGACTGTATCAGAGGCCTTATTCACCCGGCCCGTGGCAGGGGCCTTATACACCCTGGTCTGTGGCAGAGACCAAAGTTCTCCAGGTCCGTGGCAGGGGCCTTGTACACCCGGTCTGTGGCAGAGACCAACCTCAAGGTCTGTGGCAGAGACCTTGCACCTAAAACTGTTTGAGAAACCTAAGCAGTGAAGTGAATGTGCTACGTTTGTGCCTGGACCTCCTCCACACCTTAAGCTGTCCTGTTTCTTTGCTCTAACCTTTTCTATCCGAGTAGAGTTTATTTTGCCATGAGAGAATAAGAGTTGTAATTTCAGCTGGTGTGAACATTGACTTTACTGGGAATTAAAGGACTTGCCTCTACCTACAGTAGAGGTGAGAATCATCCTCTGGAGGAGTTTTGACTCCGGCTGTGGACACGGCCCGTCAAGTACACCGCTCAACCTCTTTATATAGGAGGGTACGGGCTGGTAGTGCGGTGTGCCTTTCTCCCTCCTGCGAGGAGCCAACAACATAAAGGCAGGTAAGGGGGAAAGGATCTGTGCGCTACAAAAAAATAAATTAAAAATTATAATCTTGACCTAGGAGGACGAGGTCCATATGGAGTAGGAGGTTGAGGTGGCGGTGGATGTGGCTGTGTAGGTGGAAGCGGCAGTGGAGGAGGACGAGGTAGCCAACACTGGTTCAAAAATACAACAATGGCTGGGTAAGGCCGGTGATGTGTCAAATTCTGTCCCCCGTCAAATAGTGTCCACCCTGTACTGCGCTTGCTCAGTATGTAGGACAAGGGGATTTTGAAAATCTCCCAAGACGAACGGCGCCTGCGTGGTGAGTTCAGGTGAAGGCCACACCATCCGTGGTTCAAGCTGAGCCAAGTGAGGCCGTTCCCGAAGCGTGGCGATCGAACCGAGCCCGTGAGGAGCCCCTGTTACTATGTGCTACCGTATGTCCACTTGGATGGTGGGGCTTGAACCTGCACTCACTGCGCAGGCGCCGTTCATCTTCGGAGATTTTGTGAATCTCCTTGTCCTCTGTACTGCGCAAGCGCTGCGCCTTCGCAGTATGGGCCGGACACAATCCGATGGCCGGACAGTTTTTGTCACAACACCGGTATACATGTCTATTCTGCAGAAGGTATGGACAAGTCCTGTGGGATCCATGCCTGGTTCATTTTAATGAACGTGAGCTTGTCCACATTGGCTCTGGACAGGCAGCTGCGCTTGTCTGTGATAAAGCCCCCTGCCGTGCTAAATACACGTTCAGATAATACACTGGCTGCAGGGCAGGCCAGCACCTCCAAGGCATAAAGGGCAAGCTCAGGCCATGTGCCCAATTTGGAGACCCAGAAGTTAAAGGGGGCAGACCCGTCATCCAGTACGTGTAGGCCTGTGGACACATACTGCTCAACCATGTTGGTGAAATGCTGCCTCCTGCTAAGACGTTCCATCTCAGCTGGTGGTGCTGGTTGTTGTGGCGTGCTGACAAAGCTTTTCCACATTTCAGCCATGCTAACCCTGCCTTCTGAGGTGCTGCCGGTGCCCCGGCTGCGTTGGCGACCTCTTCCTCCTCCTCTGCCTTCGCCTTGTGCTTCCACCGTACGCCAGCTGTCAGGTGGAAATGCCACCAGCAGCGCGTCTACCAGCGTGCGCTTGTACTCACGCATCTTACGATCCCGCTCCAGTGAGGGAATTAAGGACGGTACGTTGTCCTTGTAACGGGGATCCAGCAGGGTGGCCACCCAGTAATCAGCACCAGTTAAAATGTGGGCAACTCGGCGGTCATTGCGGAAACACTGCAGCATGTAATCGCTCATGTGTGCCAGGCTGCCCAAAGGCAAAGAAAAGCTGTCCTCTCTGGGAGGTGTATCGTCTGTGTCCTCTGTATCCCCCCAGCCACGCACCAGTGATGGCCACGAGCTGGTCTGGGTGCCACCCTGCTGTGAAAATGGCTCCTCCTCCTCCTCTTCCTCCTCCTCCATCTCCTCCTCCACCTCGTCATCCTCCAGAACTGTGCCCTTTCTGCCGGACAATTGTGTACCTGGCATTTGTTGGTGCAGGAACCCACCCTCGTAGCCACTTGTGAAAGACTGCCCTGAAAGCCTTTGAAATGATCCCGCTTCCTCCTCCTCCTCCTCATCCTCCTGTGCCACATCCTCTTCCATCATCGCCCGAAGCGTTTTTTCAAGGAGGCATAGAACTGGGATAGTAACGCTGAGAACGGCGTCATTGGCACTGGACATGTTGGTGGAGTACTCGAAACAGCGCAACAAGGCACACAGGTCTCGCATGGAGGCCCAGTTATTGGTGGTGAAGTGGTGCTGTTCCGCAGAGCGACTCACGCGTGATTGCTGCAGCTGAAACTCCACTATCGCCTGCTGCTGCTCGCACAGTCTGGCCAGCATGTGCAAGGTGGCGTTCCACCTTGTGGGCACGTCACATATGAGGCGGTGAGCGGGAAGGCCAAAGTTACGCTGCAGCGCTGACAGGCGAGCAGCAGCAGGGTGAGAACGCCAAAAGTGTGCACACACAGCCCGCACTTTCTGCAGCAGCTCTGGCATATTGGGGTAATTTTTAAGGAACCTCTGGACCACCAAGTTCAGCACATGCGCCAGGCAAGGGATGTGCGTCAAACCGGCTAGGCCCAGAGCTGCTACGAGATTTCACCCATTATCGCACACCACCAGGCCGGGCTTGAGGCTCACTGACAGCAACCACTCATTGGTCTGTTGTTCCATGTCCCTCCACAACTCCTGCGCGGTGTGGGGTTTTTCCCCCCAAACAGGAAAGTTTTAAAACTGCCTGCTGTCGTTTACCCCTGGCTGTGCTGAAGTTGGTGGTGAAGGTGTTACGCTGACCGGATGAGGAGGCGGTAGAGGATGAGGAAGCGGAGTAGGAGGAGTTAGCAACAGGAGGCAAACTGAAGCGCCCTGCAATCCTCGGTGGTGGAAGGACATGCGCCAAACTGCTATCTGCCTCAGGCCCAGCCGCCACTGCATTTACCCAGTGTGCTGTTAGGGAGATATAACGTCCCTGACCGTGCTTACTGGTCCACGCATCCGTAGTTAGGTGGACCTTGCCACAGATGGCGTTGCGCAGTGCACACCTGATTTTGTCCCCCACTTGGTTGTGCAGGGAAGGGATGGCTCGTCTGGAAAAATAGTGGCGGCTGGGCACGACGAATTGTGGGACAGCCAATGCCATCAGGCTTTTAAAACTCTGCGTCTCCACCATACGGAATGACAGCATTTCAAAGGCCAGGAGTTTTGAAATGCTGGCATTCAGGGCCAGGGATCGCGGGTGGCTAGGGGGGTACTTCCTCTTCCGCTCCAATGTTTGGGAGATAGAGAGCTGAACGCTTCCATGGGACATTGTGGAGATGGTTGGTGACCCAGGTGGTAGTGTTGCTGGCAGATCCTCTGTTTGCAGGGTGGCAGGTGCCACTGTCACTACAGAGGTGGATGAAGAGGCCGAGACTGCAGCAGAAGAGGAAGCAGGAGGAGCCAGAGACCTTTCTTGGTTTTTGAGGTGTCTACTCCACTGCAGCTCGTGCTTTGCACTTAGATGCCTGGTCATGCAGGTTGTGCTCAGGTTGAGAACGTTTATGCCTCGCTTCAGGCTCTGATTGCACAGCGTGCAAACCACTCGTGTCTTGTCATCAGCACATTGTGTGAAAAACTGCCACGCTAGGGAACTCCTTGGACCTGGCTTTGGTGTGCTCGGTCCCTTGCTGCATTGCGCAGTAGCAGACATACTGTCTAGGGGACGGACGCTCCGCTTTTGCACCCTGCTCCCTCTTCTGCTGTGCTGGTGGCTCTGTGCGACCACCACCTCTTCCTCCAAACTACACTGGTCACCTGCATAACGTTGATTCCATGTGGGGTCGAGGACCTCATCGTCCTCCACATTATCTTCCACCCAGTCTCCACCCCTGCCCTCCTTGTCTGTCTGCACAATTGCGAAAGCAGCAGCAGTTGGCACCTGTGTTTCGTCATCATCCGAGACGTGCTGCGATGGTCCTCCCATGTACTCATCATGAAACATAAGTGGTTGGGCATCGGTGCACTCAATCTCTTCCACTTCTGGGGCAGGGCTAGGTGGATGGCCCTGGGAAACCCTGCTAACAGAGTCATCGAAAAGCAGAAGAGACTGCTGCATGATTTGGGGCTCAGACTGCTTGGCTGATTTGCAAGGGGGTGAGGTGAAAGACTGATGGACATGGGTTTCAGGTGCCAACTCTGATCTTTCATCAGAAGAGTGGGTGGGAGACAATGTGAAGGAACCCGAGGCACTGTCAGCAACCCAATCTACTATCGCCTGTACTTGTCCTGGCCTAAACATTCGTACAGCCTCATTAGGCGCGACAAAATACCGCCGCCGGCTCGGTCGCCTACTCGCACCTGAGGAAGGTGTTTCACTTGTGCGTGTATCTGGCACAGATCCACCACGTCCTCTCCCTGCAACAGGAGCTCCACCAGCAGCACCACGACCGGGGCCACCACGTCCCTTTGACCTTCTCCTCATATTTTCCAAATTTAGGATCTTGCCCTAAATGGGTGTTTTTGGAAGAGCAGAACACACCCACAGTACGTAACCGCTGAATCGCACAGCTACAGAACTGCAGAAAATGCTATTCAAAAAAAATGTTGTTTTTTTAGTATAGCACAGTAGAAGACAAATATATAGAAATGGTTTATTTCACACGCCTCCACATATGTATAACACACTGCAAAATATTTTTTGTGGCCCTAAATGGTGTTTTTTGGAAGACCACAACACACCCACAGTACGTAACCGCTGAATCGCACAGCTACAGAACTGCAGAAAATGCTATTCAAAAAAATGTTGTTTTTTTAGTATAGCACAGTAGAAGACAAATATATAGAAATGGTTTATTTCACATGCCTCCACATATGTATAACACACTGCAAAATATTTTTTGTGGCCCTAAATGGCATTTTTTGGAAGACCACAGCACACCCACAGTACGTAACCGCTGAATAGCACAGCTACAGAACTGCAGAAAATGCTATTCAAAAAAAATGTTGTTTTTTAGTATAGCACAGTAGAAGAAAACTATATAGAAATTGTTTATTTCACACACCTCCACATATGTATAACACACTGCAAAATATTTTTTGTGGCCCTAAATGGCGT
Organism: Rana muscosa; assembly: GCA_029206835.1. NCBI lineage: Eukaryota > Metazoa > Chordata > Amphibia > Anura > Ranidae > Rana > Rana muscosa. The sequence continues at coordinate 272,227,615 of CM055120.1, read as the reverse complement.
TTTTTGGAAGACCACAACACACCCACAGTACGTAACCACTGAATCGCACAGCTACAGAACTGCAGAAAATGCTATTCAAAAAAAATGTTGTTTTTTTAGTATAGCACAATAGAAGACAAATATATAGAAATGGTTTATTTCACACGCCTCCACATATGTATAACACACTGCAAAATATTTTTTGTGGCCCTAAATGGCGTTTTTTGGAAGACCACAACACACCCACAGTACGTAACCGCTGAATCGCACAGCTACAGAACTGCAGAAAATGCTATTCAAAAAAAATGTTTTTTTTTTAGTATAGCACAGTAGAAGAAAACTATATATAAATTGTTTATTTCACACACCTCCACATATGTATAACACACTGCAAAATATTTTTTGTGGCCCTAAATGGCATTTTTTGGAAGACCACAGCACACCCACAGTACGTAACCGCTGAATCGCACAGCTACAGAACTGCAGAAAATGCTATTCAAAAAAAATGTTTTTTTTTTAGTATAGCACAGTAGAAGAAAACTATATAGAAATTGTTTATTTCACACACCTCCACATATGTATAACACACTGCAAAATATTTTTTGTGGCCCTAAATGGCGTTTTTTGGAAGACCACAACACACCCACAGTACGTAACCGCTGAATCGCACAGCTACAGAACTGCAGAAAATGCTATTCAAAAAAAATGTTTTTTTTTTAGTATAGCACAGTAGAAGAAAACTATATATAAATTGTTTATTTCACACACCTCCACATATGTATAACACACTGCAAAATATTTTTTGTGGCCCTAAATGGCATTTTTTGGAAGACCACAGCACACCCACAGTACGTAACCGCTGAATCGCACAGCTACAGAACTGCAGAAAATGGTATTCAAAAAAAATGTTTTTTTTTTAGTATAGCACAGTAGAAGAAAACTATATATAAATTGTTTATTTCACACACCTCCACATATGTATAACACACTGCAAAATATTTTTTGTGGCCCTAAATGGCATTTTTTGGATGACCACAACACACCCACAGTACGTAACCGCTGAATCGCACAGCTACAGAACTTCAGAAAATGCTATTCAAAAAAAATGTTGTTTTTTTAGTATAGCACAGTAGAAGACAAATATATAGAAATGGTTTATTTCACACGCCTCCACATATGTACAACACACTGCAAAATATTTTTTGTGGCCCTAAATGGTGTTTTTTGGAAGACCACAACACACCCACAGTACGTAACCGCTGAATCGCACAGCTACAGAACTGCAAAAAATGCTATTCAAAAAAAATGTTTTTTTTTTTTTAGTATAGCACAGTAGAAGACAAATATATAGAAATGGTTTATTTCACACGCCTCCACATATGTATAACACACTGCAAAATATTTTTTGTGGCCCTAAATGGGTCTTTTTGCAAGCGTACATTAAAGTGCAATTTTTTTTTTTTGCCCTAAACGGGTCTTTTTTTGCAAGAGCAAAATTAAATGCAAATTTTTTATTTTTTTTGCCCTTAATGGGTCTTTTGGAAAAGAGCACAATAAAGTGCCTTTTTTTTCCCCCTAAATGGATCTTTTTCCAAGAGCAGAATATACCCACAGTATGGAAACGGTGTATCTCTCAATGTAATATATGCAGTGCTGGTGCACTGAGCTTGCAGATAAAAGGTAGATTTTCTCTGACACTGGGCTCATGGCAGTGTAAAAAGACTGCACTGCAACACAAACAGGTAAACCTAGGCAGATCGCTGAGTTATATCTCTGAATCTGGACTCCTATTCCTATATAATATATCTCTCTCCCTGAAAGCACCAACAGGAACCTGGCCCTACACTACACTGTCTCTCTATCTTTTCCCTCAGATTCCAGAATCAGGACTAACTCATGTATTTTTCAATCTCTCCCTAAAAGCAGCAGCAGCAGACAAGATCCTCTCCCTATCTATTCTGAAGCAGAGTGACGTGTGTGCTGTGTGCCTCTAGCTTATATAGAAGCTGGGTCACATGTTGCACTGACCAATCACAGCCATGCCATTAGTAGGCATGGCTATGATGGCTTCTAAGGGCACACCAGCTAATCAAAAGGTGATTGGCTGGCCCCTGAAGCATTCCTAACTGCGCCATTAGATTGCCAAACCCGAACCCGGACTTTCGCGCAAAGTCCGGGTTCGGGTTCGGGAAAAAGCTAAAGTTCGGTACGGACCCGAACTTTACAGTTCGGGTTCGCTCAACCCTAGTCTCAGCCTTTTTAGCCTTGCCAGTCATCAGATGGGTTTTGAATCCACTGATAGAGTGTTTTCTTGAAAAACAATTCTTAGTTTAAGATCTCCGGGTGAATCACCACGTCCCAAGGAAAATCTGCCTTCGGTACTCAGTGCACCTGCAGCTCCTCCTCTCGCATAGGCACAAGATTGCTCTCTAGAAGACATTACTCTCAAAGCAATTCCTTTTTTTTAGTCACCGTCGTCGCTGGCTGAAGAGTCTCGGAAACCCAAACCCTAAGGGATGAGGACCCCAGTATTACGTTCCTTCCAGACAGGGTGGTCCTCCGATCATTTCACCAGTCCGTGCCTAGAACTTCCTCGACAAACCACCTTAACCAGGAATGGTTGCTTCCAGCTTTTAGGGCTTCCTCTTTGATCCCTAACGATAAAAAAAAAAAATGTCAACACGAAGGACAACTTTGGCAAGTTGGATCATTCATCTCATTCAGTAGCTAGTGGTCCTCCGGTTCCAAAATCAATAAGTGTTCATTCTATGCAGGGAACGGCTTTTTCATGGGCAGCTGTAGTGCGTTTTTTCTCCAGAAACTCTCTGTTAGGCAGCAAAATGGTCGTCTTTTACCTCACTCATGTCCTACTATATATAGTCTAGTCCTGGTTTCACTTGCTCCCCACGACTTAAAAAAAAAAAAAAAGAGAAGCAGAGGGGCACTCTCTGGTCTGTCTGGTCTATAATCAAAAGTAAAAATATTTTGGCAGCTCCCCCCCTGTGAGTGAGTTATTAACCATATGTATGCTGCCATGGAAGGCACCAGGAAAACGGAAAATTGAATATTTACCTTTCCGTAATTTTCCTTTCACACCCTCCTTTTCTATAATCCTTAAATGTTTGAGTCTAGTTACAAGAATGTAAAAGCGGGCAAAAGCATTGGGGCCCACTTTCTTGGGACTGGGGCCACCTGTTCCCTCTCTGTTTAGTAAGGGGTTGAGGAAGAATAGGCCAGGGGAGGGGCGGTACTGTTCCTTTAAATTATATTGCAGGTGTGAGCAAGCCAATAGTGGGCCAGAGAAGGTTCTGGTTCCCCCAGGAAGATATTTAAGGGCCGCAGAGGGTCCTGAACGTCCTCTGCAGCGGCCCGGAAAGAAGGAAGAAGAGCTGCACGTACCGGTAAATGGAGGACCTGATCCGCGGATTCGTGGAGCGAGCAGAGAGCCGGGGGGAGAAGCCTGGCTGCGGCGGTGCCTGAAGATGTCCCTGGAGGAAGACGTGCCATCGGTGGTGGAGGAAGCGGCACAGCAGCATGACGGCGGAGCGGCGGTGCCTTCCCCTAGGCGACTTACACGGCGGAGTGTACCCCCGGAGCGGCAGACGAGGGAGGACGAGTGCCGTAACCCCGCGGCCAGTGCGGGGGCAGGCGGCGAAGAAACGGAGCCCGGGCGGCGGCCTGGGCAGAAGAAGAGACGTCAGTCGCAGTCCCCTGCGAGAAGGCGGGGCGGGAGCTCTGTGCCTCAGGGGGGAAGACGCAGGAAGATGGCGCCGCCTACCTCAGCGGGCGCCGGACATCAGGCTGCAGCTTCCACTCAGCTGCTGGCTCGGCAGGATGCCCTGGTTCCAGGCACCTTATTCGGCATGGTGCAGCCAGGACTGGAGGCATCAGCACGTGCTACAGCAACACCTATGGTGCTGACAGGTCAAGGGTCAGCCTCTGTTCCAGAGAGTCCAGTTTCTGTACCAGCTACGGTGCAATTTCCACTGCCCGTCCCATCACCAGCCTTGCTTTCCGGTCCTGTGGCAGCTCCGGTGCCAGCTCTGATATCTGGTCCAGTACCAGGTCCAGCACCAGTACCAGCTCCAGCGGCGCAGGGTGAGTTAAGAAATAATGTAACACCTGATGTAATGGTTTACCTGTCAGCTATCTCTTCTGCTCTTTCTGCTGCTGGTATCCCTATTCCTGCTTTCCCTGCTGCTGCACCCACACTGGTTTCTACTGCTGGTTCTTTTCATACCTCTCCTATTACTAACCCAGTGTCAGATAGTTTGCTAGGTTGCGCGGTATACAGCCCTGAGTTGCGCTCGCCTAGGGAGACGGCTAGAAGGTCAGTCCCGGAGGTGAGTATGAAAGAAGTATTGCCATGTGAGATGTCCCCCTTAGGTTATTACTTACCAGGGTCAGCGAAGGAAAAAATTTGGGCTGGGGAGTTTGTGGATATGCTATCCCTCCTTCCGGCGGCTAAGGATTTTATTTTTAAAACGGAGAAGAGGGGGGAGGATAGGCAGGAGGAGGATAGGCGCAGGCCGGTGGCTCGCTCTTTTAATAACTGGTTACAGGCATTTTTTGTTTTTGCCAGTGTACTGGTTGAGAAACGGCCGGAGTTGAGCGGGGGCCTTTTTCAACATATGGATCACGTGTTGGAGGCCTATAAAAGTTTTGGCGGTTTGGGCTGGTACTTCTACGACGAATCCTTCCGCCAGAAACTGGCGGTACATCCGTCTTTGAGGTGGGGGATGAAGGACGTGGGCTTATGGCTTAACCTGATCGTTCCTCAGAAAGCACCTCTGGCTAAGTCGAGCCAGGGTACCCCAGGTACCCCGGGGTACCGCAGAGGTTGTTGCTTCGCCTTTAACGAAAGTTCGTGCCGTTTTAATGCGGCATGCAAGTATAGGCACGAGTGCTCAGTCTGTGCAGGGCCCCACCCGATGGTGAAATGTTTTCGGAAGTCAGCGCCGCCGTCTTCCAGGGATACTTTTCCAAAGAGCCTGCACGCCGGTGAGGCTGGGAAACATGCGCCCCTGGTTGGATCTGTACCCAAACAGGGAGAAGGCGCTTTTATTAGTTGACGGTTTTTCATTCGGTTTTCCCCTTCCGGTGTTCTCAGGCAAAGGTTGTACGGTTATGGAGAATTTGAAGTCCGTCCGGCGCTTTCCGGAGGTGGTACGGGAGAAGGTTTTGAAAGAAATAGCGGAGGGACGGATGGCAGGGCCTTTTTCTGCGCCGCCTTTTCCTAATTTCCGGATCTCACCAATTGGGGTAGTGCCTAAAAAGGAGCCGAACGCCTTCCGTTTGATTCAGCACCTCTCTTTCCCTAAGGGGGGTTCGTTGAATGACGACATCGACGTTAATTCATGCTCGGTGGTTTATGCGACATTTGAAGAAGCCATTGTCAAGATTAAGGCACAAGGCCGGGGGGCGCTTGTGGCAAAAGCGGACATCAAGTCGGCTTTTCGGCTCTTGCCCATTGCTCCGGCGGCTTTCAGTTCATTGGGATTTTGCTTCGAGGGTGCTTATTTTTTCGACAAATGCCTACCAATGGGGTGCTCCCTGTCTTGTACATATTTTGAGTCATTTTCCACGTTCCTGCATTGGGTCGTTAGTTTTGAGGCAGGTCAGGACACGGTGGTACATTATTTAGACAATTTTTTGTTTGTCGGACCAGTGGAATCTACGCTTTGTTCCCGTCTATTGCATTTATTCACAGTGATGGCAGGCCATTTTGGTGTTCCTCTGGCGAGGGAGAAGACTTGTCTACCGACAACGCAGATGGAATTCCTAGGAATTCAACTGGACACGGAGGCTATGGAATTTAGCCTGCCTATGGCAAAGGTGGTAAGGACGCGGAATCTTATCGCCGTTTTCTTGAGACGCCGGAAGGTGCTGTTGAAAGAAATGCAATCGTTACTAGGCCTGCTGGCTTTCGCTTGCAAGATCATGCCGGTAGGTAGGATCTTTTCGCGACGATTGTATCTCTCTACTTCGGGCTTGAAGTCCCCGTCCGCACACATCAGGTTGACGGGAACGCTTAAGGACGACTTGCTGGTATGGGCCGATTTCTTGGCGGATTTCAATGGTAGATCCTTTTTTCAGTCGGATTTTATTTTTGCTCCAGATTTTCGTTTATTTACCGACGCGGCGGGTTCCAAGGGTTTTGGGGCAGTTTGGGGGTCACATTGGAGTTGCGGTGCCTGGCCAGAGTCCTGGGTCCACAAGAAGGCTACAAGGAACATTGTGCTCCTTGAGCTATTTCCGGTGCTGGTGGCAGTCTCGCTGTGGGGCCATTTCTTTGCCAATAAGCGGATTTTGGTGGAAACCCACAATAAAGGGGTCCTTTTCGCAATCAACTGTCTTTCTTCCGGTTCTCTGTTTGTAGTCAAAATCCTGCGTCATTTGGTTTTTTTATGCCTGAAGTTTAATATATGGATTAAGGCACGGTATACGCCAGGAGTGCTGAATGTGATCGCGGATTCTCTTTCCCGTTTCCAGATGCAGCGTTTTCGACGGTTGCTGCCGGAGGCGGATGAGGTAGGCACACCGTGCCCGGATTACCTGTGGGATTTGATCTAACACCGGTTTTGGAGGTTATTAGGCAATCAGTTGCCCCGCATACATGGGTGGATTATTCTGCTGCATGGAGGAAATGGGTGGCGTTTGCTGTACGGGTTTTGCCTGGGACGCACCCTCAGAATTGGCTATTTTGGCTTTTCTGGTTTCTTTGATGGAACGGCGGTTGTCGCACAGTTACATTGCAAAGACGCTGGCCGGGGTATCCTTTTTCTTGCGTCTGCGGCAGCTCCCGCCTTGCTCTAGTTTTTTCTCAGTAAAACAGGCTTTGAAGGGTTACAAAAAACACAATTTTACCCCAGATGGACGGAGGCCCATTGGTCGGTTATTACTAAGACGGATTTGCGAGGCGACATTGGTGGTGTGTTTTACGGAGTATGAGGCATTACTATTCCAAACCGCCTTTGTGTTGGCCTATTTTGGAGCTTTTCGGGTCTCGGAATTGCTTCCAGGTTCCAAGACGTTTTCGTGGGGCATGTTAGCTGAGCATGTGCTAGTAGAGGATGGGAGGGTGTACCTTTTCCTGCGGCAGTCTAAAAGGGACCAGATGGGTCGTGGGGAATGGGTGTCGTTATCAGCAGGCGAGGATAGCTCGCTGTGCCCGGTGGTGGTGGTTAGCCATTTTTTGGTGGTGCGTCCTCGGGGGGATGGCCATTTTCTGATACATAGGGATCGGTCCCCGGTCACTAGGTATCAATTTACATATGTACTACAGCGCTGCATGGCACATTTAGGTCTGGACAAATTAAAGTTTTCCTCTCATTCTTTTAGGATAGGGGCTGCGTCTGACGCAGCTGATCAGGGTCTCCCGGCTTCGGCCATTATGGGTTTGGGTAGATGGTCGTCCAATTGTTTCAAGCGTTATGTCAGACCTAATCTCTCTTTTTAATCCATAGGTTTTCATCATTATGTATGGATTCTGGGCCATTCCTATATCGTCTGGGCACAAAAGCGTGCGGCTCAGCGTAGGTATTCAACCAATCTGTCCTTACAGCCGGAATCCTTCACTCTATATTGGAAAGGTGTGCGGGGCATGAGGTGGCACCAGCTGTACTGTCATTTATCACGATTATGTCAGGTTTGGCCCCTCCCCTCAATATTAATAGTGCATTTGGGTGGGAATGATATAGGAAACACCCGAACATTAGAATTGTTGGCCTCAGTTAAAAGGGATCTTTATCGTTTTCATTTAACTTCCCCAGGTACAACCATCGTATTCTCGGAGATAGTGCCGCGCATGTGTTGGCTGTCTTCTCCGTTGCATAGGGTGATGGAAAAAATAAGGAAGAGGATTAATCGGGCAATGGCTAAATTTATGCCGTCCTTGGGAGGTTTTGCGTATCGGCACGTGGATCTGGAGGGGGGGATCCCAGGCCTGTACCGGCAGGATGGGGTCCATCTTTCGGATGTGGGTTCCGATATATTTAACCTCGGTTTACAATACTGTATTGAGAGGGCCGCGTATGTGGGGTAGGCCGGGCTTGTTGCTCAAGTCCGGCTGGTGGGGACATTTTTGGTGATGTTACAGTGATACTGCCCGAGTTCCAAAAACTGGGCAGAGTTTATGTGAATGATTTATGGTTTCTGTATTATTATACAAGTTTCAATTATAATGGTTGTGTTGAGAATTGTGTTAAACCAATAAAGTGTTGCGGCCTTTTTTATGCCAAAATAAGCATGTGGTGGTGTTGGTTTGTGGGGTTGTATCTGGGGTTTAGGTAGGGGGTGAGTGTGGCCTACAGTTCCATGTAAAAGCGGGCAAAAGCATTGGGGCCCGCTTTCTTGGGACTGGGGCCACCTGTCCCCTCTCTGTTTAGTAAGGGGTTGAGGAAGAATAGGCCAGGGGAGGGGCGGTACTGTTCCTTTAAATTATATTGCAGGTGTGAGCAAGCCAATAGTGGGCCAGAGAAGGTTCTGGTTCCCCCAGGAGGATATTTAAGGGCCGCAGAGGGTCCTGGACGTCCTCTGCAGCGGCCCGGAAAGAAGGAAGAAGAGCTCCCACCCCCCCTCCCGTCGCGACATTTTATGTGGTAGGGTCACCCCGGAAGCGGGGGGGGGACATTTTTGGTGATGTTACAGTGATACTGCCAGAGTTCCAAAAACTGGGCAGAGTTTATGTGAATGATTTATGGTTTCTGTATTATTATACAAGTTTCAATTATAATGGTTGTGTTGAGAATTGTGTTAAACCAATAAAGTGTCGCGGCCTTTTTTATGCCAAAATAAGCATGTGGTGGTGTTGGTTTGTGGGGTTGTATCTGGGGTTTAGGTAGGGGGTGAGTGTGGCCTACAGTCCCATGGTGTATGGGGGGGCTGACACTCTTTTAAAGAGTTGTAATTGGTCCTGTGGGTTGGTTGGGGCGGAGTAACCAACCATATGTATGCTGCCATGGATAGGCACCGGGAAAGGAAAATTACGGAAAGGTAAGTATTCAATTTTTCGTTTTTCAGATTTCAATTCTGGGTGGGTGGCAGTCAGCATAGCAATTTAAAACAGGGAAAACAATACATTTTCAGATTTCAATTCTGGGTGGATGGCAGTCAGCTGTAACATACTTTTCAGATTTCAATTCTGGATGGATGGCAGTCAGCATAGCAATTTAAAACAGGGAAAACAATCACTTTTCAGATTTCAATTCTGGGTGGATGGCAGTCAGCTGTAACATACTTTTCACCAAGATAATGTCCGAGGGAGTGATCAGTTAGCAACGTGAGCAGGATGTGAATGGGAGTGGATTGCCACCCTCCTGCTGCTGATTACCAGTCTGATAACACCTGGGAGAACATGTGAACACCCGTGCTCAGAACATTGGAGAGTGGGAGCCTTTGGGAAGCTGGATGTGCTGTGTTGTGCCTGGACTTGTGTCAGTGGTTGTGTCTGTAGCTAAGAGGTCTGTGCTGGGTGGAGCAGCGAGGAGACATATCAGATCACTGGATCGCGACTGCGATTGTGAAAAGCCTGTGACTGTATGCCTGTCTCCTTGATCATCTGCCCGCTCTTCTGTGTCTGCCATTATCCGCTGTTGATGTCCCTGGTCATGATGTGTGATGTGGAGGTATAAATAGGCCCAGGAGCTGAAGATGGAGTGGGGCCACCAGAAATAAGCAGCTTTGGGAGCAGCAGAGATATTACAAGGCTTTGTATATAACTCCACTTCAGAACCCTCTGCTTCTCCTAAACAATACTCAACCCCTACACCCCCTGCACTTTCAGAGGACAAGCAGGATAACCTTGGATGGTATAAAGTTAATACTAATATAGAGGCACAAGGTAATGGCCAAGAAAGAGAGATGGCACAGGAGGAGGGAGATAATACTACTATTAAAATATAAAAAATTCTACTGGAATTCAATCTGGAAATTTTCAAAACGTGCAACAAGTTCAGATTGAAGAGCCAACATTGAAAGATGTGTTTAAAGTGGTTCAAATAGGCAACGATACGCTATCTTTTTGACAAATCCGTTTCAACAGATGCGTGAGGAGATCACTATCGCCAAGCACCAAGATATGCATAAAGTGCAAGAGCGCACTACAGCGGTAGAAAGTCGAGCTGGTAATATTGAGGACACAATGCCACTCATGCAAAGAGATCTCAAAGCAGCGGGCCTCCAGGTAAAGCAACATGCTAATCATATTAATGATTTTGAAAATAGATTGCGAAGAATTAATTAAAGATTGATCAGCCTCCCAGAGCATACAGAAGGGAATAATATTGTAGAATTTATGGAGCAATGGCTGCTAAAAAAATAGTTTTTTCCATTGAGCGAGTGCACACAGGATCCCGTTTAGACTACCTCCTCCGAGATAAAATTCTGGCTATAGCCTGAATAAAAGGCAATGGGGAAATAAATGGATCAAAAATCAAATTTTATCCGGATTACTCACCGGAAGTGCAGAAAATGAGAGCTTAATATTCAGAGGTCAAAAAGCGACTTTTCAATCTGCAACTGACCTACGCGATGTTGTGTCCAGTGAAGCTAAGGATTGTATCTAGAGATGAAACATTTTGTTTTGATTATCCCAAGGCCGCCACTATCTGGCTGGATAAGAATGAGCAGCTACTGCTACCTCATCAGGAGAAGATATTCAAGGAAAATTTACACTATATAATGTTTTTTTGTTTTTTGTTGTCTGTCTGGGCCTGCACATAAATACTACCAAATTCATGTTGATTGGGTTGGTGGGGTTTGTCTGGGTTTTGGACAGCCAAAATGTTCCTCTTCTCTCTTCTCCCTCTCTCTTTTTTTTTTTGGAGATGTCCGTTTGGAGTCTGGTTCTATTCCATTGTTATGAAGGCAATTAGGGCTGGACTGGGACAAAAATTTGGCCCTGGACTTCTTCCAGACCGGCCCACTTTAAATTTGGAAACACGCACAAAAACAGTATATCAATTATACGCAATTGCTCGGGGTGCACCCGCCCAGGATCGGCCCTGCAAAGCGGCCAGTGGATCCTGCTGGGAGCTGGCCACAGGCCATGGCCAGCTTCCAGCAGGACCTGCAGGCCAGCTCCAAGCAGGGCCCACAGTGTTAAGGCCTTTTTTGAGGTACTGGGTGGGCACAGGGGTAGGGTAAATGGGGAGGGGGTAGATGGGATGTGAAGTCAGCTGTTCCTGGGGGTGTCAGGGTCTTTCACCTCAGCGATGTCTCCCCACCCCCTTTGAGCTTGGACGTGTGAACTACAACTCCCAGAATGTAACAGCGTGCGTCAGCTAGCTGGTGGCCATGCCCCCCAGTGAACTGACACTGACAGCTCCAGCACAGCTGGCTCTGGCCACTCACACACAGCCTCCTAATCCATGTGCCTGGGGACAGGGCCGGTGCAAGGATTTTCGTGTACTTGGGCAAAGGTGCATTTTACCGCCCCCCCACCCCAAGGCAACTGGATACATCCCTGACTGCCACTGTCCTCCTCTGCATACAGAAAGAGCCCCCCTTACTATCAGAGACCTCACTCACAGAAAGAGCCCCCCTTTAACATCAGGTCCTCCATTCACAGAAAGAGCCCCCTTTCACTTTAGATCCCCCACTCACAGAAAGAGCCCCCCTTTAACATCAGATCCTCCACTCACAGAAAGAGCCCCCCTTTCACATCAGATCCCCCACTCACAGAAAGATCCACCTTTAACTTTAGATCCCCACTCACAGAAAGAGCCCCCCTTTAACATCAGATCCCCCACTCACAGAAAGAGCCCCCCTTTAACATCAGATCCTTCACTCACAGAAAGAGCCCCCCTTTAACATCAGATCCCCCACTCACAGAAAGAGTTCTCCAGCAGTGCTGGAACTATACATGGTAGAGAGATTGTGGGGGAAGAAAGTGCAGCTGCAGCAGCGGGAGCACACAGATCACATTATACCTGTCAGATGAGAACCACGAAATGGAGGTTTGCACTGTGTCCTGCACATGTCCTTCAGGCTCCACTAGTTTCGGCTTCAGCTCAGAGGAGGTGGGTGGAGCCAAGTACTAGGTGCATGCGGAGGAAGTTAAATCCTCCTCCACTCTGTATTCTGGTGACGTCACTGGTTGCTATATGCCAGGCGGCAGGCTGCTAGCAACCAGTTCGGGGCAGTGAGCCAGCGGCTGTGGAATTACAAGGTAAAGCGGGTCTCAGCCGGCCTGCCCGGCCAGAACAAGTGACAGTCAGTAAAGCGGCGATGGGGGCCTTTTTAGGGGGCATCAGGTCGGCCTGCCCAGGACCCAGGATCCTGCCACTGAAACCGGCCCACTGAGCCATCGGCCCAATGGGAAACGCCTGGTAGTCCCGATGGCCAGTACATGCCTGAAGGCAATACTTTTATTCTTTGAAAAATGTGAAGAATGAATCCTAAATTTAGAATAGTGTCATGGAATGTGGGGGGACTGAAAGACCAAGTAAAAAGGAGAGCTATTTTTTCTGCACTGGGGCAATATAACTTGTCAATTGCTTTCCTACAGGAAACACATCTTACACAGGACACAACGTCAATATTGCAGAACGAGAGGTACCCTATACAATATCATTCGGTATACTCTACATATGCTAGAGGTATCAGTATATTGATATCATCAGAAATTCAATTTTCCTGCAGGAAGGCATTGATAGACCCACAGGGCAGATTTGTTTTATTGGTTTGCACATTATTTTCAACGGTTCATATATTGGGCTCAGTCTATATCCCTCCACTATATAGCTCAGAAGTATTGTTCAAAATTGGGGAGTTTTTGGCAGAGCATACTGGTATACCGTTATTGATAATGGGAGATTTTAATAACGTTTGTAATCCAGTTATGGATCGCTTTCCAGCAGGCCAACGTGTAGAAACTCCATTTGCAATTCACCTACAATAACTGGGGCTTCAGGATATATGGAGGGTATTTAATCCTACAGGGCATGCTTATTCATGTTGCTCTTCTACTTATGATCACTATCCAGGATTGATTTAGTCCTGGGTACAGAACTAACTCTCCCATTTGTCTCGGATGTGCAGTATCTAGCAAGGAATGTCTCAGACTATTCACCAATTTATTTGTCTTTAAAAAGGATAAAAACCAGAATTAAATTGACTTGGAGAGTCAATGCTCAGTGGTTGCAGGTGCTGCTGTTAAACAGCCTCATACGTCAATCTCTGGTCAATTTCTTCAAGAATAATGCAGATACTGCAACATCTCAGGTGATATGGGATACAATGAAAGCATTTTTAAGAGACATACTAATACAAGCAATTAGTCATTTAAAAAAAATCGAATGCAGAGTAGGAAACACGCCTTGTAGGCAGGGATGGACTGGCCTCCGCGCTTAGGCGCGGTATGATACGGCTGGAAAATTGCCGTCATGCTGTAAACACATTTACTGGACGCTGTTTCTCAATCAGCACAAGCAGCACGCCGAGTTAAAAGGGATCTTTAATTTTAATAATGTCAGGAAGCGGCTTCCCATGAAATGGATTTTCATCACACGGAGAAGAGGGGGGAGGTCTCGGCTAACGTTTGATACTGAGTATTAGAGCCCACTGAGTACTGGAGCCATCCTTCGCTCTGCTTTATATCCGATGTACTGTGACAGAGCGTGTGACAGCACCGAATGGTGTCCTGATATCTGTGACAACGGAGAATCGCTGTGTCATCAGACCAGAAGAAGGGACGGCACCAGACCTGGAGGAGTTATTCATTGACAACAGTGAACCTGTTGAACATCCTGCTTGGGTGTCCTCTTCTCTCCCGTGTAACTCCTCCTTCCCCTTTCATCTGACAGAATGTCCGAGCAGAAGGCGGGAGCTGTCCAACTTTTCAAGTTAAAAAGCCTGTGATTTGTTGCTAGGGGCGGTCCTAGCAACCAATCGTCTGTCTGTTACATGGAAAGTTGAACAGCTCCGCCTTCTGCTCGGACATGCTGCATCCTCTGTCTTCTCCCTGCTCCTGTGTAAGGTAAGGGAGGGGGCACTGACATAAAAGGATCTGTGTTTGTTGCAAAGATGGCTGTAAAGGATACCAGAAAGGAGGGGACTGTGAAAGGAAGTGGGTGTCAGGGGGGATCAGTGTATGTGTCAGGAGGGGGGATCAGTGTATGTGTCTGTGATTTTTTTTAAATATGCAGCATGGTGGGGGGGAGGCGGGTAAATGCACTGCCACTGATGAAGCTGAAGTTATCTTCTTTCCCTGACGCACCATGGCAGCACACACACTGGGTTGTGACTCCGCCCCCACAACCTGATAGGACTGATTAACTATAAGTGTTGAAGAGGAGCCCCCCGCCACATTCTCTCTTTTTTCCTCATCGGACCAGGACTGACAGCATGAAGCATAAGACCTCTTACCGCCTTCGCCCCAGCTAGGTTCAGCCTCTCGTAGTTGGAAGCCCTGTCTGTACAGTCTCTAAATGAGCTCTATACAGGGACCCCACTCTGATGGTCTCAGGGGCGCTGTAAGTATGTCTTTTGTCACAAGCCTTAAACAGGCTTCAAAACACTGGGCACGGCTTCCATTTCATTCCCTACCTCTTTCCATTCTTTCTTCATACTTTTTTTTGCCTTTACTCCAGCGTTTGCTGAGCCTTCCTTGCCTTTTCCATCATAATGTTGTACTGATCGCCACCGCGACCGGAAGTGACCTCAATGTTTTCTCATCTCGCCAGTCTCAAAGATGGCGTTAGCGCAACAAATCGCTAGTGCGCATGCGCGGCGCCGCGTCATTTGCGCGGCGACGGCGGTACATTTAAAAACAGCTGTGAAAATGTATTTTACTCTTTCGTCCATGGACCGACACAGCTTCTCTATTGACAAAGTGGGTATTATCCGTTAATTAGGAGTGACTAGGCAGAAAAACTTGTAAAAAGTGTTGCATCACACCTTCTACAGTACCGCCCAGGGGGCGGACCCTCTGGGTATACCCTCTCAGTCTGCATCTTCGCAGATCAGTTTTTTTCTGTCTAGCAAGGAGTAGGACATGGCTCCCTTCGGGCCCATTGGTCCGGGGAAAAAAGATAGATATATATATATATATATATATATATATATATATATATATATATTTTTTGCTACATTTGTTGTTTCCTGCGATCTTCGATCAACTGCCGACTGGGTGACAGGCTGGATCCTCGATCCTTGTAGTCTCCCCAGTTTCTGCCATCGAGCGTGTGCCGACCCTAGCTACGCGCTGGGTTTTCCACGACATGCCCGTCGCTCCACGGGTGGCCGGTGAGCTTACGCTCCAGGGCCTGCATCGGACCGCTCAGCTTCGGCTGACCTTACGGCCGAGTCGCAGCAGCCTGGCCGGTGAGCTTACGCTCCAAGGCTTGCATCGGACCGCTCAGCTTCGGCTGACCTTACGGCCGAGTCGCAGCAGCCTGTCCGGTGAGCGTCATGCTCCAGGGCATACATATGATCGTCCCTTCTGGGTCCAATCACAGCATGCCTGGCCAACAGTCACCTTCCGTGCGCGGACGATGATCTGTTTGGAATGTCTTCCAGCAGAATACATGCAGGATAGGTAAGTAAAACTCCCCTACCTTGGCTGGGTGATTTAGCTGGACATTCCTGGAGAGATCAAGTAAGTGGTTGTGGCCCCTTTCTTCCCTCTCTCCCTGCCTTTCCCTCCTCCCTGGGCTTCTAGCTAAAGGTTGCTGGGTGCTGGGGGTCACCTAGGGGGTCCCACTGGAGCGGGGCTGGCTGTAACTAACATTTAAAAGAAATGTAATTTTTTCTTACCTGTGTTTGTGTCCTTCCTCCTCCATGCTGTCGGCGGCCATTTTGAGGTGGTCCATGCCAAGTTTGGCCTCTTGTGACTGCCCGGCGGCCATCTTCCTGTGGTTAAGCCACACCCACTGGCCCCTATCAGCTGATCGGCGGCCATGTTTGTCCACCCTGTATGCAGATATTGCCGTTCGGCGGCCATCTTTTTGTGGGCTATGGCTGCTTGACCTCTATCTTCTGTCGGCGGCCATTTTCTTAGAGCCCACATTATCTTCCATACAGACGTTTTTGGCAACCATTTTTCGAGAGCCTCCGGCCTCTAGGGTGCATTACACTGGCGCGAAAATTCACACAGGAAGTGCTGATAAAAGCAAGCAGACTGACACAGCAGAAGAGGGACAGCATCACAGGCGCAGCATAGCAGTACCTATCCAGGGTGGTGAGTCCTCTGGGTGGCCTCTCTGCAGCACAGGAGGGTGGCCTATTGATATCTTGCCTGGAGCCCTGTGAGTGTCAGCGTGTGGTCAGCATGGCATCTGAGCCAGATGTCTTCTCCCCTGAAACACCAGATTTAGCAGCTGGTGCCCCTGAGGTGTCTATGAACGCTATGACTGCAATCCTAGAGGCGTTTGCTGCCAGGGTGGAAGCAGCACACGGGAATACAGGGGGTAGTAAACGCCCCATCCCCTGCAAGCTTCTGGGGATAATTCTGGTGCAGAACCAGGTCCAGCTACAGCTCGGGGCCCAGATTCTGACGCATCAGAGACTGCAGACCGTGACCGGACAGTGAGAATGACTCAAAGTCCAGGTCAGTACGCGAGACGGCTTTGGTATCTGACCTTATTACTGCAGTGCGGGATATGCTAAAATTGGAAAATACTGCAGAAGCAGCAGAGACTCTTGTCCACTTGGGTTTCATAGACCTGCCCGCACTGCTAAGGTGTTCCCTTGTGTGTCTTTTGATAAACTCTTATACAAGGAATGGGAGAACCCACTGAGGGTCTTTACAGCCCCAAAGAGGTTTGCGGTACGGTACCCCTTTTGAGGAGAGTTTTCTGAAGAAATGGACCTCTCCCCCCTATAGTGGACCCTCCGGTGTCCAGACTTAATAGAGCCACCACAATTCCTGTAGAAGGGGCTCCTGTTTTCAAGGACCCTGTGGATAAGAAGGCTGAAGCACTCGCTTGCTACCTATACTCAGTGGTAGGCTCGGCAGTACGCCCTGCATTGGCGGGGGCCCTAGTGTCTCACACACTTACTGAATGGGCAAGATTGCTACTCCAGGGGTTAAGGAGCGAGATGCTCCTCCTGATGAGATAACATTGGCCGACCTGTTGGTCCAGGGCCTTAGGTTTGTCTGCGAGTCAGACATGAATACTATTCCCCTGCTGTCTAAAACTTTGGTTTATGCAGTAGCAATACGCCGCCTGATCTGGCTAAAAGGCTGGTCTGCGGACCAGACTTCCAAGAAAGCCCTGTTGGATCTGCCTTTTAAGGGCGACAGACTTTTTGGGGCTTCTCTGGATGACATCATCAAGGATGCCACAGGAAGTAAAAGCACTTTGCTTCCCCAAATTAGCAAGGGTAAGGGGCCACGCCAAGGGCAAGGGCCCTCCTTTACTGCACACAAGTGGTTTTTTCGTCCCCCTAGGGCGACAGGGAAAAGACCCCGGGCCGATAAAGCGCCTGCCCAAGGACAAAAGCGTCCCTGGTCCCGCATACCCAATAAGCCTGCGGACAAATTTGCGTCCGCATTAAGGTCCACCCCGCTCTCGGGTGGGGAGACGTCTTCGCAAATTCGCGACTCAGTGGACAGCACTAATCTCCGACAGGTGGGTTTGCGAAGTAATCTCCTCAGGCTACAAGATACAGTTTCTCTCTTGTCCACCGGACAGATTCAACACCTCCAATCTCCAGCTACTACCGACCCGTCGGGAGGCCCTGTATGGGGCGGTCCAGGGTCTACTGGAACGCGGGGTAGTTATTCCAGTTCCAGAACTGGAACGGGGTTTTTACTCAAATCTGTTCATTGTGCCAAAGAAGGAGGGGGTTCGTCCAAGCTTGGATCTCAGAGCCCTCAATTGCTTTGTGAAGGTACAAAGTTTTCGGATGGAGTCAGTTCGATCTGTAGTCACGGCTCTCCATCCGGGGGACTTTCTGGCCTCCTTGGACATCAAGGACGCATACCTGCATGTCCCCATATACTCCAGACACCAGAGGTTTCTGCGATTTGCTATCGGGAAGGACCACTACCAGTTTGTGGCCCTCTTGTTGGGCCTTGCATCAGCACCCAGGACGTTCACCAAGGTGCTCGCTCCGATTCTGGCACTTCTAAGACAGCGGGGTATCGCTATCACATGCTACTTATACGACCTTCTGCTGAAGGCCCCTTCAAGCTCAGAATTAGAGGTAAGCGTGTCCATTACCTGTCAGACTCTTCGAGACTGTGGTTGGATACTAAACACGCAAAAGTCAGTATTGGTGCCCACTCAACGCCTAGGGTACCTGGGGTTGATTCTGGATTCTTCAGAGGCAAAGGTATTCCTCCCTGTGGAGAAGTTGCAGACCCTCCGGGCTGCAGTACGGCAGCTGACTTCCAGGAATTGGTCGTCACTCCGTTTTTTGCATGCGAGTGTTGGGCCTCAGGGTAGCCTCCTTCGAGGCGGTTCCATATGCTCAATACCACACTCGAGTGTTACAGAAGGAAGTTCTGTCCAGATGGAACAGATGTCCATCATCTCTGGATTATCAAATCCGAGTGAGCCACATAGTCAGGAGATCCCTGGTATGGTGGCTGACAGCACCGGCTCTAATGGCCGGGAAGTCATTTCTTCCGGTTTACTGGATAGTGATCACGACGGACGCCAGCCTTACAGGTTGGGGGGGAGTCTGGGGTGTTCAGTCGGCGCAAGGTCGCTGGACCCCAGAGGAAGCCCTCCTGCCGATCAATGTCCTGGTAATCCAGGCGATCAGGCTGTGCCTCTTCAAATGGTCTCAGAGGCTGCAAGGGCGTCCAGTCAGGATCCAGTCAGACAACGCCACAGCAGTGGCATATGTCAATCATCAAGGAGGAACAAGAAGCTCAGCTGCAACATCGGAGATCGCTCGCATCCTGAAGTGGGCAGAGAGGAGCGTACCGGCACTGTCGGCCGTGTACATTCCGGGTGTGGAAAACTGGCAGGCGGACTACCTGAGCCGCCAGATGCTGGACCAGGGAGAAGGGTCCTTACACCCGGAGGTGTTCCAACTCCTCTGCCAAAGATGGGGCACACCAGACGTAGATCTTCTGGCTTCCCGACTCAATCGGAAGGTATTGAGATTTGTGGCCCGGTCAAGAGACCCATGGGCAGACGCAACGGACGCGTTGGTAGCATCGTGGGGTCAGTATCGGCTAATCTATGCCTTCCCTCCCTTAAGGCTTCTTCCTCTTCTGCTCGCAGAGTGGAGGCAGAGGGAATTCCAATGATCCTAATCGCTCCAGATTGGCCTCAGCGTCCTTGGTACGACGATCTAGTATGTCTGGTAGCAGACGTCCCCTGGCGCCTACCACTACGGAAGGACCTGCTATCGCAAGGTCCCATATTCCATCCTGCTTTACAGTCATTGGCTTTAACGGCATGGCTGTTGAGAACCAGGTACTGAGAGACCGGGGCCTGTCAGACTCAGTAATCTCTACTATGAGAAGTGCTCGAAGACCGTCCTCTAGGAAGGTCTATCACCGCACTTGGAGGGCCTACATCTCCATGTGTGAGGAAATGAAATGGCATCCGCGTACCTATTTGGTTTCCAGAATCCTGCTGTTTTTACAGCATGGGGTGGACCAAGGGCTTGCCCTAAGTATGATTTAAGGGACAGATATCTGCCCTGGCTGTCTTTTTTTTCAGCGACCCCTGGTGACTCATTCTCTCGTGAGTACATTTGTGCAGGGGGTCCGACATGTGGCCCCTCCGGTCCGTCCCCCGTTACCTCCGTGGGACTTGAACCTGGTCCTCTCGGTGCTTCAGAAGGCACCGTTTGAGAATATTAGAGATATTCCCCTGTTGACACTTTCTCAGAAAGTGGTCTTTTTGGTGGCTGTTACGTCAGTTAGACGAGTCTCTGAGCTGGCAGCCTTGTCCTGCAAGGCTCCCTATTTGATTTTCCACAAGGATAAGGTGGTGCTGCGGCCGCAGCCTTCCTTTCTTCCGAAAGTCGTTTCGGCTTTTCATCTCAACGAAGACATTGTACTTCCATCCTTGTGTCCTCAGCCGTCGAATCGTAAGGAGTCAGCGTTGCATTCCTTGGACGTTGTCCGAGCTTTGAGAGTATACCTATCTGCTACTTCCCTGTTCCGGAAGTCAGACTCACTGTTTGTTTCGGTGGCTGGTCCCAAGAAGGGCCAAGCAGTCTCATCGGCCACCATCTCTAGGTGGATCCGACAGATAGTAATCCAGGCTTACGCCTTAAAGGGTCAGGCGCCCCCCTTTCCTGTCACGGCGCATTCGACCAGGGCAATAGGTGCCTCTTGGGCTTTCCGACATCAAGCGTCTGTTTCCCAATTATGTAAAGCGGCGACTTGGTCGTCCGCTCACACTTTCACAAAATTCTACAAAATTGATGTAGGTGCATCTTCGGATGCCTCTTTTGGCCGCAAGGTTTTGCAAGCGGCTGTTTAGAGTTGCAACTCCTCCGTTGGAGGAGTGCTGTTTTGTGTTTGGGGTGAAGTTTATTTTTATGCTGTTACCACCCCTCGTTTTTTCTCTGACACTGCTTTGGGACGTCCCACTTTGTCAATAGAGAAGCTGTGTCGGTCCATGGACGAAAGGGTAAATAGGATTTTTTACTCACCGTAAAATCCTTTTCTCTGAGTCCATGGACCGACACAGCACCCACCCCTCCTTTTAAGTTTGTACTGCTTTTTGACGAACTGATCTGCGAAGATGCAGACTGAGAGGGTATACCCAGAGGGTCCGCCCCCTGGGCGGTACTGTAGAAGGTGTGATGCAACACTTTTTACAAGTTTTTCTGCCTAGTCACTCCTAATTAACGGATAATACCCACTTTGTCAATAGAGAAGCTGTGTCGGTCCATGGACTCAGAGAAAAGGATTTTACGGTGAGTAAAAAATCCTATTTTTGCTGACCGCTCACCATACTCTGCAGATAAAATAAACAAATATTGATGCGCTGAACACCAACCAAATTATTGTGCACTTGTGACAGTGTTCAAACAACTCTTCTTGCTGAGAGTGGGTAATCTTACAGTAAAGTAATCTTCAGTGAAATATCTTCAATAAAAAACATATAAAAAGCATAAAAAACATAAAAAATCCCCCCCACACCACACGTAACTGTGTATATAGATCCAAATAGCATGGATTCCAATGTGGGCTATATTGCTTTATATTGTGTGTCCCCAGTCCATAAAGATCACTGATCAATAAATGCAAAAAACATCACTATCTGCACCGTAATGATTTTAGACAGTACTTGCTCCTAGATCAGACTCCTCCTTACAAGCTCCAATATTCAGGATAATTCCATTCACATAAAGAAAAAGAAAAGGAAACAGATCATAGCGCAATAAGCCTCTGCAAGACACAACCTGTCACAGCCGTGGCCCGCACTCACATAATCTCCGGGATCATCAGCGTGTGCTCAGCTCAGTAGTTCCTGTGTTCCTCAAACAGACTGCCGATGCGAGCGTCACTTAGGCTCCTCCCCCTACGTGTTACGTCACTGACACGTGACTTAATCATGGGTAACGTCTGCTACATCCCCACATCCTTATGTAGAGGACGACAGAGCGTTTGTAGTGGTTGCCATGGTGATTGTCTGGAAACACATCATCGCTGGCCAGCGCTGATTCCCATATATTTTTAATTAAAAATAAACTATTTATTGCAATACAAATATGCCGCGACTCATTCACATATAGGTTTTGGCATGATACAACTTAATTAAAACCAACAATTACAAACATCTAGTGAACTGTATATACCATTACTACAAAAGATTCGCTAGGCCCTCCGGTGGCGGAGCCTGGAACTACGATCCCATGTATTACATGTTCACTACTTAAAGCATCACCGAAAGAATAAACATACATATTTAAAATTCCTTATAAAAATCCATAGAAATGAATAAAAATGTATAAACTATATAAATGTGTATAGACATGAAAGGGCACCAACATCCCTCCATCTCTCAACATCTATTTTGAGGGTCCATAATCCACATAATATTAGTATATGTTCCCGTTTAAATACAATTGTAAAATGTGTAGAACTTCCAATCAGTCTGTACACATGTCATTAATATACATATGCACTCACCTATAGCCAATTCAAACCCCAGTAATAATCCCCAATGGGTCGCTATAAGTTATAGAACCCAGGTGTGGCCCTCTGATATCCAGAGTGCCAAATATATGTCCCATGACCCAAATGCCATATGAGTTCCTCAGGCCAGATGCTAATAATCAGAAATGAAACAATTGAGGTCAAAATCTATATTTAAACCATACGGCGATAAAGTGCAAATTTCATAAATCCACCTGGATTCACTTTTACTAATTTCCCTCACCTTGTGGCTTCCCCTCCAACGTGGTTTAAATTTCTGTATAGCCCAAAACTTTAGATCTGCCGGATTCCTCTTATGGCACAGGTCAAAATGTCTAGAGACATTATGTTTTGGAAAACCTACCTTGATGTTTTGTACATGCTCTCTTAGTCTATTCCAAAGAGGTCTTTTTGTTCTTCCTATGTACTATAATGAGCAAGTGCATTCTAACATGTACACCACCCCTTCCGTTCTGCACGTAATAAAATCTTTAATACTATAGTCCTTGTTGGTAGTGTTAGATTTGAAATTAGAACATTCAACCCCCTTTAAGCCTGTTTCTCTGCATGCGTAACAGCGTTTGCACGGGTAGAAACCCTTACCCTGAAAAAAGGTAAGAGTATTGGTTTTTATGGGGGGATCAGGGATATTCTTCACCACTAGATCCCTCAGGGTTGGTGCTCTTCTATATATCACCCTTGGTTTATCTGGTAAAATAGTTGTTAGCTGTTTATCTGCTTTTAAAATGGGCCAGTACTTCCTAAATATTTTTTCCATTTGTCTGTGCTGAATATTATAGTCCATAATCAATGCTACCTCTTGAGAATTCCCCTTAATTTTTTCCTTATCCTTTATAAGCTGATTTCTGGGGGTTTTGTATACCTCTCTTATTTTCTCATGGATAAAATCTTCATTATATCCTTTCGAGATAAATTTATTACCAATTTCGTTGGCCTGTTCTAAATACACATTTTGATTTGAGCAATTCCTCCGTAGCCTCACCAGTTGGCCCTTTGGTATGTTAATCAGCCAAGGGTCATAGTGACAACTATCTGTTGGTATATAGCTGTTCCTTTCCACTGGTTTAAAGTGCGTTTTTGTTCTTATTTGATTATTCTCCATGGATATATCCAAATCCAAAAATTGTATGGCTTTATCACTTATTATGTAGGTTAATTTAATATTTCTGTGATTCATATTTAATTTTTGAAAAAATTCTATTAAGGTACTCTCATCTTCACTCCATATCACGATACAGTCATCAATGAACCGTTTATATAGAATCAATTGTTCCGGTTCCTCGAGATATATAGCCTCTTCCTCCCATTCGGACATGAAAATGTTTGCAACACTAGGGGCATATTTTGCCCCCATCCCTATACCATTCAGTTGTCTATAGTACTCAGATCCGTACCAGAAATAGTTGTGTTGTAATCCGAAGGCCAGGCTTCTTAAAATGAATCTTTTCGGTTTTGACGCTATGTCGCTAAAAACATCCAGAGCCCATCTGGAGGCCTTTATCGCTTGCTCATGCTCTATATTAGTATATAGCGAAGCGACATCAGCTGTAGCCATCAAATATTGCTGTTGTGGATTTAGTTCAACTTTCTCCAGGAGTTGTAAAAGATGTTTCGTATCTCTCAAGTACGCACGTGTTTTAGGCACCAAGGGTTGCATAAAACGATCAATATACTCCCCCAGTCTTGAATTGAGAGATTGTATACCATTAATAATCGGCCTACCTGGTGGTTTTTGTAAATCTTTATGTACCTTCGGTACTGTATAGATAACCGGAACTCTGCACATATCCGGTACCAAGTATTTCTCCTCTCTCTTGGATAAAATCTTCTTTATGCTCCCTCTCTCAATCAATTCCACTAATTCTTCTTTATATTCACTGGTGGGATTACTTCTTAATTCTATGTATGTATTAGTGTCATTTAGTTGCCCCATTAGTTCTTGATGGTAATACTCCTTCGATAATACCACAATGGCCCCCCCTTTATCAGCAGGTCTTATCACTACCTGTTTATTCTTTTCTAATTCTTTTATTCCTCTATTTATAGCCTGGGGTCCAGGTAATCTCTTCACTTTCAGTTTCTCCAGGTCTTGTGTTACCATTTTGTTAAATACCTCCACATGTTGGTTATTTGATACCTGTGGGTTGAACAATGATTTGTTCCGTAATTCACTATGTTGTACTTTTCCTGGTCTGTAAATTTTAGTATTTTGCTGCGCATAGGTATTCATTAAATATTTCTTTATATTAAGCTTCCTTGTGTATTTTAGGATGTCCACATAGGCCTCAAATTTATTTAGATTCCTTTTGGGTGCGTATTTTAATCCCTTATGAAGGGTTAAAAGTTCAGTTTTTGTCAGGGATGGCTCTGACAAAAACTGAACTTTTAACCCTTGATAAGGGATTAAAATACGCACCCAAAAGGAATCTAAATAAATTTGAGGCCTATGTGGACATCCTAAAATACACAAGGAAGCTGAATATAAAGAAATATTTAATGAATACCTATGCGCAGCAAAATACTAAAATTTACAGACCAGGAAAAGTACAACATAGTGAATTACGGAACAAATCATTGATCAACCCACAGGTATCAAATAACCAACATGTGGAGGTATTTAACAAAATGGTAACACAAGACCTGGAGAAACTGAAAGTAAAGAGATTACCTGGACCCCAGGCTATAAATAGAGGAATAAAAGAATTAGAAAAGAATAAACAGGTAGTGATAAGACCTGCTGATAAAGGGGGGGCCATTGTGGTATTTTCGAAGGAGTATTACCATCAAGAACTAATGGAGCAACTAAATGACACTAATACATACATAAAATTAAGAAGTAATCCCACCAGTGAATATAAAGAAGAATTACTGGAATTGATTGAGAGAGGGAGCATAAAGAAGATTTTATCCAAGAGAGAGGAGAAATACTTGGTACCGGATATGTGCAGAGTTCCGGTTATCTATACAGTACCGAAGGTACATAAAGATTTACAAAAACCACCAGGTAGGCCGATTATTAATGGTATACAATCTCTCAATTCAAGACTGGGGGAGTATATTGATCGTTTTATGCAACCCTTGGTGCCTAAAACACGTGCGTACTTGAGAGATACGAAACATCTTTTACAACTCCTGGAGAAGGTTGAACTAAATCCACAATAGCAATATTTGATGGCTACAGCTGATGTCGCTTCGCTATATACTAATATAGAGCATGAGCAAGCGATAAAGGCCTCCAGATGGGCTCTGGATGTTTTTAGCGACATAGCGTCAAAAAAGAAAAGATTCATTTTAAGAAGCCTGGCCTTCGGATTACAACACAACTATTTCTGGTACGGATCTGAGTACTATAGACAACTGAATGGTATAGGGATGGGGGCAAAATATGCCCCTAGTGTTGCAAACATTTTCATGTCCGAATAGGAGGAAGAGGCTATATATCTCGAGGAACCGGAACAATTGATTCTATATAAACGGTTCATTGATGACTGTATCGTGATATGGAGTGGAGATGAGAGTACCTTAATAGAATTTTTTCAAAAATTAAATATGAATCACAGAAATATTAAATTAACCTACATAATAAGTGATAAAGCCATACAATTTTTGGATTTGGATATATCCATGGAGAATAATCAAATAAGAACAAAAACGCACTTTAAACCAGTGGAAAGGAACAGCTATATACCAACAGATAGTTGTCACTATGACCCTTGGCTGATTAACATACCAAAGGGCCAACTGGTGAGGCTACGGAGGAATTGCTCAGATCAAAATGTGTATTTAGAACAGGCCAACGAAATTGGTAATAAATTTATCTCGAAAGGATATAATGAAGATTTTATCCATGAGAAAATAAGAGAGGTATACAAAACCCCCAGAAATCAGCTTATAAAGGATAAGGAAAAAATTAAGGGGAATTCTCAAGAGGTAGCATTGATTATGGACTATAATATTCAGCACAGACAAATGGAAAAAATATTTAGGAAGTACTGGCCCATTTTAAAAGCAGATAAACAGCTAACAACTATTTTACCAGATAAACCAAGGGTGATATATAGAAGAGCACCAACCCTGAGGGATCTAGTGGTGAAGAATATCCCTGATTCCCCCATAAAAACCAATACTCTTACCTTTTTTCAGGGTAAGGGTTTCTACCCGTGCTAACGCTGTTACGCATGCAGAGAAACGGGCTTAAAGGGGGTTAAATGTTCTAATTTCAAATCTAACACTACCAACAAGGACTATAGTATTAAAGATTTTATTACGTGCAGAACGGAAGGGGTGGTGTACATGTTAGAATGCACTTGATCATTACAGTACATAGGAAGAACAAAAAGACCTCTTTGGAAAAGACTAAGAGAGCATGTACAAAACATCAAGGCAGGTTTTCCAAAACAAAATGTCTCTAGACATTTTGACCTGTGCCATAAGAGGAATCTGGCAGATCTAAAGTTTTGGGCTATACAGAAATTTAAACCACATTGGAGGGGAAGCCACAAGGTGAGGGAAATTAGTAAAAGTGAATCCAGGTGGATTTATGAAATTTGCACTTTATCGCCGTATGGTTTAAATATAGATTTTGACCTCAATTGTTTCATTTCTGATTATTAGCATCTGGCCTGAGGAACCCATATGGCATTTGGGTCATGGGACATATATTTGGCACTCTGGATATCAGAGGGCCACACCTGGGTTCTATAACTTATAGCGACCCATTGGGGATTATTGCTGGGGTTTGAATTGGCTATAGGTGAGTGCATATGTATATTAATGACATGTGTACAGACTGATTGGAAGTTCTACACATTTTACAATTGTATTTAAACGGGAACATATACTAATATTATGTGGATTATGGACCCTCAAAATAGATGTTGAGAGATGGAGGGATGTTGGTGCCCTTTCATGTCTGTACACATTTATATAGTTTATACATTTTTATTCATTTCTATGGATTTTTATAAGGAATTTTAAATATGTATGTTTATTCTTTCGGTGATGCTTTAAGTAGTGAACATGTAATACATGGGATCGTAGTTCCAGGCTCCGCCACCGGAGGGCCTAGCGAATCTTTTGTAGTAATGGTATATACAGTTCACTAGATGTTTGTAATTGTTGGTTTTAATTAAGTTGTATCATGCCAAAACCTATATGTGAATGAGTCGCGGCATATTTGTATTGCAATAAATAGTTTATTTTTAATTAAAAATATATGGGAATCAGCGCTGGCCAGCGATGATGTGTTTCCAGACAATCACCATGACAACCACTACAAACGCTCTGTCGTCCTCTACATAAGGATGTGGGGATGTAGCAGACGTTACCCATGATTAAGTCACGTGTCAGTGACGTAATGCGTATGGGGAGGAGCCTAAGTGACGCTCGCATCGGCAGTCTGTTTGAGGAACACAGGAACTACTGAGCTGAGCACACGCTGATGATCCCGGAGGTTATGTGAGTGCGGGCCACGGCTGTGACAGGTTGTGTCTTGCAGAGGCTTATTGCGCTATGATCTGTTTCCTTTTCTTTTTCTTTATGTGAATGGGATTATCCTGAATATTGGAGCTTGTAAGGAGGAGTCTGATCTAGGAGCAAGTACTGTCTAAAATCATTACGGTGCAGATGGTGATGTTTTTTGCATTTATTGATCAGTGATCTTTATGGACTGGGGACACGCAATATAAAGCAATATAGCCCACATTGGAATCCATGCTATTTGGATCTATGTACACAGTTACGTGTGGTGTGGGGGGGATTTTTTATGTTTTTTATGCTTTTTATATGTTTTTTATTGAAGATATTTCACTGAAGATTACTTTACTGTAAGATTACCCACTCTCAGCTAGGAGAGTTGTTTGAACACTGTCACAAGTGCACAATAATTTGGTTGGTGTTCAGCGCATCAATATTTGTTTATTTAATCACATGTTAAGGTCACAGATATTTTTTGATTGATTGCAGCTTTCACTATTTGGTTATCTTTTTATTGGATTTACACTATTTTGTTTCATTAGCGCTTTTAGTAATTTACACACATATACTCTGCAGATACATGCTGCCACAGGTTCTGGACCTCCCATAGCAAGATCTTCTAACCTGGTAAGCGCTGCCTTCAATCTCTACTAATTATGCAGGGGCACCCTTAGACAACATTTCCTCTGTTCTCCTTACTGGGATCCCTTTTATCCTTACTCTCCCTTTCTCCAGGTACACTCTCTCTATCACCCATGGAAGACGCTGCCCAAGCAGACCATCCACAGCCAGTAAGGTAAGAGGCAGCAAAGATATGGTAAGTAGTGAAGAGGAGACAAAAGAGAGCCTAGCTATTAATATCACTTCTCTGATAGCCCTGGCAGATCCTCAAGATCGTCTCACTCCAGACGTAGGGAACGTTCGCCCTCAAGACGCTCGCACTTCAGAAGAAGTAGATCGAGAACATCCTCCCATTATCACAGCAAATCATCCTCTCATAAAAGAGATAGCCATCAGACCCGTCCTACGGCTAATACCTGCTGGGTGTGTGGAGCACAGGCCCTTCCAAGTAAATTGGCCTGCCAATCCTGTGCTGATGAAGCTACAAAAGACACAGAGTCGGGTGCAATAGAGGTATCAAACATTATCAGGGATTCTGTAAAATAATTGATTATGGAAGCCTCTGTCACAGAACCGGTAAGGTTGGCCCAGGCAACACCAGCATCAACCCCTTACACCCTGCAGGGGTCAGACGAATCCGTAGCTGAAGAGGATTCCCCAATATCGGTTGGTTTCGATTTTTCCCTTATAGATCCTTTTACAAGGTCGTTAAAAGAAGCTATTGGCTGGGATGAATCCAAAGAGACACCTCGTAAACTCAGAAAATATTTCCCTAACCTAAAGAGTGATCTGGAAACCTTTCCCTTCATTGTCGAACTCGAAGAACTAATCAAGGATGAGTGGGAAAAACCTGACAAGAAAGCAAGCCTTAACAATAGGATAGCAAAGTTATATCCGTTAAAAGAGCCAGCAGTGAACCCCCTCATCTCAGCTCCTGTAGTAGACTCCTCTCTAATGAGATTGGCAAGACACGTGACCCTACCAATAGAAGACGCGGTAACTTTCAGAGACGTCCTGGATAGAAAAATGGACCTTGAATTAAAGAAGGCCTATTCATCGGCTGGTGGCGCCTGCAGGCCAGCTATTACCCTAGCTGCAGTTGGCAGAGCAATTTCCAGCTGGACATCAAACGTCAAGAAGCTACTACTGGAAGCAGCGGACCAGGACAAAATAATGTCTGCACTACAGGAACTTAGCCTGGCGGGAGACTTCGTAGCCGAAACATTGGTCGACATTATTAGATCATCAGCGAGATCGATGCTAGCGTCAGTCACATCCAGAAGAGCCCTCTGGCTAAAACCATGGGTCGCAGACAGAACATCCAAGTCAAACTGGTGCAAGATTCCGTACGATGGAACCAACTTATTCGGTCCAAAATTAGACCTAGCAATATCAAAGGCCACAGGTGGAAAATCTGGCCTGATACCATCAGATAGGAGGCCAAAACAGCAAAAACCTCTTCCCTTTAGAAGAAACCTCCCGGAGAGATACAGGGAAACAAGATCATATAGACCAGGCAAAGACTTCAAATGCAACTGGAGAAATACTCAATCGTCTTATTTAAGAACACAGAAACCCAAGCTTGCTTTTACAAGAGAGCAGCAGAAGTCGTTTTGATGGATTGGTCACCCAGCCCGTACCAGTGGGAGCAAGGCTCAAACTATTTACTCGGGTATGGGAAGACCATATAAAGGACCCATGGACAATATCCACGATCAGAGAAGGACACAGATGGGGTTTCAAAAGCAGAACCCCCAAAGACCATTTTCAAGTTACCCGGATTCCATCATCCCTACTAAAAATAAAACTTCTAATCAGATATGTATTGGAGTTAACTCAGAAGCAAGCAGTGATGGAGGTACCCCAAAACCAAAAGGTTTTTATTCCCCTCTTTTTCTCGTAAAGAAAAAGACGGGGGATCTGAGACCGGTTCTAGACCTAAAGAACCTCAACAGATCGATACAAGTGGAATCCTTCAAAATGGAGAGTCTCCAATCCATACTACTAGCGATCAACACAAAAAATTGGATGTTATCAATAGATTTATCCGACGCCTATCTCCATAGTCCTATACATCAAGATTTTCAAAAGTACCTACGCTTCGCGATAGGACAGCAACACTTCCAATTTCGGAGTCTTCCGTTTGGAATATCGACAGCTCCCAGGACGTTTACGAAGGTTCTACTTCCGGTGATAGCATATCTGAGAGAGAGAGGACTCAGAGTCCATCACTATCTCGACGATATTCTCCTCCTGGCCGGCAGCCAACAACTATTACTCCAGCATCGAGAGATACTAATATCCACCTTACAACACCTTGGTTGGATAATAAACTGGAAGAAAAGCAGTCTAGAACCAACCCAGTCTATGATCTTCCTAGGCACAGAAATCAATACCAATGCCAACACTGTGGGTCTACCGCAGGAGAAAATAGGACCACTGATGGAAAAAATAAAAAAAGATTAATGGCAGCGACACATCTGCAAGCCAGAACATGCCTAAGCATCCTAGGTTCCATGTCCTCCACCTTCCCGATGGTCCAGTGGTCCCAATGGCATACAAGGACATTTCAGCTCTCGTTTCTGAGGCAATGGAACGGAACATCACTAACACAACAGATCCTCATCAGCAGATCGGTGAAACAGTCGGTATGGTGGTGGACGCGAATCAGCAACCTAAGACATCATCGACCCATCGTCCCTCCTCGGGCAGAAATAGTTACATCAGATGCCAGCCTCCAGGGCAGGGGGGCACATTACCAAGATCTGGCAGCACAGGGTTGTTGGTCCTTCCGTCCTCAGGGAGTAGTATCAAACATCCTGGAACTCAGGGCTGCTTTTCAAACCACTTCTCACGGGGAGGAATGTTACATTGCGCATGGACAATACCGTAGCAGTGAACTACATCCGCAGACAGGGCGGAACGCGAAGCAACTCACTTATATAGGAGGTTCACCCGATTCTCGAGTGGGCACAAGTTCACCTGAAAGACTTGAAGGCGGTGTACATTCCAGCGGCTCAGAACCAGCTTGCGGACGATCTAAGCAGAATATACATCTCAAACAATGAATGGTCACTAAGTCACAGAGCATTCTCCCTCATAACACAGAGGTGGGGAACTCCAGACATCGATTTGGCAGCAACACCGATGAACAACAAATGTCCCAAGTTTTTAGCGCGAACGGCTTATCCAATGGCAGAGGGCATCGACTGTCTCCTTCATCCTTGGAGGTTTCGCCTGGGCTACATATTTCCTCCCATTCCCTTAATAGCCAGGTTCCTGGCCAGACTGAGGAACTAAACGTCGACAGTTATAGCGGTGATACTTTTTTGGCCAAGGAGGCCATGGTTCACAACCATCCTACAACTGAGTATAGAAGATCCACTGATTCTTCCAATAACTCCGGATCTACTTTCACAAGGCCAGTTCCTACACCCAGCACCAGAAAGGCTCCATCTAATGGCCTGAAAATTGAGAGGAGGAGGCTATTAGACCAAGGATGTTCCCTAAGAGTAGTGGCTACATCGCAACAGGCCAGGAATAAATCACCTAACGGCATCTATAGCAGGGTTTGGGAAAGATTCACTACGTTAGCACAATAGCAGTCATGGGACCCACTTTCTCCTACGGTGGCACAAGTTCTTGAATTCCTTCAACTGGGCCTGGATAGAAGTTCGAGCACCCAAAAAGTTCAGACGTCTGCCTTGTCAGCCATGACGGGAATCAAATGGGCATTTAACCCTCTCATAATTCAGTTTCAAAGAGCATGCCTGAAAATAAGACCACCAAGAAAACCGACCTTCCCAACCTGGGACCTGTCAATAGTTCTAGAAGCCTTGTCAAAACTGCCCTTTTTTCCTCTAAAGGAGATATCTTTATGGGACTTAACACTTAAATTGGCATTTTTGGTCGCAATAACCTCCGAGTATCCGAGCTGCAAGCACTGTCTATGAAAGAGTCTCATTTAATCTTCTATCCCGACAGAGTCGTTCTAAGACCGTCCGAACAATTTATACCAAAGGTAGCATCTGCCTTCCATTTCAATCCAGAAATCAACCTACCAGTTTTTCTCACTAACCAGGGGGATCCGAATCCATTGGATATCAAGTCCATTATATCATTATATCTGGAGGTGACTAACCCATTTAGAAAATCGGCGAGTCTGTTCGTCATACCAAACGGCCCTAAAAAAGGCCAAGCAGCCTCTTCCAGGACAATAGCATCTTGGCTGGTTAAAATCATCAAAAGAGCATATACAATTCAACTCCTTTCAATACTACAATAATAAAGGCTCACTCGACCAGGGCAGTGGTGACATCTTGGGCAGCATACTGTAGAGTGTCACCAGAAACGATGTGTATGGCAGCAAGTTGGTCTTCTAGAACCGCGTTCATGTCTCACTACAGAATAGACCCGGCACGGTTAACGACGGTGGAATTTGGAAGAGCGGTCATCGAAACAAATTCTTGCATATCTTGTGAATAATAAAAAATATATATATATGCGTTTAAAAGAATCCACCCTTGTTGCGAGTTATTTCCCAGTGTGTGTGCTGCCATGGTGCGTCAGTAAAATGGAAAATTGTATACTCACCTTTCCGTAATTTTCCTTTCCTGACGCACCCCATGGCAGCACACAGATACCCACCCGTATAAGGTAATATATACTGAGAATGTGGCGGGGGGCTCCTCTTCAACACTTATAGTTAATCAGTCCTATCAGGTTGTGGGGGCGGAGTCACAACCCAGTGTGGGTGCTGCCATGGGGTGCGTCAGAAAAGGAAAATTACGGAAAGGTGAGTATACAATTTTCCATTTTCTTGTTCATACATCACGGGACACAGAGCAGCATAGTCATTACTATGTGGGTTATATAGAATTACCTTCAGGTGCTGGCACTGGCAACTTCCAAAACAGGAAGTACCCTCCCCTATATAAGCCCCTCCCATCCGGGAGTACCTCAGTTTTTTGCCAGTGTCTAAGGTGTTGGCCAAGGTTAACATGTATTCATCTGGGCTTGTGTACAGGTTCTCTGGGCCTTAGCAAGCTATTCCGGATCCGACCAAAAAAGCTTCATAGCTAAACGGTCGGTACCCGGGCCTTGCAGAGAAGAGCAGGGTTTTGCCTGTAATGCCTCTCTTAGGAGGGCTGGACCCTGGGATCCAGAGCTCTGGTCATACCCAAAACCAAGAGGCTATCTGTGCAGGGTGCTATACAGGTCCAGGGGAGTGGAATCCTTGGGAACCCGGTCCCTGAAGGTCTAGTACAATGCCTGCAGTGAGAGGTGAAGTTTGGGCTTCTGTGGACCAAACAAAGTCCTGCGGCGGGGAAAAGGTAAGTGGGGGCCCCTCAGGAACTTGGTTCTATTGAGGGGACCCCCAAGCCTAATATGTCTTTCTGCCTGTTACCTAAAGGGTATTCCCGCTAATAGCTGTATATGCCTAAGAAATCCTAGAAATGTTTTTTCATAAGGGAAGTTTTAAAAAAACTGTAAACCTGGAAATGTTTTTCATAAAGGAGGTTTTAAAAAAAAAAAAAAAAAAAAGACAAAAGTGCGGTACCTGTGTTTGTCCACTAGAGGCCGCTGTGGAACGTCTTTTTTCTTGGGACTATTCCTTCCATGGTGAAAGTCCAGGCAGATGAGTGAGCTCTCTATCAGGGAAGCTGCATTCCTCTGTCATGCTGCCAAGTAGTTTCCTTCCATCCCCGAGTCCTGGTGAAACAGGGACCCTGGCTCCTCTCCCTACATGGCGCCAAGAGCGCACACGTGCACGCGCGCGCACACATGCTTTCCTTTTATAAGGTTTAGCTTCAAAAAGGGGGG
This sequence comes from Rana muscosa, assembly GCA_029206835.1. NCBI lineage: Eukaryota > Metazoa > Chordata > Amphibia > Anura > Ranidae > Rana > Rana muscosa. The sequence goes on along the minus strand of CM055120.1, from coordinate 272,193,636 downwards.
CGGAGCCTGGCGGATGACGCGCTCTGTGCGCCCAGCGCTTCTGCGCATGTGCGGGCGTCCCAGCAAGATAAAAGGACTCAGTCCACGCTGCTTGCTATGGACACAGAGCATGAAAAGGAGCTGGTAGCATGGTATAGGGGCTTACAGTGGGCGGTTGATACAGGCACCCCCAGAAAGACGCATTAGTAGACACCCACTGATGTACATAGCAGCAAATTGCATTAGACTATTTCAGTAAGGGGTGTATTGCGGCTGGAATACCTCAGCTTTGAACTAAGGAATATGCCGCCTAAAAAACTCCGAGATATACCTCTCAGGAAGTGTAGGGGGTCTCCATCGGGCTCTGAGGATCTGGAGCAGTCATCTGCACCCTCCTCCCCTGAGAAATCAGAGGTTAATACCCATAAGGAACCCCCGGGAGTGCCAGGTACTGCGGCTGTCCTCAGTCCACCTGCTCCTGCATATATAACAGAGGAGGTTTTTTCCTCAACTCTGGAGGGATTGGAGCAGAGATTGGCTGCATTGATCGCTTCTTCTCTACAGGAAAGAAAGCGCGCCAGATCTCCATCACCTCCATTAGAGTGCCTGTTGGCAGAGCAACAGTCCCAGGAAGGGACCGTCCTACCTGAAGGGGATCAGGAGGGGGTTAGCTCTGTTTTTGAGGAATCAACAGTAGATGAACCATTTTCAGCATCACAGACTGAAAGATTGTGGGTCCAGACCCTAACTGACATGGTTCGATCTGCATTTAAAATGCCTCTGGTTGAACCATCAACTACTGCTGTCTCCTCATTGGGGTCGCTAAAAGCTCCCCAGGTTAATTGCTCCTTTCCAATACATCCATTATTGGAAGGACTTATATACCAGGACTGGGAACATCCTGATAAACTATTTGTTCCGCCTAAAAGGTTTCCGGTGATCTATCCCATGGAGGAAAAGTTCACCCAGAGATGGAATGTTCCTACGGTGGATGCAGCCATCTCTTCTGTGAACAAATCACTGACATGTCCAGTAGATAATGTTCAAATGTTCAAAGATCCAGTGGATAAAAAATTGGAATCTTTATTAAAATCTGCTTTTTCCACAGCAGGGGCTGTTACACAGCCAGCAGTGGCAGCTATTGGGGTCTGCCAAGCTTTAAAGGATCAAATGAAAATGGTCCTGAGGGATTTGCCAGACCAGCAGGCCCAGGCTCTGGCTGATCTGCCTAGAGCATTATGCTTTGCGGTTGACGCCATCAAGGATTCTATCCATCAGGCCTCCCGCCTCACGCTGTCTTTGGTACATATGCGTAGGCTTCTGTGGCTCAAAAACTGGTCTGCTGAAGCTCCCTGTAAGAAGCTCTTAGTTAGCTTCCCATTTCATGGGGAACGCCTTTTTGGCGAAGACCTGGATAAGTATATCCAGAAGATTTCCAGTGGTAAAAGTACTCTCTTACCGAGTAAAAAGAGGTCTAGGGGTCCATCTTTTAAGAGGACTACCTCTCCTATCCCTGCGACGTCTGCTACTAAGCAGTTCCGACGGCCTCCTCGGTCAAACTCAGGAGGTAAAAATCAGGGACAGCCACAGGGTAATAAAAAGCCCTGGATCCGAAGATGTACTAAACCAGCCTCCAAGTCAAGCCTATGAAGGGCTGCCCCCACTCAAACGGGTGGGGGGAAGACTTCAGTTGTTCGCAGAGACCTGGCGGGAGACGATCAAAGACAGATGGGTGCTCTCCGCAGTAACTCTGGGATACAAGTTGGAGTTAAAAGAGTCTCCTCCGTCCCATTTTATGTGGTCAGGCATGCCAAGAGACCCTCTGGAAAGAGGGTCTCTCCTATTGGCGTTAGAACAACTATTGCTCCAAGGAGTAATTATGGAGGTTCCTATGGAAGAGTGGGGGTTGGGTTTCTACTCAAACCTTTTCACAGTCCCGAAGCCAAACGGGGACATAAGACCCATATTGGACCTAAAGAGTCTAAACAAATTTCTAAACATCCGGTCTTTCCGGATGGAGTCGATCCGATCGGTCACCGCTGCCCTACAAGGGGAGGAATGGTTAGCCTCGATCGACATCAAAGATGCTTACTTGCATGTTCCCATCTTTCCAGGTCATCAAAAATTCCTACGCTTTGCAGTAGAAGGGCGCCATTTTCAGTTCAGAGCTTTACCATTCGGTCTGGCCACAGCACCACGAGTGTTCACAAAAATTCTGGCCCCACTGTTGGCCGATCTAAGAACACGGGGTGTAACGATAATGGCATACCTAGACGACCTGTTGTTGATGGACCACTCAGTTGCCAAGCTAGAAGTGGTAATTGTCGATACAATCAAGTATCTAGAATCTCACGGTTGGGTCATCAACCTGGACAAGTCAGCCCTACAGCCAGTGAAAAACCTGGTATATCTAGGGCTACGGCTGGATTCAGACCAGAGGAAGATTTTCTTACCTCTAGACAAGGTATCCTCTTTGAGGGGCTTGGTCCGTCTGCTTTGTGCAAAAAGACAGCCGTCCATACGCCTGTGCATGAGGCTGCTAGGAAAGATGGTAGCATCATTCGAAGCTGTGCCATACGCCCAATTCCACTCAAGGAATTTACAAAGGGCCATATTGTCAGCCTGGAACGGAAAAGTTCAGGCTCTAGACTTCCCGATGGCTTTGTCCCCTTCCGTTCGGAAGAGTCTCTGCTGGTGGTTGATCCCCCAGAATCTCCAGAAGGGAAAACCCTTCAGCCCGATATCTTGGAAGGTGGTCACTACAGATGCCACCCTTATAGGCTGGGGGGCAGTACTGGAGCAATGGTCTCTCCAGGGCAGATGGTCAAATGTAGTAAAAACCCTGCCCATCAATCTCTTAGAGATACGAGCAGCCCGGTACGCCCTAGTAGCCTGGACATCCAGACTCCAAGGGTCCCCTGTCAGAATTCAATCAGACAATGCCACAGCAGTGGCATATATCAATCATCAGGGAGGCACCAGGAGTCGTGCAGCCCAGAGGGAAGTAAGTCACATCCTGGAATGGGCAGAAAAGCATGTCCCATGTATATCAGCTGTCTTCATTCCAGGGGTGGAGAATTGGAAGGCGGACTTTCTGAGTCGCCAACAGTTATGCCCAGGGGAATGGTCCCTTCATCCCGAGGTCTTCCGAGCAATATGTCAGCGGTGGGGAACACCGGATGTAGATCTGCTAGCATCCAGATTCAACGCAAAGGTGGACAGATTTGTCTCCCGGACAAGGGATCCCCTCGCTTGCGGCTCGGATGCTCTGGTGTTCCCTTGGGATCAGTTCAGACTGATATATGCATTCCCTCCGCTACAATTGTTGCCTCGACTCCTTCGCAGAGTCAGGTTGGAGAAGAAGCCGGTGATCCTGGTGGCTCCAGCGTGGCCCCGAAGGGCCTGGTACGCAGAGATCATCAAAATGTCTGTGGGGAGTCCTTGGACCCTTCCACGTCGTCCGGACCTGCTTTCGCAAGGACCGATATACCACCCTTCCTTACTAACTCTAAGTTTAACGGCCTGGCTATTGAATCCCACATCCTAAAGAAGAGAGGTCTCTCTAACTCTGTGGTATCAACTATAATCAATGCCAGGAAGCCTGTATCCAGGCAGATCTACTATAGAGTTTGGAAGGCGTACATCACTTGGTGCGAGGCCAGAAAATGGCATCCACGTAAGTACGTTATAGGCAGAATTCTGGACTTCCTGCAGTGGGCTGTAGACAGGAAGTTTGCCTTAAGTACTATCAAGGGCCAGGTTTCGGCCTTGTCAATACTATTTCAAAGGCCCCTGGCTATGCATTCACTTGTCAAATCCTTTATGCAAGGTGTGACTCGTATTATTCCACCGATTAAGGCTCCCATATGCCCATGGGATCTAAATTTGGTTCTGTCGGTTCTGCAGAAGCAGCCATTTGAACCTTTGCGGCACATTTCCTTGGTTCTACTCACCAGGAAATTGATATTTTTAGTAGCCATATGCTCGGCTAGAAGAGTGTCGGAATTAGCCGCCATGTCCTGTAAAGAGCCATATCTGGTTATCCATAAGGACAGAGTAGTATTACGTCCTCACCCAGCCTTTCTTCTTAAGGTGGTATCGAGGTTTCACTTGAACCAGGATGTGGTTCTTCCTTCTTTTTTCCCCAAACCAAGCTCGGTAGAGGAAAAGTTATTGCATTCTTTGGATGTAGTAAGAGCAGTTAAAGCTTATCTAAAAGCCACTGCTCAGATTCGTAGAACGGATTCTTTGTTTGTTCTGCCGGAAGGCCCCAGAAAGGGTCAGGCAGCATCAAAATCTACTTTAGCCAAGTGGATTCGACAGGTCATAATACAAGAAGTAGACCGCCTCCGTTCAAAGTTAGGGCGCACTCCACGAGAGCAGTTGGAACTTCATGGGCAGTGCATCACCAGGCCTCCCTGGCGCAAATTTGTAAGGCCGCAACATGGTCTTCAGTACACACGTTTACTAGGTTCTACCAGGTGGACGTTAGAAGTCAGGAGGATGTCGCCTTTGGGCGCAGTGTGTTGCAGGCCGCAAAAGATCCTCATGCCTGATGGCGCCCAGCTTATGTATGGTGTATCCCCCCCCTCATGTGGCATTGCTTTGGGACGTCCCACATAGTAATGACTATGCTGCTCTGTGTCCCGTGATGTATGAACAAGAAAGTAGGATTTTTAAAACAGCTTACCTGTAAAATCCTTTTCTTGGAGTACATCACGGGACACAGAGCTCCCACCCCTCTTTTGGGGACACGTATTGCTTTGCTACAAAACTGAGGTACTGCCGGATGGGAGGGGCTTATATAGGGGAGGGTACTTCCTGTTTTGGAAGTTGCCAGTGCCAGCACCTGAAGGTAATTCTATATAACCCACATAGTAATGACTATGCTGCTCTGTGTCCCGTGATGTACTCCAAGAAAAGGATTTTACAGGTAAGCTGTTTTAAAAATCCTACTATTCGGCCAGCTTCTTATTCGAATGCTGAAGTTAGCTTCTTATTCGGCCAGCTTCTTATTTGCATGCAGAAGTTGGCTCCTTATTCGGCCAGCTTCTTATTCAGGTTGGATCTTTATTCACAAAAGTGATTATTTACTAAACAATCATCTGCAATGTTTATAATAAAATTCTGAGCTTTAACAACAATTCTATCTCCCTAAATGCCATGTATTTAAAGGGGTAGTTCTGAAAAAATATCTGAAAACCATCTTGGCTCACCCAAATTCCACTTGTTTTATACTCAATGGGCATCCTACTATTAGTTAAAGTTCAATTTGGCCCCAGCCAAGTGATGGAAATCTTAAAATATGGCACCTTGAAAGCCATGCATTTCAATGGGAAATTCCGAATAAGAAGACAAGCTATTCCAATATGAAATCCATCTTGGCTTACCCAAATTCCACTTGTTTTGTACTCATTGGGAATCCTACTATATAGGAAAGTTCAATTTGGCCCGAGCCAAGTGATATAAATCATAAAACATGGCACCATGACAGCCATGCATTTCAATGGGAAATTCCGAATAAGAAACCAAGCTATTCCAATATGAGATCCACCTTGGCTCACCCAAATTCCACTTCTTTTATAATCATTGGGCATCCTACTATATAGGAAAGTTCAATTTGGCCCGAGCCAAGTGATATAAATCATAAAATATGGCACCATGACAGCCATGCATTTCAATGGGAAATTCCGAATAAGAAACCAAGCTATTCCAATATGAGATCCACCTTGGCTCACCCAAATTCCACTTCTTTTATAATCATTGGACATCCTACTATATAGGAAAGTTCAATTTGGCCCGAGCCAAGTGATAGAAATCATAAAATATGTCACCAAACTTGTCAGCCTGTCACTCATGCATTTCAATGGGAAATTCCAAATAAGAAGCCAAGCTATTCCTATATGAAATCCATCTTGGCTCACCCAAATTCCACTTGTTTTAACAAGAAAGGTTGGTCTTTATTTAGAAGATATCAAATAACAAGAGATATACAGACATCTCCCACACAAAATACATGGCTAGAAGTAATAGTCTTCAGCAATACAAATATCAATGCCAAAATAGTCAAGAAAAGCATAATCCAGTAAGGACTTTTCTCATAAGCAATAAAGATAACATTCTAAACCTACTGAACCCAGGGAAGCCAGACCCGGTCAAATTTCCTGGGACAACCTCTGCTAATACCTGTATATGTCAGCTTATACATTGGCAGGATCGCATTAACAGAGGAGTCCCAAGAGTCCACTTTGGGGGGGCAGGGGAGGACCACTGCTTAAGAATTTCTTTTTTAGCATAAAATAACAACATAGATACCAATAACTTTGTGTATCTGGGCCTCTGGTCATCATCGTGTATCCCAAGTAGGGCCAGTTCAGGCGTCATCGGCACAGACAACGCCAGACGGACATTAATACATTCAAAGACCTTAGCCCAGAACTCCGCCACTAAGGGACAGGTCCAGAACATGTGAATGAACGTACCAACAGAAGAGTGACATTTCGGGCAATCAGGGGATCTCTCCGGGTATATCCCGTGCAGTCTCTGAGGCCTATAGTAAATACGGTGTATAAATTTGGTCTGCAGTAATTTATCTCTGGAGGATATCATCAGCTTTGACCCATCCTCAAAACACTCCTCCCACGTAGCCCTGTCTAGGCTAGGTATATCAGTCAGCCATTTACCCCAGAGAGCATCAATCCTAGGTGATTCAACTACTAATAGGGCAAGGTAGAGAGCAGAGAGCGCTTTCCGAAGACCCTCCCGAGCTAACAACCGCTCAATAGGATTTGGCGCCAAGCTGATAGTCAAGGGAAACTGGGCCCTAGCTGCATGCCTTAGTTGATAATACCTGAACAACATTCGCTCCGGTAACCCATACTGAACAACCAGCTCCTGGAAGGTCAGCAGCCCTCCAGAGCGGAAGACATCCTGGAGGGTCTTAATGCCATATCCAGCCCAAAGGTGCGGGTCAGGGATCGTCCGGAACTGGGGGAGGGAGGGGTTACCCCACAAGGGACAAAGCGGAGAATAATAATTTGGTCGCATAAATCTCTTACGAGCAATGGTCCATATTTTGAGAGTAGTCTTGGTGGGCCCTGGAAGAGACGGGTATGCAGCCACACCTCGATATACTAGGTTCCCCAACTCCCGAAGCGAACCCAAGATAGCGGCCTCCAAACAGGTGGCCGCGTTTGACCTGGATTGCAAAACCACCAATGAACTGTGACCAGAATTGCTGCCCAATAATATACCAGTAGGCTGGGGAGCGCAAGCCCCCCACAGCCGACTGGAAGCTGTAAGGTGGACCTCGCCAACCTAGGCGAAGATCCCCTCCAGATAAAGGAGCCTATACAGACGTCTATTTCCCTGAAAAATGAGCCAGGGAGCCAAATCGGGCAGTTCCTGAACATATACGTAAATCTGGGTAGAAACAGCATTTTAATGTTTATGCGACCGAGCAGGTTGAGGGGCAAATCCCTCCATCTGCTACAATGTTCCTTCAGTCTCCCGACAAGGGGCACCAAATTGAGGCAGCGAAAGTCCCGTAGGTCCCTCGACACCACAATTCTGAGGTATTTGAACTCCTCGACCCATAGCAGCGGGGTATGAGCGGCCTCTCTCTGGGACCTAGGGTCTAGCGGGAACAGGACTGATTTCGACCAGTTAATCCTGACCCCCGAGAAGCGGCCAAATTCCTCAAAGATCTGCAGAGCTGCCTGCAGAGAAGCATCTGCATCCTGTAAGTATAGCAAGGTGTCGTCAGCATAAAGGGAAATTTTCTCCTCCAGCTGGCCCACTCGGAGGCCCCGAACCGCGGACGACTCCGTAATCATGGTCGTCAGCGGCTCAAGGGCCAAGGCAAACAAGCTAGGCGACAAGGGGCAACCCTGCCGGGTGCCCCTCTGGAGTAGGAAAAACTCAGACAGTGTCCCATTTGCCCGGACTCTGGCTCTAGGGGACCCATATAGCATTCCCAACCACTTAAGGAACTGTGGCCCAAAACCATAGCGCCTCAACACTTCCCACAGGTACCCCCATTCCACTGAGTCAAAAGCCTTCTCTGCATCTAGAGAGGCTATGACTCGAGTGCCTCCATTATCATGAGAGTGGTCCATGTTAAGAAATAGCCTGCGGATGTTGATGTCCGTGCCTTTACCTGGCATGAATCCTGTCTGATCTGGGTGGATCAGATCTTCCAACACCGTGATCAAACGTAAGGCAAGAATTTTGGCCAGCAACTTGGCATCAGCGTTGATAAGAGAGATGGGTCTGTACGAACCACATTCCTCTGGATCCTTACCAGGCTTGGGCACCAGCACCACCACGGCATCAGCCATCGACTCGGGAAGGGAACCTATCGCCAAGAATTCCTTAAAGAGAGTAGTTAGCCTAGGTGCTAACAATTCCTGATTCTCCGAATAAAATTCAATGAGTATTCCATCCAGCCCAGGGGCCTTCCCCGACTGCATACTACCCATAGCTGCCTGTAGTGATGAGCCGAACACCCCCGGGTTCGGTTCGCACCAGAACCCGCGAACGGACCGAAAGTTCGTACGAACATTAGAACCCTATTAAATACAATGGATGCGAACGTTCGAATTCTAAAGTGCTAATTATAACAACTATTATGCATGTTATTGTCCTAAAAAGGGTTTGGGAACCCGGGTTCTGCACCAGGGGACATGTATCAATGCAAAAAGAAGTTTTAAAAACGGTCGTTTTTCGGGAGCAGTCATTTTAATGATGCATAAAGTGAAAAAAAAAAAAGTCAAATATTCCTTTAAATATCGTACCTGGGGGGTGTCTAAAGTATGCCTGTGAAGTGCCACATGTTTCCCGTGTTTAGAACTGTCCCTGCACAAAATGACACTTCTAAAGGAAAAAAAAGCCATTTAAAACTGCTTGCGACTTTAATGTAATGTCTGGTCCCGGTAATATGGATGAAAATCTTTAAGAAAAATGGCATAGCTACCCCATGACCCCCCCCCCTACCCCAGCCCATTACCAGCCCCTTTGGGTCTTGTATGGATATTAAGGGGAACCCCGCACATAAAATAAAAAAGGCCCTATATACTCTGAACAGCCGTATACAGGCGGTGCATACAAGACAGGGACTGTAGGTTTGTTCTTATGTAGAATGTGTTTGTAATTTTGAACAGGTACATTGTTGAAGTGTAGCTCCAGCCCAAAAATCTATTTTTAAACTTTTTGGAAAACATAGGTAAGGGTTATCACCCCTGTAACATTTGTTTTGCTGTCTGTGCCCCTGTTCAGAACATTTCACCTCACTTTCCGTCCCAATGACAACTGTTTTTGAAATGTGGTGTTTTTCTTGAAACAAGGATTGCTGATAAAGCATCAGTACAGAGGAGACACCTTTCTCCCATATTTATTCTTACAGGAGAGAATTTTCCTTCCTAGGGGTAGATTTCCTCTCACTTCCTGTTGTCTTCTTGCGTTTGCAAGTAGGAGTCGTTTGTAAGTTGGATGTTTGAAAGTAGGGACCTGCCGTATATACTCTGCAGAAATAGGCCCCTTAGTTGTTGGTGTTGGCACAACACTGTAAGCACTCACAGTTACTCTTGGTTGGTGCTGGAACGCCCTGCTGTCAACTATTATATCAGGAATTTTAATTACATATAATTGTTGAACAGTGGTAGTAAAAATTGGGGCTTTGATGGTGGTGCTGGTGCCACAACACTGTAAGCCCTGACAGTTACTCTTGGTGGGTGCAGCAATGGGCCCTGCTGTGAATTATTAGATCAAGAATTGTAATTGCATGCCCCTGTTGAACAGGGGCTGAAAAATTGGGCCTTTCATGGTGGTGGTGGTGGTGGTGGTGTTGCCACAACACTGTAAGCCCTCAGAGTTACTCTTGGTGGGTGCAGGAATGGGCCCTGCTGTGAATTATTAGATCAAGAATTGTAATTACATGCCCCTTTTGAACAGGGGCTGAAAAATTGGGCCTTTCGTGGTGGTGGTGGTGGTGGCGTTGCCACAACACTGTAAGCCCTCAGACTTACTCTTGGTGGGTGCAGGAATGGGCCCTGCTGTGAATTATTAGATCAAGAATTGTAATTACATGCCCCTTTTGAACAGGGGCTGAAAAATTGGGCCTTTCGTGGTGGTGGTGGTGGTGGCGTTGCCACAACACTGTAAGCCCTCAGAGTTACTCTTGGTGGGTGCAGCAATGGGCCCTGCTGTGAATTATTAGATCAAGAATTGTAATTACATGCCCCTTTTGAACAGGGGCTGAAAAATTGGGCCTTTCGTGGTGGTGGTGGTGGTGGCGTTGCCACAACACTGTAAGCCCTCAGAGTTACTCTTGGTGGGTGCAGCAATGGGCCCTGCTGTGAATTATTACATCAAGAATTGTAATTGCATGCCCCTGTTGAACAGGGGCTGAAAAATTGGGCCTTAGGCACTGGTGGCACAACACTACAACCCCTCACAGATACTGTACTTGGAGCACAGCAATGAGCCCTGTTGCAAAGTATTGCTTCAAAAATTGTAATGACACGCCCCTGTTAAACAGGGGCTGAAAAATTGGGCCTTAGGCACTGGTGGCACAACACTACAACCCCTCACAGATACTGTACTTGGAGCACAGCAATGAGCCCTGTTGCAAAGTATTGCTTCAAAAATTGTAATGACACGCCCCTGTTAAACAGGGGCTGAAAAATTGGGCCTTAGGCACTGGTGCCACAACACTCCAACCCCTCACAGATACTGTACTTGGAGCACAGCAATGAGCCCTATGGCAAATTATTGCTAAAAAAATTGTAAGTACACGCCCCTGTAAAACAGGGGCTGAAAAATTGGGCCTTAGCCACTGGTGGCGGCACCCATAAACAAAAATGATCTTCCAAGCTATCATCATCAATCGTATCATTGAGGACTCGGAGGAGGAGGATAGCCAGTCAACATAACAGCACAGGCACTCAGCATCAGCATCAGTCTTGAAGGGATGTGACATGTTAAAATCAATTAGTCTGTTATATCAGCATCAGGTGTGTGGTAGCTGGTGGTGATCCAAGACTGGTTCATCTTGATGAAAGTCAGTCGATCAACCGAGTCGGTGGACAGGCGCACCCTGTGATCCGTGACAAATCCTCCAGCAGCACTGAATGTGCGTTCCGAAAGAACGCTGGATGCAGGACAGGCCAGTAGCTCAATTGCATACTGTGCAAGCTCTGGCCAGTGATCCATCCTCAAGACCCAGTAAGCCAGAGGATTTTCGGTGGGGAAGGTGTCCAAGTTTGACCTTGCCCCTAGATATTCCTGCACCATGTTTATCAGACGCTGGCGATGGTTGCTGGAACCGATCATACTTTGGGGCTGCGGACTAAAGAATTGTCTGAACGCATCGGTCAGACGGCCACCTTCCCCACCGCTCCTTCTTTGACTGGCCGAAGCCTCAGCAACTCGTTGTCCAGGACCAGGAGTTTGTAACCTCCCAGTCTCTGGGAACGCGTTGCACAGACCTTTCTGCAAGGCCTCCCGGAGTTGTCTCATCCTCTGCTCCCTCTGCGACGGTAACATAAGGTCCGCAACCTTACCCTTGTACCGTGGATCAAGGAGAGTGGCCAGCCAGTAATGGTCCCTCTCCTTGATCCGAAGAATACGAGGATCCTTCCGCAGACTTTGCAGGATCAGGGAGGCCATGCAGCGTAGGTTTGCTGAGGCATTCGCTCCGGAGTCCTCTGGGTCACTAAGGACGACATGATCCGCAGTCACCTCCTCCCAGCCACGTACAAGTCCACTGGTTTCTTGGGACTGTAAATCATCCCTAAAAGACTGCTGCTGATGATGCTGAGTGCCAGCCTCCACCTCCATGCTGACACAATCCTCCTCCTCCTCCTCCTCCTCCTCCTCCTCCTCTTCCTGTGCGATGGGTGGGACAGAAGGAACACTGTCTGGGTAAAGGGGGCCTTGAGAGGCAAGGAAGTCCTCCTCTTCCTGCCTCTGTTCTGCCTCAAGTGCCCTGTCCATTATTCCACGCAGCGTGTGCTCCAACAGGTGGACAAGAGGTACAGTGTCACTGATGCATGCACTGTCACTGCTCACCATCCTCGTGGCCTCCTCAAATGGTGCCAGGACAGTGCATGCATCCCTGATCATGCCCCACTGGCGTGGAGAAAAAAAACCAAGCTCCCCTGACCCTGTCCTGGTGCCGTAGTCGCACAGGTACTCATTGATGGCCCTCTGCTGCGTGTGCAGCCGCTGCAGCATGGCCAACGTTGAGTTCCACCTGGTGGGCATGTCACATATAAGGCGGTTCTTGGGCAGGTTCAACTCCTTTTGCAGCTCAGCCAGGCGAGCACTGGCATTATAAGATCTGCGGAAATGCACACAGACTTTCCTGGCCTGCCTCAGGACATCCTGTAAGCCCGGGTACCTGCCCAAGAACCGCTGCACCACCAGGTTAAGGACGTGAGCCACACAGGGCACATGGGTCAGTTGTCCCTGTCGAAGGGCGGAGAGGAGGTTGGTGCCATTGTCGCAAACCACCATTCCTGGCTTAAGCTGGCGTGGCGTCAACCACCTCTCGGCCTGGCCCTGCAGAGCAGACAGGACCTCTGCCCCAGTGTGGCTTCTGTCCCCCAAACACACCAGCGCAAGCACGGCATGGCATCTTTTTGCCTGCGTACTTGCGTAGCCCTGTGAACGGCTACGGAGCACCGCTGGTTCATAGGACAAACCACAGGAAGAGGCCATGGAGGAAGAAGAAGAGGAGGGGGTGGAGGAGAGAGGTGTGTCACAACCAGTAGTAGCATTTTGGAGGCGTGGCGGTGGGACAACCTCCAACACTACTGCACCTTGTCCTGCATCCTTCCCAGCTGCCAAAAGAGTGACCCAATGGGCCGTGAAAGAAAGGTAACGTCCCTGTCCATGCCTGCTGGACCATGAGTCAGCGGTAATATGCACCTTACCGCTGACCGCCCTGTCCAGCGAGGCCAAGACATTGCCTTCCACATGCCGGTAGAGAGCCGGAATAGCCTTCCGTGAGAAAAAGTGGCGTTTGGGAACCTGCCACTGAGGAACCGCACATTGCACAAACTCACGGAAGGGGGCCGAGTCTACCAACTGAAAAGGCAGCAGTTGAAGCGCTAGCAATTTAGCCAAGCTAGCATTCAACCGCTGGGCATGTGGATGGCTGGGAGTGAACTTCTTTCGACGGTCCAGCAGCTGGGGCAGGGAAATTTGCCTGCTAGAATCGGACGTCGGTGTACTGCTAGCAGAGTGGCCGCAAGTGCTTGGCTGTGACACACCTAATTCTACACCTTCATTCCTCTCAGTGCATGTTTCAGAGAGGACTGAAGTTATAGTGGGGTTGGAGATCCCAGCTGATGCGGTGCAAGGAGAGGTCCGCTTTGTTCTTTGGTGTGGGTCTTTGAGGTAGGCTTGCCAACGAGCTGCATGGCAGGTCAACATATGTCTGGTCAGGCATGTGGTACCCAAGCGGCTGATGTTTTGGCCACGCGATATACGCTTGAGACATATGTTGCAAACAGCAGCTGTGCGATCTGATGCACTAGCCTCAAAAAAGGCCCACACCAAGGAACTTTTTGAATGACGGGCAGAGGCAGCGCCCTGCACAGGCGGAGCTCTGCGGTGTGATTCCGTCGGTGTACTGCCCTTACGCTGGCCACCAAAGGGCATCCTGCCTCATTGGAGATGTGCCTCCTCCTCATCCTCCTCCTCCTCCTCTCTCCTATTAGGCACCCACGTGGAGTCAGTGACCTCATCATCCCCTCCCTCCTCATCACTGGAGCCAATCTGGCAGTATGCTGCAGCTGCTGGAACATGACTGCCAGATTGGTGTCCTTCTTGAGCATCCCCTCTGTCTGCTCTCACCCTACTGCCTTCCTGTAGCTGGGTTTCATCATCAGACCCTTCGAAACGCTGGGCATCCTCCTGGAGCATGTACCCAACACTGTGCTCAAACAGTTCGGGGGACTCCTCAGGAGGAGGACATGGTGGGTCTAGGGAAGGAGTGACTGATGATGAGTCTGACATTGATACCAGGGAAGAGGACGCTTTGGCAGCTGCTTTGCCAGTACCCTGAGCCTGGGTGAGAGAGGATGAGGAGGAGGAGGAGGGCTTGGTCATCCACTCTACCAAGTCTTCGGCATGATGTGGCTCAACATGTCCAGCTGCCGAAAAGAAGGACAAGCGTGTCCCATGGCCATGTGCTGATGACAATGCACCGCGTCCACGACCAGCACTGTTGCCCCCAGACACAGAGCCTGCTTGCCCTCTTTTATTGCCTCCTGACTGTCTGCCTCTCCTTGTTTGCCTTCCAGACATTCTAATAGATGGCCTGCAGGGAGATGGGAAAAAAGCAATAAGGGCTACCTTCAGGTGTCCTTCTCTGTCCCTTTACTTAAGGATTTCTAAATATGGTTGAGGATGATTGCTTTTGCACAGAATAGCACAACGACAATTTCCCTGACTGTCCAAAAAACAAGGATTTCAAAGATGGTTGATGAGGAATGCTTTAGCACACTATAGCACAAGGAGAATTCCCCTCACTTTCCTTCTTTGTCCCTAGAAACAAGGACTCGCACAGTGAAAGAAACTGACACTCTCCCTACCTACAGTTTTCTGTCCCTAGAAAAAATGTTTTTTTTAAGCACACTATAGCACAAGGAGAATTCACTCACTGTCCTTCCCTGTCCCTAGAAACAAGGACTTGCACAGTGAAAGAAACTGACACTCTCCCTACCGAGAGTTTTCTGTCCCTAGAAAAAATGTTTTTTTTTAAGCACACTATAGCACAAGGAGAATTCACTCACTGTCCTTCCCTGTCCCTAGAAACAAGGACTTGCACAGTGAAAGAAACTGACACTCTCCCTACCTAGAGTTTTCTGTCCCTAGAAAAAATGTTTTTTTTAAGCACACTATAGCACAAGGAGAATTCACTCACTGTCCTTCCCTGTCCCTAGAAACAAGGACTTGCACAGTGAAAGAAACTGACACTCTCCCTACCTAGAGTTTTCTGTCCCTAGAAAAAATGTTTTTTTTAAGCACACTATAGCACAAGGATAATTCACTCACTGTCCTTCCCTGTCCCTAGAAACAAGGACTTGCACAGTGAAAGAAACTGACACTCTCCCTACCTAGAGTTTTCTGTCCCTAGAAAAAATGTTTTTTTTAAGCACACTATAGCACAAGGAGAATTCACTCACTGTCCTTCCCTGTCCCTAGAAACAAGGACTTGCACAGTGAAAGAAACTGACACTCTCCCTACCTAGAGTTTTCTGTCCCTAGAAAAAATGTTTTTTTAAGCACACTATAGCACAAGGAGAATTCACTCACTGTCCTTCCCTGTCCCTAGAAACAAGGACTTGCACAGTGAAAGAAACTGACACTCTCCCTACCTAGAGTTTTCTGTCCCTAGAAAAAATGTTTTTTTTAAGCACACTATAGCACAAGGAGAATTCACTCACTGTCCTTCCCTGTCCCTAGAAACAAGGACTTGCACAGTGAAAGAAACTGACACTCTCCCTACCTAGAGTTTTCTGTCCCTAGAAAAAATGTTTTTTTTAAGCACACTATAGCACAAGGAGAATTCACTCACTGTCCTTCCCTGTCCCTAGAAACAAGGACTTGCACAGTGAAAGAAACTGACACTCTCCCTACCTAGAGTTTTCTGTCCCTAGAAAAAATGTTTTTTTAAGCACACTATAGCACAAGGAGAATTCACTCACTGTCCTTCCCTGTCCCTAGAAACAAGGACTTGCACAGTGAAAGAAACTGACACTCTCCCTACCTAGAGTTTTCTGTCCCTAGAAAAAATGTTTTTTTTAAGCACACTATAGCACAAGGAGAATTCACTCACTGTCCTTCCCTGTCCCTAGAAACAAGGACTTGCACAGTGAAAGAAACTGACACTCTCCCTACCTAGAGTTTTCTGTCCCTAGAAAAAATGTTTTTTTTAAGCACACTATAGCACAAGGAGAATTCACTCACTGTCCTTCCCTGTCCCTAGAAACAAGGACTTGCACAGTGAAAGAAACTGACACTCTCCCTACCTAGAGTTTTCTGTCCCTAGAAAAAAAAATTTTTTAAGCACACTATAGCACAAGGAGAATTCACCCACTGTCCTTCCCTGGCCCTAGAAACAAGGACTTGCACAGTGAAAGAAACTGACACTCTCCCTACCTAGAGTTTTCTGTCCCTAGAAAAAATGTTTTTTTTAAGCACACTATAGCACAAGGAGAATTCACTCACTGTCCTTCCCTGGCCCTAGAAACAAGGACTTGCACAGTGAAAGAAACTGACACTCTCCCTACCTAGAGTTTTCTGTCCCTAGAAAAAATGTTTTTTTTAAGCACACTATAGCACAAGGAGAATTCACTCACTGTCCTTCCCTGTCCCTAGAAACAAGGACTTGCACAGTGAAAGAAACTGACACTCTCCCTACCTAGAGTTTTCTGTCCCTAGAAAAAATGTTTTTTTTAAGCACACTATAGCACAAGGAGAATTCACTCACTGTCCTTCCCTGTCCCTAGAAACAAGGACTTGCACAGTGAAAGAAACTGACACTCTCCCTACCTAGAGTTTTCTGTCCCTAGAAAAAATGTTTTTTTAAGCACACTATAGCACAAGGAGAATTCACTCACTGTCCTTCCCTGTCCCTAGAAACAAGGACTTGCACAGTGAAAGAAACTGACACTCTCCCTACCTAGAGTTTTCTGTCCCTAGAAAAAATGTTTTTTTTAAGCACACTATAGCACAAGGAGAATTCACTCACTGTCCTTCCCTGTCCCTAGAAACAAGGACTTGCACAGTGAAAGAAACTGACACTCTCCCTACCTAGAGTTTTCTGTCCCTAGAAAAAATGTTTTTTTTAAGCACACTATAGCACAAGGAGAATTCACTCACTGTCCTTCCCTGTCCCTAGAAACAAGGACTTGCACAGTGAAAGAAACTGACACTCTCCCTACCTAGAGTTTTCTGTCCCTAGAAAAAGTGTTTTTTTAAGCACACTATAGCACAAGGAGAATTCACTCACTGTCCTTCCCTGTCCCTAGAAACAAGGACTTGCACAGTGAAAGAAACTGACACTCTCCCTACCTAGAGTTTTCTGTCCCTAGAAAAAATGTTTTTTTTAAGCACACTATAGCACAAGGAGAATTCACTCACTGTCCTTCCCTGTCCCTAGAAACAAGGACTTGCACAGTGAAAGAAACTGACACTCTCCCTACCTAGAGTTTTCTGTCCCTAGAAAAAATGTTTTTTTTAAGCACACTATAGCACAAGGAGAATTCACTCACTGTCCTTCCCTGTCCCTAGAAACAAGGACTTGCACAGTGAAAGAAACTGACACTCTCCCTACCTAGAGTTTTCTGTCCCTAGAAAAAATGTTTTTTTTAAGCACACTATAGCACAAGGAGAATTCACTCACTGTCCTTCCCTGTCCCTAGAAACAAGGACTTGCACAGTGAAAGAAACTGACACTCTCCCTACCTAGAGTTTTCTGTCCCTAGAAAAAATGTTTTTTTTAAGCACACTATAGCACAAGGAGAATTCACTCACTGTCCTTCCCTGTCCCTAGAAACAAGGACTTGCACAGTGAAAGAAACTGACACTCTCCCTACCTAGAGTTTTCTGTCCCTAGAAAAAATGTTTTTTTTAAGCACACTATAGCACAAGGAGAATTCACTCACTGTCCTTCCCTGTCCCTAGAAACAAGGACTTGCACAGTGAAAGAAACTGACACTCTCCCTACCTAGAGTTTTCTGTCCCTAGAAAAAATGTTTTTTTTAAGCACACTATAGCACAAGGAGAATTCACTCACTGTCCTTCCCTGTCCCTAGAAACAAGGACTTGCACAGTGAAAGAAACTGACACTCTCCCTACCTAGAGTTTTCTGTCCCTAGAAAAAATGTTTTTTTTAAGCACACTATAGCACAAGGAGAATTCACTCACTGTCCTTCCCTGTCCCTAGAAACAAGGACTTGCACAGTGAAAGAAACTGACACTCTCCCTACCTAGAGTTTTCTGTCCCTAGAAAAAATGTTTTTTTTAAGCACACTATAGCACAAGGAGAATTCACTCACTGTCCTTCCTTGTCCCTAGAAACAAGGACTTGCACAGTGAAAGAAACTGACACTCTCCCTACCTAGAGTTTTCTGTCCCTAGAAAAAATGTTTTTTTTAAGCACACTATAGCACAAGGAGAATTCACTCACTGTCCTTCCTTGTCCCTAGAAACAAGGACTTGCACAGTGAAAGAAACTGACACTCTCCCTACCTAGAGTTTTCTGTCCCTAGAAAAAATGTTTTTTTTAAGCACACTATAGCACAAGGAGAATTCACTCACTGTCCTTCCCTGTCCCTAGAAACAAGGACTTGCACAGTGAAAGAAACTGACACTCTCCCTACCTAGAGTTTTCTGTCCCTAGAAAAAATGTTTTTTTAAGCACACTATAGCACAAGGAGAATTCACTCACTGTCCTTCCCTGTCCCTAGAAACAAGGACTTGCACAGTGAAAGAAACTGACACTCTCCCTACCTAGAGTTTTCTGTCCCTAGAAAAAATGTTTTTTTTAAGCACACTATAGCACAAGGAGAATTCACTCACTGTCCTTCCCTGTCCCTAGAAACAAGGACTTGCACAGTGAAAGAAACTGACACTCTCCCTACCTAGAGTTTTCTGTCCCTAGAAAAAATGTTTTTTTTAAGCACACTATAGCACAAGGAGAATTCACTCACTGTCCTTCCCTGTCCCTAGAAACAAGGACTTGCACAGTGAAAGAAACTGACACTCTCCCTACCTAGAGTTTTCTGTCCCTAGAAAAAATGTTTTTTTTAAGCACACTATAGCACAAGGAGAATTCACTCACTGTCCTTCCCTGTCCCTAGAAACAAGGACTTGCACAGTGAAAGAAACTGACACTCTCCCTACCTAGAGTTTTCTGTCCCTAGAAAAAATGTTTTTTTAAGCACACTATAGCACAAGGAGAATTCACTCACTGTCCTTCCCTGTCCCTAGAAACAAGGACTTGCACAGTGAAAGAAACTGACACTCTCCCTACCTAGAGTTTTCTGTCCCTAGAAAAAATGTTTTTTTTAAGCACACTATAGCACAAGGAGAATTCACTCACTGTCCTTCCCTGTCCCTAGAAACAAGGACTTGCACAGTGAAAGAAACTGACACTCTCCCTACCTAGAGTTTTCTGTCCCTAGAAAAAATGTTTTTTTTAAGCACACTATAGCACAAGGAGAATTCACTCACTGTCCTTCCCTGTCCCTAGAAACAAGGACTTGCACAGTGAAAGAAACTGACACTCTCCCTACCTAGAGTTTTCTGTCCCTAGAAAAAATGTTTTTTTTAAGCACACTATAGCACAAGGAGAATTCACTCACTGTCCTTCCCTGTCCCTAGAAACAAGGACTTGCACAGTGAAAGAAACTGACACTCTCCCTACCTAGAGTTTTCTGTCCCTAGAAAAAATGTTTTTTTAAGCACACTATAGCACAAGGAGAATTCACCCACTGTCCTTCCCTGGCCCTAGAAACAAGGACTTGCACAGTGAAAGAAACGGACACTCTCCCTACCTAGAGTTTTCTGTCCCTAGAAAAAATGTTTTTTTTAAGCACACTATAGCACAAGGAGAATTCACTCACTGTCCTTCCCTGGCCCTAGAAACAAGGACTTGCACAGTGAAAGAAACTGACACTCTCCCTACCTAGAGTTTTCTGTCCCTAGAAAAAATGTTTTTTTTAAGCACACTATAGCACAAGGAGAATTCACTCACTGTCCTTCCCTGTCCCTAGAAACAAGGACTTGCACAGTGAAAGAAACTGACACTCTCCCTACCTAGAGTTTTCTGTCCCTAGAAAAAATGTTTTTTTTAAGCACACTATAGCACAAGGAGAATTCACTCACTGTCCTTCCCTGTCCCTAGAAACAAGGACTTGCACAGTGAAAGAAACTGACACTCTCCCTACCTAGAGTTTTCTGTCCCTAGAAAAAATGTTTTTTTTAAGCACACTATAGCACAAGGAGAATTCACTCACTGTCCTTCCCTGTCCCTAGAAACAAGGACTTGCACAGTGAAAGAAACTGACACTCTCCCTACCTAGAGTTTTCTGTCCCTAGAAAAAATGTTTTTTTTAAGCACACTATAGCACAAGGAGAATTCACTCACTGTCCTTCCCTGTCCCTAGAAACAAGGACTTGCACAGTGAAAGAAACTGACACTCTCCCTACCTAGAGTTTTCTGTCCCTAGAAAAAATGTTTTTTTTAAGCACACTATAGCACAAGGAGAATTCACTCACTGTCCTTCCCTGTCCCTAGAAACAAGGACTTGCACAGTGAAAGAAACTGACACTCTCCCTACCTAGAGTTTTCTGTCCCTAGAAAAAATGTTTTTTTTAAGCACACTATAGCACAAGGAGAATTCACTCACTGTCCTTCCCTGTCCCTAGAAACAAGGACTTGCACAGTGAAAGAAACTGACACTCTCCCTACCTAGAGTTTTCTGTCCCTAAAAAAAATGTTTTTTTAAAGCACACTATAGCACAAGCACAAAACACACTGACACTCTCCCTACCTATCCTTCTCTTTCCCTAAACTAAAGGAATCCAGGTTAAGCAAGAAAGAAATAAAAGTCACTGTCCCTGCCTATGCTGCTCTTTCCCTGCTCCGGAACACACTACACTAGGCCGCCGTGCTGGCGGCCTTTTATAGTGTGGGGCGTGTACTAAACACCCTCAGCAATAATTGGCCACAGGCATCCTGCCTGTGGCCAATCATTGCTCTCCTCGCTGCCGGCGCTGTGATTGGCCAAGCATGCGGGGTCACAGTGCATGCTTGGCCAATCACAGCGCCTGGATGACACTGCGATGGCGTAGTGCATTGTGGGCCGTTCGCGTCACTCGAATTTGGCGCGAACGGCCCAAATCGTTCGATCTTCGTCGAACGATCGAACAGCCGATGTTCGAGTCAAACGTATGTTCGACTCGAACACGAAGCTCATCCCTAGCTGCCTGCACCTCCTCTAGAGTAATGTCCTCATCCAAATCCTTACTCCTGATCGGGTCAAGCGTGGGGAGGGGGATCCTATCTAAAAAGTCAGACAGGTCAGTACTAGTGTACGTCACCCTAGTTGAATATAGATTCTGATAGAAACGGAAGAACCTAGAGCAAATGGAGTCAGGGGTCGTCAGTAGCGTGCCGTCTGCATCTCTGAGTCTGCCCACGTGAGTAGTAGCGTGCTGTCCCCTGGCCAGCCAGGCCAAGAGCTTGCCATTTTTATCCCCAAACTCAAACACTCTCTGAGCACCCTCCAGCATGGACTTCTTTGTGTTGTCCACTCTCATCAAGGATAACTCCCTCAGGGTGTGTTTCCAGGCATGGTAAGTGTCCGCATTAGGCGACTGAGTATATAACCTCTCACGTGAGAGGGCCTCTATCTCTAACTGCCGCAGAGCCTGCACAGATCCCTTCCGTCTAGCAGCAATCTTCTTAATATATGTTCCCCGCAACCAGGCCTTAAATGTGTCCCAGAGTGTTAATGGACCTGTAGACTCAACATTTTGCAACCAAAAGCTACAGATCTCATCGGGTAGATCCTCTTGAATCTCTGGATCTGACACCCGGTATCTAGAAAGTCTCCAGACCCCTCGTCCCGGGAGGGAGCGACACCGACCGAGACCAACAACGGAGCATGATCAGACACGCCGCGAGAGAGGATCTCAGTCGAGGCCACCCCCCCAAGGAGGCCGGTGGAGGCAAATGCCAGGTCTATACGAGATAACGTACGGTAAGTAGAGGAGAGACAGGTATACTGTGAGTCAGAGGGGTGTAAATGGCGCCAGAGATCTGTCATATTAAAGGTGGATGCCCAGAGGGACAGCCAAGTAACCAGGGGCCCAGGGAAAAAGCACAGGAGGCGGAGGGTGAGCCACCCATGAAAGAGATTTTTTTCCGCCATTAACAATTGCAGAGCCTCATTGTCAGAAATCTTTGATCAATTGAGGGGCATAAAAGAGGACATGTTAGTGCTAAAACATGATGTCCAGGGGATTGGGGCACGGACCTCTGCTCTGGAGGAAAGACTTAGTCAGGTTGAAGACGATGTTAACCCTATGATAAATTAAATAAAAAACATGAGAGAACAGCTGAATATGTGCGTTAACAAAATTGACGACATGGAAAATAGGTTACGAAGGAAAAATATAAGGATACTAGGTCTCCCTGAGAAAAGAGAAGGCAATCGCCCCACGGAATTTATGTAAAACT